>CM050166.1:246931000-246948500 GCA_027410445.1 Discoglossus pictus | reverse complement strand
ATTCCCCCCAAAAAAGTAAGAATAAAATAACATGGATTCAAATAAGCACTGTGATCACATTTTATTTATATGTTCTTCTGAATAACAAATGCACACATTTTTGTTTAGAAAGATGAAAAAATAGAGGCTGTATTTAAAATAAGCCAAATGTTTTTTTGTTTTTTTTCAAAGTGTAGATCTTAAAAAATGTATACTTGAGATATAGGACTAAATACTCTTATTCTCACAGTGTTACTTGCAATCTGCATTTTTAGTAGGACACTAAATGCTGCAAAACATTAAAATATCTGCAGGTAGCAGCCAAATATCTGCATCCATTTCTCTGCACATCAGAACAATCACTGAGGCAGCAGACGCTTCCATAAGATGATGTCATCCTCTCAGATCCAGGTCAATCTGCAATACTCGCAGGCGCCTCTCTCACTGCGGCTGCCTGCAGTATTTAGCTGAAAGAGCTCAAGGTGGCGGTGTGTAGGAAATCCCAGGAACAACCAGAAACTGAAATCCACCCTCTAACGGTTTTTAACTCTTTACTATCTTTTCAATACCTTCAGAAAATGTCCACTTGCACAATGTAAATAATGCAATTTTTAACATGAATTACAAAACCTGACGGTGGTGGTGAGGCATATGTAAGAATTCTAATTAAATCTGAATTAAAAAATTATAAAAAAAGTTGTTTTAAAAGAGGGTTTTGACAAGTTTATATGAAATATAGGCATCAAAGAGACATGTTTAAGAGCCAGGGGCATGGTCTATACATAGAAATATATCAATAATAACTTAAAAAATAGCCAGCACTAAAATCTAGATGCTGCGTATCCAAAGCTCTATCAAATCATTGATTGGAAAAAAAAAGTACAAAACAAAGTTTAAAACATAATTTAGAATTAGGAATGATTAATTGGTTAAAACAAAAAAAACAATTTATACCACCTAGTTTTTATATACCAACATTTGATGACGTCCATTGCCATATTATTATTACAGTAAACTCCCTGTTTATCCGGCACCCACAGAGACTCCCTATTGCCGGATAAGTGTTGTTTCCGGTTAATCGGGAGTCCCCCAAATAAAGGGTCTAAACTACCCTTAAACCTCCCAAAATGCATTTAATAAGGCATTAGCACCTACACTGGGCCATTTTGGGCCAGAAGAAACAATTAGGAAAAAAGTTAGGTCTCAAACTACCGAATATGCCGGTTTAGCAGGAGTTTTTTGAAAATGGGGACTTGATGCAGGTGCCGGTTGCTTAAGAGTCCCGGTTGAGTGATGGGATTTTAATGTATTATTATTATTATAATGTGTTGTGACCACATTCATATATATTTTATGTTCAGCAGACAAGCAATATTAAAATTAAAAGTTGACAAGTATAATGCTTTTTGTGAATTTTACTTAATAGGATAATTTCCTATAAATATGATTACTTTTATGTTAGTTGACACCAATTAAACATTGCAATTGTATATTCTAGATCAGATGGTAATATTTGTTCCCCCGCTCCTTGGATTTGCCAGGCCCTTCTCTAAAATATATACTTTTGCTCCTTTTGAAAGCATTTTTTCCTTATATTAATCACAATAACAGACTGAAAGTTCCTTCAATGCTTCTATGATCGTTCATTTATTGACTAATAAAACATCTAGTTATGGCATACAATTAGATCCGAGGCAAAAAGGTGCTACATTTCAAGCCTCATTTACATACCACTACTCAGAATTGTTGGCTACATAGAAATATGGTTTACTGCAAAGTTCACTGGGGAAAGAAATGATCTCTTAACCTGCTTGAGACATTTAAAGCATACTCTGAATATTTTTTTAATTCCATGCAAAAAGAAAATGACTTTAAATATGTGTGCCAAGAAAAAACGGTTTTACCAGGTCTTTAGGAAAGAATGAAAAGTTCAGTTGGCTTTAATTACCAGTAATAGAGTAACAGTTGTAGTCTTTTATTTTTTTTCAAAATCATCTAATTTCCGGTTCTTCAAAAACAGACTGCAGTGCCTATTTTAATACACTAGTTTAGGAGAGGACTTCACATCTCTAGTTCAGTCAGACTTGGTATCACACTATTAGTAGTTCAGTCAGGTCTCTCACTGTACTTTATTTTGGCAAAGCTGCTTGGCACACAACCGAAATGCTTCAGGTTATTTTGTTATCATTCAACTAGATCAGTCAGATTTTTTTTGGCACGTGTTGTTTCTTTTACCTCAATTAACTGTATGGAGACACCAGCAAATATGTCATCTAAACAGCCAGACATCAGCAGGCCCGGCCTTGTCAGCTGAAATAAGTGCCGTTGAATGATAAAACCTCACATGCCTCTTGTTGACATGTCAAGGCCAGAGAATGAGATTTAGTTACAGAAATATGTGGAAATCTTAAGAGTGAGGTACATGACCTACTGTTTTACTAATGCAAACTACTCAATTAGACACAGCTTGCAGAAGGATTTTATATATTTATATTTATTTATTAAAGATATCTAAAGACTTGAAGCACTGCTTGTTGTGTCTGCAACATGTTTACTGATAGATCCTTTAGTGCGCTACATGTTACATACCACTTGCATCTAGACAGGCTTATTCATATGTCCTGGCCTGTCAGGGTCAATGGGGCATGCTCTGGGCACCACCAGTTTTAGAATTATCATATGCATGATCAAAGTTAGTGGACACATCTTTAGTTTAAAAGGCATATATAAGTTTCACCGTTTAACTTTTTCTAATCTAACACAAGTTGCTTTTATCAGAAACACACATTACATTGAATAAATCTATACACACAGATTTATTTTATTTAAGAATAAAATGTGTTTTCCTCCAGTGCTGCTTACAAGTCACAGTGTACCTACCAATAGAAACTCTGGATTTGGGTATGTTTTCTTTACTCTACACTAAACTTCAAGCCAACAGCAGCACAGTGCAGAGATCCACATAGCAAATGTCTGAGCTGCTCCTTGCTTCCTTTTGCAGGGGACTACACATCCTTTGCTGCACAAACTGCCATAACAGATTAAAACAATATATTATAGCTGCCTGGGATAGGCAAGACCAAATTATGAATGTTTTGCTAATGTTAGCAGGGATTTTCAGGGGTGTGAACTATCAAAATCAACTGCTAGCAAACTCAAGGGATTTAGGTAAGTTTAATATTGTTTATAACATTTTTTTCATGCACTACTAATTCTCCTCTATCAGATGCATTCATAATCCAGGAAAACTTCAAATATGCTTTTAACAACCTCAGAAAAGTTTTCACATTATGATAAAAGATTGTAAACAGAAACCAGGTGCGTGGAACATGTAAATAAAAATTACATAAAAATAAAAAAAAAAGAAAGAATAAAATTAAAAAAAAACAGCAATCACCCATATGGAATTAGGCCAATTTTCCATGTGTGCAGTTCTTAAAGGCACACACCAGAGGGGGCCCATAACATCACATCTAGAATGCACTGCACATTCAATTTCATTTTTTATTATATCCACAGCTCTAACACGCAGGCTCGCTGCCATGTGATTTTTCCCATCGTACTGTTATCACATTGTTAAATCAAAAAACGCAGCCTATGCCTCACTGAAAATTTGCTGGAACGTTCTCCAACACAAACTACCCGACAAAAACAACATCTCACAGCTATAGAGAGTCTATTCAAACGGAGTCGGCAACTTGTTTTCTTAGCAGCATTAGCAGACAGCAGATAAACACAGACACTGCAAAAGGCAAATAGTATTCTGAAATATCATAAAATAAAGGTTACCGAACCTGAAAGTCACTTACACTCTGCTGAACAGAACCACATTTACATAATATTAACATTTCGCTCTAAGACATTGGGTGTCTCAGTGTGATTTAACATAACACACCACAAAGACTATTGAGGTCTTTGAGCAAGGCTCTATTAAGGGTGTAATTCAATATGTCCCAAAGTAGCTGGTCTCATGGCACTGGCAGAACAATTCCATTCAAACAAATGGCAGTTTTAAACGGTTAGACATTTTTGGCACACAAATTACTTCCCAATTCTAGGAAACCATTAAACAGGAACACAATCACTTCTCAGTTGCATCGCCCAAACCCTAGTCTGAACACTGAAAATTAATTATAGAGAAGGTACACTGGATTCCCATAATGAACAAATATTTTTTAGAAAGTATGCACATAAAACATCATTTTTGTTTTGCTATTACATGTAGGTCTATGCAGTATTGTCACTGGCTTTAACACCAGCTACTATTACAAACTTCAACAACTTCCAACTTGAAGGGCTGATCAGCCTAGTCCACTGTTTATTGTAAAACAAAAGTGCAGATATATTCACTGTGTTGCAATTAGATGGTCTCAGCTTCCAAGAACCCATTATAAATATTTGTATAATCAGAAAGCAATACAGTTTTGTTAGCAAATTGGATTATTAAACTAAAATGTATTAACAAGAGCATGGAATTTAGTTTTTTTGAAAAGCAAATCTCTAAACATCTAATAGTTTAAAAATATTGAGGCAAACCGATTTAGTTGTTCCGATAATATATGTATGCAATTGTTTCTGTGGTAGGTAAACATAATAAATATAATAAAGGCATATAAATATATTTACAGTGTTTCCCAATTCCACTCTTCCAGGCACCCCAACAGCCCACAAAGGACTAGCTTTTCTACACTGTCTGCTGAAATGATACATGAACTAGCGACTTGCCCGTCAAAAAGGACGGCTATCAAATTTGAAGGCTGGCAATGCTGTTTAGCCACACAATGCAATGTTCTCCCCCCTCTAACTTGCAGGCCGCCGATTAGTGCCTTCGGCGCTCATTGCGAGCCTCTCCCACCATCTACTTTACGGCCTCGCGATGAGCGGCTTTGTCGCTCATTGCAGGCCTCGGCCAACTCGCCACTTTCATGCCTCGCAATGAGCGCCGAAGGTTTCCCCCTCTCTCTTTGTCCCTTGTCGCTGCCCTTCGTTTTTTCCCCTTTGTTTCTCTTTGTACCCTCTCCAAGTCTTGGGTGCCTTGCGATGAGCGCCGATTGCGCCTTTTTCAATGTCTTGTGGGCCTCGCGATGAGCGTCTATGCCCTAAGCCTAAGACAACGGGCCTTTGGCGCACATTGCGCACGCCCGTAACTTTTAACATAGTGTTATCAACCAAACCCGCAATTACAACAACTATTACCGTATTTTTCGCAGTATAAGAAGCACTTTTTCGTCCCCAAAACTGGGTGGGGAAAGTTGGTGCGTCTTATACGGCGAATATACCTTTTAAAACTGCCTCTCTGTGTGTGTGTGTATGTATGTATGTATGTATGTATGTATGTATGTATATGTGTATGTATGTATGTATGTATATGTGTATGTATGTATGTGTATGTGTGTATGTATATATATATATATATATATATATATATATATATATATATATATATATATATATATATAAATTTGTGTGTAATGTAGGTGTGTATCTGTGTGTGAAGTGTATTTGTGTTTGATTCAGAATTTTTTTCCCTTGTTTTCCTCCTCTAAAAACTAGGTGCGTCTTATCTGCAGGTGCGTCTTATAGGGCGAAAAATACGGTATATGTGATTTATATAATAATCTGTAAATTTTATATACATATATTTACATTTACTTTTATAATGCAGGAATTCTTACAGAAGCCTTCCATTTTGTTTGCTACTGTGTAATATTTACGGATAAGCTTCCTTTTAGTCCTACGGAGAGCACTTGTACTTGTAACTGCCAAATTCTCACTGTGGAGATAGACACTTTCTGTGCTTTCAAACTCTCTTCCCACTCCAGGAAGGTGCATCTGAAATGGCAAATCCCACAGTAGCATAATTGCATAGAGGTAATAATTTACTGTATTATTGTTTTTTACACTTCCAAAATATTTAGTGTAGCTCTTCAAAAAGTGAATATTAAAAATATTAGACAGTGGTCCTTTCAAGACATGTCTGACTGAGCTCAGATATGTTAACTAGTGTCTTGGTCATGATGTCAAGACATCCTGTCTGGGTGTCAACAATAGAAAAACCACATCACAGTTACCATGAATATATTTGAGTGGACATAAAATACACTTACTCCAGCATCAGGTGTAAACTTTCCTCAAAAGGTGAAACATAGAGTTTATTTGTTTCTATATATACAAAGATGTCAGACACTTTATTAGTAAAAATCAGCCTCTTAAATAAGTTTATGTGATATCATTACATTAGACTAGATTTTACCTGCATTTCTGCAGCTTTGTTCAGTTCCTTTTATTGCAGTCAGTGACTCATAAGCCGTACGCCACAGGTAACAAATGTGTGGGTGTGAAAATTACGTGACTGTATGAGCAAGTGCAGGACTAAATCACCAATACAAAACTATACCGCAAAATATGGAGGAAATAGAGGTGCTGATCTGCTTTTTAACATTTTTTTTTTTTTTACCACAAACGAGCCTTGTAAGTTTTATAATTTTTATCACATAATATTGCACGACAAAATTATTGGGTTTCAGCTGCCGAAAATACTGCTGCCAAATGGTGACTTGATTAGATGAAAACGAGCAGGATATTTTCAACCTAATTACATATAGAAAAAAAAATGCTGGACCATATCATGCTAAATATATATGTACTCTAACATATAGGTTTTTTTGCATGCTGCTGTTCTCCAATGTGTTTTAGCCACATATATATAGATTTACACCTATATATATATATACATTATATATATATAATTACATTTCCGCAATATATTAATCTGCTCAGAGAGCACAAACTTCTGTGTGTTTAATAATGTATCCATTAAACTGTAAAAGACATTATACATGTATGAATCATTGCAAGAGCAGTGTATTCGATCCATAATTTATTTACTGTAACAGAAAATGCATTTTAAAAATAGATCTGCATAAGAGACTTTGGAGAATTAACAAGACACATATAACCCACAAAACAAAATCTACGCTATTTGCTATTCGGAGTAATGGTTCCTCCATCTATGAGGTAATATGTGAGGGAGGAAAAAGCAATGTGTGTAACTGGTCTGGGTACAAAGGACCAGCATCGTGAGGCTTTTATGATTCAGGAGAGATGTTAGCATTCACAATTCTCTTTATTCTACTCTTTCTGCCTTCACAGCTCCTGAGTATTTATGGAAATAGCAACACAGGCTGCATTTTTATAAAATAAACAGGCAAATGGTTGCCATAAGCAACTGATCCCATCCCCCGTCTCCCCACACCTCAAGGATCAGAGATGCTGTGCTGAACAGATGCACGTGCATGACTTATTAGTGATTTTTTTTCATTATATATACATTTTTTTCTTGTTTTTTTGTGTATGTGTGAGGTGCAATGTTTTTAGGATTTAGCAGGCAATGAAACCTGTAAAGCACAGTCGCCCTGTGAGATGATAAAGCCCAGCAATAGAGCAGTATGTGAGGACTGATGACAGCACTGCAGCCATGTGATGAGCAGCTCCCTGCTGCAGGGAGGCATTACATCATCCTCTTTGTGCAAGCTTCAGCATCACATTAACTGCTTGACCGCTGGGAATTATGTTTTCCCTCGTTCTGCATTCTTAAAGTTTATTTTTATTTTTTCTTACATAATCAAAACACCACCACACATGCACAAACCTAAGTCTGTGTGCTGTATTCACTGCACACATGATATGTCACTGACATGAAAACAATCGCAAAGCATTTCTATTGTCATCAGATCAGTGGTATAGATAGCAAATGGAGAGCCCGAGTGCAAAAATTATTTGGTGTCCGAACCATTCCTGTAAAATAAAAACATATAATAATAAATAAATATATATATATATATATATATATATATATATATATATATATATATATATATATTATGAAAGAAGCAAGGCAACTAAATCTGTAAATATACAGAGATTTACACCTTCTAATCATGGCACAGGTGAATTGGACAGAGGAGGAAACGTAATGTCATATGTATTTTGATTCTGTGCTGACTTATCTTTTGTCCTTATTTGGAGGCATTACATACTAACTAATGACTATCATTTTTTGTAACTTTATAGTCCAAGTATTTTCCCCTTCACTCCAGGCTATTGCAAGTAGCAAAGGGCTATGTGTATGGGTTGTGGTGCCATGCACCTGCTGCACCAGCCATACTTAGCCACTGCATAAGCTGCACCTCTGATGTGCTCTCAGTTTAGGACCACTTTTAATTTTGCAAATACATTCATTGCATTCTTCCTTGGCGTTCAAGAATATTTCCACTGCACTCTATACTGGGTCAGTTTCATCTAAAAAGAACAACGGACTACATGTGTCTTCCTTTCACATATGGGTATTCGGATAATATAGCCATAATGAGGAACGGCAATCACATTAGCATTTACCAGAATATTCAACAAATAGATATATCTGCTCCCCTTGCTAAACTAACCCACTGGCTTTTTGGAGTTATATTTTCTTTTTACGTTTGTTGCAGAGGTCTAAATGGATGCAGTTGGTTCACATTCCTCCTAGGTCACCACAAGGTTTGGGGGAATAGTAGAAAACTTTAGCACATTTTAAATCTTTGAATGCCACAGGTGCAAAACACAACCCTCAAATTCAATAATATGACAGTAGTTCTAAAGAACAGGTGTATGGCGGCAAGACAAAGAATGTCTATTTTAAAATAAAATAAGCGCTTGCTCGTTTATTTATTTAAAAAGATATATATATATATATATATATATATATAAAAATGTCTTTTCTTTGTTGCATCAATAAGAAGGTAACAACGGAAGCACAATAAACATATTCAAATGTTTATCCGTTATTGGAGGCTTGCCCCTCTCAGCCAATGAGCAATAATATACTGTAGATGTATGAATAATACTTTTCTGATATGTTCTGTATATCTGACAGCTTCAAGGACGTTTAAACAGGTATTTAATGTTAAATCATCAACTTTTGAATAAATAAAACATGCTTTTTTAAATACATAACAAATGTGTTTAATAGAGAGATGTGCAGTTCTTCTGTTTTATTTCTGGTTGGGGAGTTCATAAATACTGATGCAATTCTCAGTGTAATCAGTACTAGTCCTTCACTAGAAACTTCAAAAAGTCCACAATATAGGGAAACATCTGCTTGTTCTCGCATGATCCGATCCGACTGACCAAGTCACTGATTAACCACTTCAGCCCTGTCCAGTTTCAGGGACCTCCAGGATTGGTGCGGATAAACCCCATATTCATATTGACAATCTTCAGGCTGTTCTCTATAGTATAGGACAGGGGTTGGCAACTCCAGTCCTGGAGAGACCCACACAGGCCTGTATTTGAGGATATCCTTTCTGTGCACATGTGAGTCAAGTGATTCACTCACCTGTAAGCAGCAGGGATATCCTCAAATCCTGGCCTTTGTGGGGATCCGTAGGACCGAACCCCCACCCCTGGTATACAACAAGCATCTCTGTCTCAGGACAGATTCATGAGATGGGTTTGGTATCATGAAATTCAGCACTGACCAATTCCAATGGGTGTGGTTGCACTATTTTTACACAACATATGCCTACTTTTTATTATCCATGTAAAGGACATCTGGAAAAGCAATGCTGTAATGAATACTTTATACCCATAACTTAGCAGTCTGCTTTTTTTCACATTCTCTCTCATTCCACAGCTACCTAAATACACTCGCAAAGGATTCCCACAAGAACCTTTAGAGCAGCAGATCTCTCAACTTCTGACATTCAGATAATGGAGCAAATCCTCAGAGTAGAAAAATGCTACAAATAGCAAAATCCATGCACTGCAAACTGTCAAGAGTGATAGGTAGTGCAGTCAGGCACAAATCTAACAGGAAGCATCATGACACTAACTACAAAATATTACACAATTAGACTATAGTGTGTACGGTATATGCAAAGTTTACAGGATAACTTTCTACCCACATTCAGTTTCTTTTTTGAACTACTAGACTTAAAATTATTTTTAAGCTATTCTTAAAGAGCATGAAATAAATGACTATAACATGTACTAAAAAAATTTCTATGAATTAAATAATTCCCAAGATATGCAGCAATGTTTGTACAGTGTCATTAAGCAAATGAGTCAATGAATACTAGTTAGTAATTTCAAAGTGCTAATTAATAAGACAGTGTGCTGAATGTTGTGGCAGAAAACAAAGTATTCTGAATGCTATCATGCAGTCAGATCCTCTTCATCACATTCGCCAATCATCCTATTACTACAAAACATGCTACATTAGCATTAAAGAACCACACAAACAGTGTGAAGCAGAATTCACCAAGCGTTGGTTTTATTTACTCTAGATAAAATCTGATAATACAAAGTATAGTTCGTTTGTATTGCCATTTTGGCTGAAATCACCATGTTGGGAAGACATCTCCCATTTAATAAAGGGCAAAGTTGTTTAAGAAAAAAATCTGTTGTCTTTAAGAATATTTATATGTAATTATATTATTATTCTTTTTTAGCCTGACATGTCACTGCGATACAAATAAGGTTGTAATTAGTGCTACATTTCATAATTGAACATCCAAATAAAACGCTGGTAATTTTTTTTTTTACCTGAAGAAGGTCCCATTGGTTTTGTCTGTGAGGTAATAAACCAGTTTAAAATAAAAATGGACGCATAATCACATATATAGTTGTCACGTTTGCGATGTTGGTCACGCAATGTTAAATCATTATGACCTTCGCAAAACAAGGCGAGCAGTTGACACTCCCAAATGTGAGGCGTGCGGGACTTAGGCTGAAATGAGCACAAGACTTGCGCTGCAATCGCAGGGTTCGCGATGAGCACCACAGGCACTCATTGCCAGCGGCACCGGACTTGGGCTGCAATGAGCGCCAAAGGCAATCATTGCAGTGTGAGCCTCGCAAAACAAGGTAAGCAGTTGAGGCATGCGGGACTGAAGCTGCAATGAGCGCCAAAGTCGTTTATTGCACTGTGAGCCTCACGAAGCAAGGTGAGTAGTTGAGGCACGCAGTTGGTCCAAAACGCACAACTCAAAAACACTGAAAAAACACCAAAGTAATAAAAAAAATATATATAACACACTTATACACAGCACAGGGGGAGAGCCAGGAATCCTGGAAGTGAAGTTGCAAACGAATATGAGCCATATTTGCCGATTTTTTGTTGCTTGAAAACTGGCTAAGCGAGGGAAAAAATGGTGGCCTAAAAAAAAACGTAAAAATTCTGAAACAGGATGAGAACGAGACTAAGCAAGACCAGGCACGCAGAGCTTAGGAAACACGACGCCGAAGACAGTAATACTTACACGAACAACTACAGGCATGCAGGACATAGAAAATAAAACCAAGGGCAGTCAGCGTGCACCACGCAAATGGTGCTCAGAGGAGCAAAAGCCTCACATTGTGTGGCAAACAGCATTGCCAGCTTTACAATTTCATTCCCGTAATTTTTGACTGGCAATTTCCTTGTCTCATATAATAGCTGGTAGCTTAAAAGGCTGTATATGTGCATACACACACTTTCTAGAATAGTTTTCCAGTTAGCAAGTCTTCTTCTTAAGAAAAGTATATTATTAACAGGGGAGGTAAATGGCCATTTAAAGAGAAGTATATATAGAGCTGTTCTCTGTATTTTCATGAGATAAATCAATTTGGGGTTCATTTAGAGATCCCAAGTAAATATATTGCTGCTAATGTAGATACAATTTGATTTCTGCAATTGTTTTGTGCTCATTTCTAGTGTTTGGCTTTGCTATCATTGTATTGTAAATAACATTACTAAGTGGATACATAAATGTAAACACATTGCAAACGTGAAACCGATGAGAGTGCAGATTCACCTGGAAACTAATGTCCATTAAGAATTTTCAGTAAGTGTAACACAAAATGGAGAAATCAGCAGAAATACATCCATGTGCGTCTCAGAAGTCCTTAATGCCAGAATGTTCAGTGCAGTTTATTTTCTAGTCTCTTATCCATACAGATACCTGCTAACGGCGAAAAAGTACACTTTTTATTTTTTGTCACAAACATTGAAGCCCTTCACAAAAATGTCACAGGTAAACTTCCTGCATTTAAAATATACATTTCATTTCTTCATAAGCCCTCTTTTCTCCAACCATAAAGTCTGCTCCACTATCCTTACTAATTATAGAAACTATTCATACCTATGCACCTATAAACAATTAAAATGTGTACTCCTCGGCCACTCCTCTCTTTAAGAAACACTCCTTCGAGAAATTAATTGGCCAGCAGATATTGCACATGGAAATAGTTATCTACTCTAATGCAACCAATCTTCCAACAAACAGCAGAGTGAGGGCAATTGATGGCGAGAGTGACTATTCACTTGAAAGTTTAAAAATGTATAATTCAAGAAACTTGATCATTTTAAAAGCTAAGGACAATTACTCAACACCTGCTTTGTGACACACCAGTTATTTTTTATGAGATATATATATATATATATATATATATATATATATATATATATATATATATATATATATATATATATATAAAACACACACACACAGTGGATATAAAAAGTGTACACACCCCTGTTAAAATGTTAGGTTTCTGTGCTGTAAAAAAATGAGACAAAAATAAATAATTTCAGAACTTTTTCCACCTTTAATGTGACCTATAAAGTGTACAACTCAATTGAAATCACCTCACAGATTTTCAATCGGATTCAGGTCTGGGCTCTGGCTGGGCCATTCCAAAACTTTAATCTTCTTCTGGTGTAGCCGTTGCTTTGGATGTATGCTTTGGGTCGTTGTCATGCTGAAAGATGAAGTTCCTCTTCATGTCCATCTTTCTAGCAGAAGCCTGAAGGTTTTGTGCCAATATTGTCTGGTATTTGGAACTGTACATATTTCCCTCTATCTTAACGAAGGGGAATTGTGCAGACATGCTTAGTTAGCACCTGTAATCTGCACTACTGTGGAAAGTCACATAATGTCAGACACTTTCCTTTTCTTTAGCCAATGCGCATGTGCTGCATATAGGATATCTCATTAAAAACGAGATACACCCAGCAACTGAAATTTGCATATTGGATGTCTACATCCCCTCCCGCACATTTTTTTTTTTTTTTTTTTTACAAAAAATGTTTGCATTTTTCATGCAAACCTTTTTTTGCTAGGTGGGTTATGATGCATTCTACAGGATGCATTCATAACCCAACTCACTTGCATATACCTTTAAACAATAAAACAGCCAGATGATACTCCCTCATAGAGAAACACGTTGGAGCAACTAGCAGATTCCAATGTCCTCAGGATCCAGGACAATACAAGCCCTTAGCAGGAGTACAGCCCAAAACATGTCGCCTATTCTTTATTGAATAACCCACACATTTCCTGTACAGTGAAAAACAATAGAAAACATTTCCATTTCACCTTTAGATAACACAAGCCAATCAAGGGGCTTATCTGGCACTGTTGGAGAATCACTACAGCTTCTGGGAAGCTCTCTGCTGGCTGGTGTCAAGGATTGTAACCACATGGACATGTCAGCACCCCCACCCCCTGAATATACAGTAAACAATGCTTTTTCAAGTTCCATAAAATTATCCACCAATATACTACATCCACCTCATACTTAATCAGACAGAAAATTCTAAAATTAACTGACAAGTATTATTCAAATATTGCCTTCCTTTCATACACCACCCCATGTAAAGAACATCTACTCACATCCTCATCACCCGATCTTAATAAACACCCACCTCTCATAGTACTTTCCCCTCCTACATCACTGCCAAACACACCAAGTCAGTACCATGTTAATTCTCAACCAGAGTCAATTCTAGTGTCAGATACAGATTGAACAAAAACACAGATACATAACCGAGCCCACATTCAGCAACTACTGAACAAATGTGAAAACTATTCAGCAGACGCTTTTTTTTCTCCCCAACAGCAGCTGTCATAAAGCTATGCAGGATATATTTGTGTGTTTAAGAACTGGGTGAAATACTAAAGCTCCACTGAATAAAGGTCTTTGTCAGAAGAAACAAAACTAGCTCAACTACAAACATAGTTGTAAATCTTCTCATTGATCCCTGTCTTGCATGAGGCTTGTGATTCTTGTTGAGATGTGTATCAAGAGTGAAGAGAGCGTCGGGTTCTTAAGAGAGACGGAGACACTGTATAGGTTGTTTTTCTTTGCAACAATATAAAAGTAATAAAAAAAAAATAAAAAAAATACAAAACCTAGAAATCTTAGTTTTCCAATTGTCTTACCCCATTTCATGACTCCACATTTTCCTCCTCCAGCAACAGCTTCTTTTAACCCCACATAGTCTTATAGTCATCCAATAAGGGTAAGAAGATAATACATCCTAGGATATATTTTTAATGATATGACTGTACATGGAATCTCTTTCACGTGTTATTGGCTAAACATATATTGATTAGGAAAGCAGAGAGCAGCTGCTAAAGGAGAAGGCAGAGGAGTCACAATACAGTGTGGCACAAACTTAAAGTTATCACGTTTTTACAAGTAATTTACTCCAGTATATGCAACAACCCTCCTATTTTTAAATATTAACTTTAGATTACTGAAAAAAATACAAACTTTTCTAGTGTCACTTTAAAGGACCAGTGTAAGCTTGTCATACTAAAGCATTATTCAAACCTTACCAAGGCAGGCTAATAAATGTTCTCGGTTGAAATCTTTCACTTCCTTTCAGTAGTGATCAGTACAATAAGAGGTGGGGAGGGGTACCACAGTGGCCATTAAAGATGTGTTTTTAAGTTACATTATCTGGCTAAAGATTTGCTCTGCTGTTGTCTAGGTTGAACTAAAAGAAAATAGGTTTAACATGAAAAGTGCAGACACTAGCCTTAAGTCTTGAAATCCAGAACCATTTTAAACAGATGAAGGGAGTATATAGAAATGTTCAAAATTTCAAAAAAACAATATCCCCATTTCTACTTAGAAAACTGGCCACACAAGTTGAAACTGTATTAAAACCAGGATAATTCCAAAATGCGTTTTATATGTTGACTGAAAAAAATGCATATTAGGTCAAAAATCTTTTATTTGTAATGCGCCAACATATTCTATAGCGCTACACAGGGTTAAGTTCCAGGCAAAGACAATCACAATATTATCAAGCTGCAAAGAATAGTGGGCCCTGTCTTTGAGCTAAGAATCCAGTGTCCATAGTGTTTCCCCAAAGCACCTTGCGAAACTGAAAACGCCCAAACTTACTATCTAAAGGTTTTGGGTGGGTACCAAAAGGTTAGAGAAGGGTAGTGCATGTTGGGGAGAAAGGTGATAGAGTTCTTTAAACAGATGTGTTTTTAGTGAGGTTTTGAGGCAGGGAGATAGGTGGAGCAAGGCAAGGAGTTCCAGAGAATAGGGGCAGCACAAGAAAAGTCCTGAAGGCGGGAGTGAGAGGAGGTGACAAGAGTGGTAGAAAGAAGAAGGTCATTGGCAGAACAAAGAGGGCGGGTGGGGGAGTATTTGGAGATGAGAGCAGAGATATAAGAGGGTGCAATGTTGTTGAGGGCTTTATACGTTAGGGTCATGATTTCAAATTTTGTTTGCTCTAATCTTATATTCATGTATTGCTTTTAATCGAACAACTTGCGCAGTTTCATTCTCCTGTCATTTTGCAAAATACTGGATGAAATGGTGGCACTACATAACAAATCACACAGAATTTACAGTTTTAAGTGTGCAGTCTAAATACATTCAGTTTCAAATAAGAGGATAACCAGAGAAACCATTCAATGTATGCACGCTCAGGGATTCCTACTAACAGTACTGTGCAAGGACGCATTGATTTATAGCCGTCTTCAAGGTGACACATTAGCATTTTCACTCCCTTGGAATTCAGGAAATAGGGATGGAGATCAAATGCTTTATTATTTCTGCTTTTTTTCTTTTTATTCTAGTTTGTAACAGTTCTATGTACACAGTCCATGCCAAACAAGCAAGCTTTTCACGGTTGTGTACAGCTTACCATCTACTGATGATGCTTTATGTGGAGTGTACGGACTAAGGTCACCAAGATGCCGACACAGAAATGGGTTCAGGGTCAATATATTTTGCAGTAATGAAATTCCATAAATCAAAAAGAATCACTTTTCATTAACAAAACCAAAGCAAACATGTTTGTGTTGACAAATAAGCAACCCAGATAAACACTGCACAGGGCTAAAACAGTGCCTATTGTTAACATCACCAATGAAAAATGAACACATGAATTAAAAAGGAACTTGGAATTCATCAATACTGCTCTACAGGATCAAAATGAGCACTGAAAAATAAACTATATTTAAAGGGATATGGAAGGTTTCAGGATTTCACTAGAAATATAATATATCTCTTTACTTTTATGTACTTTATTTTATTACAAAGTGATTAAGAGCTGTTTTGTCTTGTCTAAAATCTTACAAATGGTTCCTAATAAGTTTTTCCCCTCTGCAGGTCATGAAGACAATTTACTTCCAAGTACATGGTGTGCAGTATCTCATAGCAACATGCTACTTGAGGGAGGTCACGGATTGGCTAATTTGAAACGCTGCACGTCTCACACTGTATTCATGAGCTACAGGAGGGCAGACACAAACTGGTACACATTGTATGTTTTTAGGCAGAAAAACATAGCTTTTCAGGACACCATAACATTAAGTACATACAAGTAAATATATGCATAGGTATATATTATTAGTGAAATCCAGAAACCTTCCTTCTCATATAGCCCAGACAACGGCCATGTTGAGTTTCCTTCAGTTTCTTTCACTCTGCATATTCTGTAAATATCACAAGCACCCCCTAAGAAGTCAATATATTCTCCTTGCTGCAACCTGAAAATTTGAGCTCATTGTTCTGGGTCCATTTAACATTTTAACCTCAAATGGAAAGAAATTACATTTTTAATTGAAGTGAAGGCATTTTACAATCATTGTTAGGAAGCTTGTAATTTAAGGTAATTTTTAGGACAATTTCCCTGCAAAGCATGATAAATCCTACAGTGCAAGCCAGACACCTCAATGTAAACAGAGGGCTATATTTTAAAACAAGTTTAGAGAGCTTGAAATGAAAAACATGTTCCTGCTTACAGGCACCTAGATTTCATCCACTGTACATCTCTGCAATTCAGTTTTACCTGGAAGCAGACAGGCATGAGTGACTGAGCCAGTACAGTGTTGGCGTTACATTCCCTGGGGTCAGCACCGCACCTTCCAGTCGAACCTACCTGCTTGTGAGGAGTGAAAGCTGCTGCTGCTAGAACAGCCTTCACTGACAAATATACTTAGCAGAGCATCCTATGTGCAGCTAATCTATGCCTTTTTAAATCGTAACCATCAAGCAGCCAGAAACTACATTTATCCGGCATCTACCAATCCCCATGGGTGCCGGATAACAGAGTCTATGGTAGTAAACTTGGTCTTCCTGCTCCAACATAGCATAAGACATTTTCTTAATTTGGAATATTTGTCAAATGTTTTTTCTTAACCGTCAACACTTGAGATTTGCTTTTGCAGCCAATGAGCAGCTAGAACAG
>CM050166.1:246911000-246928500 GCA_027410445.1 Discoglossus pictus | reverse complement strand
AACAATGAACACTTATCTCAATGGTATAAACTGTATAAATTAGCAAAAACCAAAGTGCACAAATGGTTAGAAAATGAAGTGCATAGCTAATAGATATATCACCTCTGTACCCAGCTCACCAAGAAGCACTTGTTTACTTTGAAATGTTTGCACTACAATGTTGTGTCTGTTCGAGTGCAGTAATAAGGAAGTATTCAGTTAATCCCAACGTCCAGAGTAATAAAAGGTACTGCTATTTACAGCTCAAAACAACCACCTGTATTGTTCCAGTAGCCAAGAGGGAGGAGAAAAGAAAGAGAGAAAATGACATGACAGTAATGTCTGCCTCAATTTATCAGATCTTTGAAACAAAACAGTAGTGCTGTAATAACACCATAGCTTTTGGGATTTCCCAAACTTTCTTAGGGTGTGTTGGGTAAAACAATGAAGGGTGGCAGACATAAATAATTTCTGCATAGGATTAGCTTCAAAAAGCATCTAAAAATGTAAAATGTTTTTTTTCCTTACAACAACCTACTGAGATTCTTAAAATGTTCAAAAAAATTTCAACACTATTTATAAAAAGTTTCCTATATTTTATATAATTTTGCTTATTTAACTGAGAAAAGAAATGCACTGCAAAGTTTAAAGATTTTAAGCTGAGGTTATTTACTATTGGTTTATAAAAATACAAAAAATATTTTGGTTAAAACAAAAGGTTAGCACATTTTCAACTTCACAGGAGAAATGTAGAGAAGTATGTTTTTGAGCAAGCATTTTTCTTGTCACCAGATTGTCACTATGGGAGCTTGATTTCTTCATACAAATAATGTATTAATACAGTGGCACTGTCCCGATTTGCAAAATAAAGTAAAAAAAATAACTCCTTGTGAAATGGAGAGAGGGGTCGACTGGGGAACGCTTACTGAAAATGCAATTCTAAGACTTCAGAGCATTTCATTTTAATGTAAAACGAAAAGCTTTATGTCTGTTTAAAAAATATACATCTAAATTGCAGGATTGATGATGTGGGCATTCTGTAACCCTCCAAGAATAAATGTCCACAAGCCCCTGCAAGGGTAAATGAAATTCAGTAAAATATTCAATGTAATCTCCATATTCGGCTGCTAAATTAATTGTTAATCAATGCCGTCCGTTCTTATTGACAACAGAGAAATATGCAATTCCAAAATGTGCAGATTTTTTTCTAATGTCAATATAAACATGGATTAACCTTTCAGTGTAAGACGTACCAGCTCAGAATAGAACTTGGTATGCCATATATCATTTTATAGTGGTTTTGGTGAGGATCTCAGATGAAGCACTTCTCACTCCAATACAACCTGAAGGTAAGCATGGTTAGGAATTTGTACAATGCTTAAAATAATGCACTGAACACAGTTTGATGTATAAGGTTTAAAAAATAATGAAACCATTAACTCACCATTCTGAAGAATGATACGGTGTCCTGGGTTTTTCCAATTGCAACTAACCAGAGAAAACATTTTCTCTTTTTTTTTTGCATTAGTTTAGGTAAAATTGACTTTCGACAAGCCTGAACTGTGCTATTTCTTCACGTGCATTACTGTCATTTGCTGCATTTTTTCTTATAAAGTTCTAGCAAGGAAATAACCATAAAATACAATAAGAGAGGTGATAGGGCAGATTATGCTGTCCATATACAAGTAAAGTAACAGCAAGAAGAATATATTCATATTCTAGTTGCACCTAACTTTCAATGCCAAGGGTCAGACAAGGTTGTGGTTTTTAAGGTCAGAGAAAACCAGACATGGACACTGCAGTGTGTCCGGGTGGCCAGTTCTTTCAGAATGCCAAAGCGTCAGCCTGGTAAACAGTTGTTCTGCCTGGGATTTGCTACCAAATAGGCTTTGACAGCGATTGTTTTTAATCCCTCTTTTAATACCCAGAAATACAACTGTTCTTAGGTTCAGATGCAGGTTTCAAAAACACAATGAAAGCCAAATAACATTTGGAAATGCAAAAGAGGCATCATGCGAAAATAATATCATCTAAATAGGACAACAGTCATGAAAGTGAAGAGTTCTACATTCCCAACATTACAAGCCATATTGCAGATTATTGCAATATAGCAAAACTATAGCATTTATATTGGTGTTCAGCTGCAGATACTGAAAGCCAATTGTATTCAAGGGGGAATTATGAAGACAACAAAACTCTTTCTGTAAAACTCCTATTTTAAGGATAGGACAGGGCATATAAAACATAAATAAATATAACTGATTGTCTGTACTGAATACTGCCCACATGTTATACATGTATTGTTAGTTTGACCTGACTATAGTAGCTATGTTACACTTTAAGTTTAATATATTAATATTGAACATTAAAAGAAAACAGAAACAGTTATTCGTGAAATAAACAAATGTTTGGGGTCAAGTATCACAGCTGCAGACTAAAATGTACATTATTACTTTATACTGCAACATATAATTACCAGTAAACAATTCTTATGGATGTCCACTACAGAGAACTAAAAGTCATAGTTTCTGTGTAATTCTAGACAAGTGCTCTATGTACAAAATATTCTAATATACACAGTATGGGTAAATTCAATATCAAGCATAGGAAGTGTGCAAAGATTTACAGACGTTCATCCTACCAAAAGACTCTATAATTACAGTTTATTAAAAATATAACTTGTCGACTACTCCTATATTCACGATACCAAAAGTGGACAGTATGAAAAAAGCATCATTTGCCACATCAGTTATGCAGGTGCAGGATGTCTGTCTGACAGACGTTTCACTATTCAGTACGGATTTCTAGACGAGTGGAAATATCCAGCCAATATAAATTCGATACGTCTTATCATTTTCACATTTTTGCACTGCAAATTTTACTCTGCTCTAGACATGTACTAAAGTATCAAATTTTTATGGCATAATACAAAAGATACAGAATTACCATGAGTAAAGAAAAGAAGCACACTTCCCTAGTGTACATTGGGGCACAAGATACAAAATTACATGGCTTTATTATGGAAATACAGGCCACACAATAGTAGATACGCTTTACTTATTGGCATGCACAACATTTGCTATAGGAAATATGACCCTGACTTGCCGTGTATCCTTGCGAAAGATGTATCAGCTCTCATGTCGCCCAAATAGCGGTTTGGTGTCAACGTCGCATGATTAGTTGCTAGATATGACGAATGTCAAAGCAGACATTCCATGGCAAATCATATGCACTTATTCCAAGTATTCACTAGCAAACACTCAAACAAAACAATTCACAATGTGAGACTACACTGCTGACTTGAGTAATACCAAAGTTCTGGCTTCCCTCTTCTTATTTAAAACATTAAGACACTACATTCTCCATCTTCTATCCAAGAGTATCTGGGAAAGAATTCAGAAATTATAGCAACAAGTACATGTGCCCAAAGTTAAAATTGAATGCAGGTTTAGATACTTATGTGTGAGAAAAAACTTGCAGGACAAGAATACAAGAAACAGTAAATGATGAAGATTCAGGAAAAAGGAAGAGATTTACAGGTTATTAAATTTCACCTCATGAGCCCAAACTGCTGTACACAATGGAAAACTGAGAAGCTCTTCCCTCTCTCTCTCTCTTCATTAAATATCCAGCAAGCACATATTTTTTTAAATTTGTGAATTTACGAGTGAAAATGTGTTGTAGCTACAATGAAAAAGTTTCAGAACAGGCAAGGTGTGAGCATTAATATGCCCTCTGCTACAAACCAAAGTGTGAGGATTTAAACCAAATGTGCATCTGTAACCCACAAAGGCAATCCAACTCTATTCTGCAAGTAGACTCTATCCCAGGGCTCTGCTCTTACAAAGAACAAAAGTTGAAAATTCATTTTCAAGAATGAAATAAAGCCTGAAAATCACATTTAAAAAATCTTAAACGTCTCAATGCAAATCCAATATTTTTTTTTTCTTGTGGGAACGATTCCAAGTAACTTTAATGGAGTCTTTCTTTCTTCAAAAATCACTTATTGTTATAGAGACAAAATAATGCATAAAACAGATTTTTTTAAAACAGTATTCAAAGAATTATCTGGAAAAAATAAACCATTTCATCAAACTCTGCTACTGCATTAATTATAATGCTTATGTAGCACACAAAGTGTTTTAGAAGACAATACATGGCACTTCTTTGGAATAAAATTTGCCTTATAATATAATATAATAATAGAATGAGTTAGAGGGTGGATAATCATGTGGAAGATTGTTTTACATTTTTAACACTATCCAATAGTTGACTTAGATATTGTCATTTTAGTTTAGCCCTTGAAGCCTTCCCACAAGAATCTGCAAACATAATTATAAAATAATAATAAAGTCTGAGGTCTGTAAATGTTATACTGTATACTGTATTTATAGATTTACACTGACTTTTGCAGCAGAGTGTGGTGGTGCAATGGTAAGTAATGTGTTTACCGTAAGTATAAAACTTAAACGAAACTAATTTCATTATATGAAAAAATAAATAAAATGTTTATATATACATACATATATGTACATAAATATATATATATATATATATATATACACACATACATATATATACATAAATATATATATAATTATTTAAACTATAATTATTCAAACTTCCTTAAATTATTTTTTTTAAATAACTAGTTCAAATAACTATCTTTAAAATAACCTAAAATCCAGTTACCCAATATAGCATATGTTTTCTTATATAAAACTTTAAAGTACATATTTCTGATTTTTAAACCGTAAAGAAAAAAAGTCTTTATTGGAAATTGAACCAAGGACCTTCTCCACCACAGACATCTGGTGACCCAGAGCTAGAGTAACTACAAACCACTTACACCAGCCTGGTTCAAAGTCTCTATGCCTGATTCTAATTAATATTCATTAAGTTGTGTGTGGTACAGAGCTCATTACTCAGGCAGAGGCAACACACTGACCTAGCGTGACTTCAACTGATCATAACTCAATGAATTCAGCATTCATTAAAAAAAACAAAAAAAAAAACACACACATTTTCAGCTTGCTTATTCAGCCTCTATCTAATGTTGCAAAGCACATATGGGGTTCTTAAATAAGTGAATGTAGACATGCAACAACTTAAAGGAAATACTATTAGGAGCTGGATTGATCACACCCTGCATTAGCTAATAGGAAACTTAGGTAAAATCAGACTAAACTCCTATTAATATAAACTTATACACCAAGCATGAAGGGAGTTATTGACTATTAGCACTGTCAAACAAGTAAAGTAAGCCATTTGCATTGCTTGAACTCCTGGAGCTGGTCGGTGACTATGTAAGGCGTTCTTGGAATGTCTGTGTGAGCAAGCAGACCACTCCCAAGTGCGTCAGCTCTACAACTGCTCACTTTAAACAACTGTTAACCATGAACACTAGAGACAGAAAGCAGACAGCAGCTCACTGCATTCAGGGATAAGATCAGTGCATGCTTGGACAGCAGGGAGCACATCAAACACACATATGTACAGGAAAAAAGTACAGTTATGTCCTTTGTAGTAAGTTTTCCAACATCACACAGAAGTCATCAGGCAGAGGGTCGGAAAATCATGTGGCAAAGTTGTTCATTTTTTTTCAACTGATCAGGAGTTGAACTAAATTATGATTTTAAAGTTATTGCTGGTTCATGTGAATCCCTCCTACTACAAACTACATGATATTTAGACTGCAACTATCACTTTGATTCTGATGCAGATGTATGGACCTTTTTTGGTACTTAAGTCTTTAACTACTTCTCTTCAACAACTCCAGTTTGGGATCAGTTCACCCTAAAGTAAGCTTGTTACCCCTGTAAAAATATGATGCTGGGGGTCAAAATGCATCGCCAGACAGCTGAAAGTCTCTAGGGTGATTTTTTGGACAGTTTCTGCCCAAGCCAAGCTTCTTTGCATTGAAAAGATATTAATTAAAGTGACATGCAGAGGTTCAATTTGGTGTAATTCAAGTACTTTATCAATTACATGTTTAAAACGTTGCTTGCAAGATTAAGCAGTCAGTCATTGTGTACATTGTCTAAAAATTACACAAAATTAAAACTAGCCATATTCAGGCCAGGTGATCACACTCAAATCATTGGACCCATCATTGGCATGTTCGCACTCGCAGCGGACGGCGAACATATGCGCTTTTCGGTTCACCCCCTATTCTTTATCATTGAAGAAACTTTGACCCTGCACCTCACAGTCAGCAGACACATTCCAGCCAATCAGCAGCATGCACTCCCTTCCAGAGCCTTCCATCTGAAGGACAGCAACTCAAGAAGCCCTTTTTAGGGCTAGAACATAATTTATTTTATTTTATAATTATTTTCTGTGTAATCTAATTGCATATGCCTGCCTGCCAGCGTGTGTGACAGGCTAACACCTAACAGCTTATATTGTGCTCAGTGAAATAAAACAACACTTTTTTGACTGTAATCGATTGAATATCAGTTGCCTGCCTACAGGCGTGTGTGTGAAGCCTATTGCATCTACTCTGCCAACTTTTGCCAGTGCACAGTGACACTCATATCTGGTGGCACCTTAGATTGCACGCGCAGTGCCCCAAATTTGAAGTGGGAGGACCGACCAAGCATCTTTTTCCAGCTCCCGCTTCCAAAAATCCATGCCATATACACGTCCCCTAATAGTGGACGTAACAGGGATTAAACCGATAGGAATAGTACTACTTAACAGTACACACCTTATAATAACGCAGACAGAGGCAAGGCTTATAATCTTCCATGCTGTGCAGTGGAAGCCCCCAGACTCTGACCTGTGCATTATCTTCCATGCTGGGCAGTGGAAGCCCCCAGACTCTGGGAGTGTCAATAAGAGTAGTCAGAGGAGGAAGGTGGCTTTGAGGAGGTGGAAGACCAAACACAGCAGGCGTCCCAGGGGGGCTTGTTGTCACCTTTCGGGGACCCTCGGTGGCTGGGTGGAGGAAGAGACCTTCAATGACATCAGCGAGGACAAGGAACGGGACATGGCTAGCTTGGTATCCAACCTTGTGCAAATGGGGAGTTTGCGGTTGTGCAAAGGGACTGTTTGCGGTGCATTAAACGGGGAGATTGGTCTGTTACTGTGAAGCGGGTGTAACCCTTACACTACCTGATCGATACAACATCATACCTGATGTTTTAAAGCATGTTATTCCAAACAATTTAGGAATGTTAGGTGATTTATGCCCTTTATGGCTTAAAACCAGACTCTGCATCAACTATGTAATTTTCCGTGGGAGTTTTGCCATGGATCCCACACCCCGGCATGCCACAGTCCAGGTGTTAGTCCCCTTGAAACAACTTTCCCATCACTATCGTGGCCAGAAAGAGTCCCTGTGGGTTTTGAAATTCGCCTGCCCATTGAAGTCTATGGCGGTTTGCCAATGTTCGCCCGTTGGCGAACATTTGATGAAGTTCGCGTCCGCTGTTCGCAAACCCCAAATTTGATTTTCGCAACATCACTAGTGGATGGACCAGAAAAGCAGGCCGACAGATGAAAATTTTAAAAACTTCAATGTTAAACTGCTGTAGGAAAATGCAATATTTTAATAATATTAAAATTATGAAGTACTTGATACTACCTATAGTTTATAATTACTGTATACCATGTTTGGAACCTAGGCGGCGTCACTTTGTTTTTAGATATTAGCCACCCATTACCTGATATTTACTTTCATTTTAACAGCCATTATTTTCATAGTACAGTAGTTTAAGAAGTTTTATTAACGGTTTCTGTTCAATTTAAAAAAAGCATACTTAAAAAGGATAGATTACCTTAAATAAATGTAAGGTACTCTACTAATAAATCATTCTTACTATTTATTACACATGACAATGAAAGTAAAATAACCTAAAATCACAACCACAGAAAAATCCATTTATACAGATAACTGCATATTTTATTTGACAAATATCGAGAGCCAGGGAGTCACGGCTCCTTAATTTTACTGCTGGCTCGAACATTTTCATTATTATACATATATTTCTATATATGATCTACAACTTCGCGCATAAAAATGTTTAGCTGGCTCCAAACCTTCAGATTAATTTTATTCTAACACATGGGTGACTAATTTAACTCAAAAACAAGTGTCAATTAAATTGAGTTCCTTTTATTATTGATTTTGGTATTATTGCTATTATTTGGAATTATTTGTTAACACTGAGGACCTTATGATTCACAATATAAATATCCGTTTAGCTTTTATTTTTTAATTATATATATTTTATTTTGCTCCTGTTCAAAATATGCAGAAAATGTTTTACCACACTGCTCTTTTTCCCCTTCTGTTAAACATAAAGATAGGATTACATTTGCAAAATCCCTTGAAGTGACCCAATTCCTGCAAGTCATGCAGGCTGCTGTGATATTTTATGTGGCGTGCATATAACTCCACAACACCTGCTGTCTCAGTCATGCTTCTGTTTACAATGCAGATTAGGAAGGGGATGGGTTTCAGTATGGATAATTTGTAAGAAAGGTAAGGAAAAACAATTAAAGTTTGCCACACATCTGCCTCTATTGTAAATAAGAATTCAGATGGGGAAAAGATAGCCCAATAGTGGGAATTGTAATTAGAATGTCCGCCTATGTCTGAATGTATGAATAAAAATAAAGCAAATTAATAAATATTAAAATGATCCGATAATGTGTGTGTGTACTTCTAGTAGAACAGATGAAAAAAATCTTCATAGAGGAGGCACTATTGGATGGAACAGGGCTTCCAAAATTGTGCCCTGTGAGATTCTGGTGTCTTATTTTGTGCAGTCCAGGGTTCAACAAGACAATTACATTAGAAAGAGGTGGTCAGCTTTTTACTTTACTTGTCTATAGGCATTTTAAGAGATATTAATTTTGCAATAATAAAATAGTACATCAACAAACTAATTTCTAGGCAAAATACATTGGCTCTATCATGACTACATTGTTTAGGGACTCTAATATTACCAGCAATTATGGATAATGCCAAGGGCACATGACATTGTTGGATTGTGATTATGCATTTTTGTTGTTTGGTTATATGTTGCAGTTATATGTTGCCTGTACGTTTATAATATGTTATAGACGGAAAATGTGATATATAACAGAAGAATACATGAGGAAAAGGTTAAAATGCTCTGCAAATAAGTTAAAATGCAGAACATTGCATCCTCACACATACAGACCTTGATAATCAGCAGCCAAGACAGATGCCTGCACTTCAGAGAGTCCTAAGCAAACACTGGACATTAACATCAAGGTTGTTGCACTAGCTAGCTATAGACACCTGTCATGTAGTTTAGACATCTGGTGAGTTTTATCTCAAGAGCTTCTATAGCAACCAAGGTTGCAAGGCAGATGGAACTTAGTCCTGACATCACACACATACAGAAAAGTACACAAGTGTGTGGTATGGGAGATAGAGTATAAATATGTTGGTTCTATGAATCAATAAATGTTCAGTCCTAGTTTCATTGTGTGAGGCTGTTCTTGTGTTTGTATCCCGAAATTCTGAATTGGGGAGGGGTGTAGTTGGAGGCCACTAGTAGCCTGTATCCAGTATTCTCTGCCTGTACCTTTGGGCGTTGCCCCTACAGAAGCCATCTTTTTTGCCACAGAAAACAAGAACACACAATTCTGCTGGGGTGGGTTTGAACTAGGTTCATATCAAGCCCACTTGAAGAAGCGGACATATTCCTTCATGAACAATGCTATATTTTTAATAAAAGTGTGTGTGTGTGATTTTATATATATATATATATATATATATATATATATATATATATATATATATATATATATATATTAATAAATAAATAAATAACAGGCAATAAAAGAGTTTAAGAGGGTCTTCATAATGGTAAACACACAAGTTTCTATGTTGTGCATGCACAAAATAAATACTTTGATACCCATTGAGCCTCTTTAATAGAATGGGTTTTATAGACTTCCAATACGTAGGTTTCAGATATATGAAACATTTGCTCGACTACTGCTCATAATCCCAATTCTAGATTTTTACCAAGGTTTAAAAAGTTTTAACATGGCTTAAACTATTAAAAAGCATATAATAAAAAAAAAAAAATAATAAAACTACACAGAAAGTACAGACACCGAGCCAGGAACACGCAGTTGATCTGCCTATCCTCAAACTGACCGCGAACAGAACGCTTGTAGAATGGTCTGCCTGTTTCTGCGAGTTTACTCAAGGACATTGCTAAATTCTAGTTGTTTAGATATACAGCAGAACTATTTACACTAAAACTTCTCTCCACTAAGCCCTAAAACACTGTTAATAATTCTGCTCCTATCAATAAATACAAAAACATAAACTGACTCATTAACACAGCCTGGCTTCTAGTAAAACTAGGCTTTTTAATTAAGTTACCTTTCTTTTAAAGCCTTTAAAAGAACAATATGTTTAATATAAAAAAGACAATACAGAAGCGCTCACCAAAATAAAACTAAACTATTTTAGTGTTCTTATAGATCAGTCATGCATGATGATACTCAACAAAATCTATGTCTGGCCCATTTGTATGAAGGCTTGATGCCTAAAAACATCATTACATCACATTAATCCTATGGTCAAAAAATTAGTAAGAAATTACATATCCAAGTGTTATCCAAAATGCACATGTTCATAACCAGGGCCCCTGTTGTATAACAGGAAAATAATTATGTTCATCCTAAGATTTTTTTTTTTCATTTCAACTTATTTGGTCATGGATTTTACCACTAAGTATATATGCATAATCAGTGCTCTATCCATAGAGTTCATCTTGTTGTTGTTGTTTATTCGTTCAGTCGTGTCCAACTTTCCTTGATCCTATGGACCGCAGCATGCCAAACACTATTTGTGTCTGGTTTTGCTTATCCATAAGGTTTTCTTGGCAAAGATACTGGAGTGGGTTGCCAGTTCCTTCTCTAGTGGACCGTGTTTTGTCAGACCTCTCTGCTATGACCTGCCCATACTGGGTGACCCTACATGGTTTAGCTCACAGCTTCAAAGAGGTGCATAAGTCCCTTTACCACAACAAGGTAGAGACCCAGAAGGTAATAGATGATCTAACGTTATATCAGTCACACTGTGTCATCTACTATCTACCACCTGGATGCTGCACCCTGATCCCTTAGAATACATTCAAATGGATTTTGTTCCCCAGTAAGTAAACTAACCAAAAGGAATACCTATACAAGTTAAAACAATGGAGAGACGCATCTACCTCGCTTTCCTACAGTGATGCCATCCAGTTTCTAGCCTGTGGCTTCCATTCCTGTAAATAGCAGAATCTTCTTGGCCCCATATTCCCCTTATTGACTTTTCCTAAATCCTTATTTCTCAGAATGAAACATATCAAGCTTCACTCAGTGTTTATCACTGTGGTCTGGTAGGCACTGAAGGAGGGGTGGCCTTAAGCGGTTACTATATTTGGTTTTTAAACTTTATGCAAAAAACTAGACACTAGGGGAAGAACACATTCTCTGAAGCCTGAAATTAAGGCCTCAGCTAAAATTATGGTTGTGGTAATTATTGAATAAAATTGAAAAATCACACACAGTATGTGTTAGAAACTATTTCTCTGATTCTGGGTGATCATAACCCAAAATACATAAAGCTTTAATACCAAAACAGGTGCTAAAATGCTGTGCTCATTTTGCATTAGTATAGTACATCTGGGCACCACTTGGCATTATATATGTGTGAAAAAGTTCCATTATGCTTTGCACTAGTGCAGATGTGGATTGTTTTAACAAGACTACAAGCTATACCAACACAACACATTGAGCTGGCAAAACCCACTTTAGTCTTAAAACAAGCAATACTTTTATAGGCAGTATTTTGGGCGCATTGTTTTAGCAAAGGTTGAATAATAAAGTGAATCGCAGAGCAGGATTGAGTGAGTATGACAGGGTCTCTCAACCTTCTTGATCAGGCTGTTACCTTTCAAATAGGCTGGGTAAATTGGTTGGGGTATTCCCATTTAGTTTTGCACTGATTTGAATAGAGTACAGTTTAAACTGCAGATGTGTTCAGCAATAATTAGGATCTCCTCATCTCTCTTTCTTCCGCACGACCAGAACAGAATTGTCTTTTTAAAAATTGCTTTGTCAAATTGACTAATTGATACAATTTTGTTTTTATTTTTAAGAACAGGATTGGAGGGGTGAGTTGGGGTAAAAGTACAATGTGTAATGCAAGTTTAATTTACTTAAAAACAAATCCCTGTTCAATATGCTATTTTAATTAAAATGGTGCTTTCTAAGTCTGCTACAAAGTGTAAGCCCATTCACTTAGGATTGTAGCAGCATGCTATACAAAATTAAAAATAGATCTTAAAAATGCATAGAATGTATCTACCCAGTACAGTCAAAATACAGATGAATACGTAAGAGAAAATGACTGAGGTTTTGTTACTTTATACTCTGGAATTAAGAAGCAGCTGTTTTATATTTTCTGACATTTATGACACTGGAAATATCAGTAAAACTGAAGCAGACTGTGGTACACGTTTCTTCTAGAGTGGAAAAAATCCCTCAATCACAGGGACAAAGACGCTCAAGATAAAAATAATCCTACAGAACTGTAGAAGGGTAAATATACTGGCATACACAATCTGTGAAACCAATTCCCATTAGCAATGTCCATATTATACCACAGCCAGAGCCTGTCCATAGGCTTTCCTTGTCCACAGACATTCATAAACAGGATTCCACCATAAGAAACTTTTATAGTTTATTCACACTACTGGGTGCAATGGAGACAAGTGAAATAGCTCTATAGAATAAGAAATGGCAAAAATTCAACAATTATAAAATTACCTTTGTTTATTGTAAGAAACATGAGGCATCTTGTGCAGATCCCATAGAGAAGTACAGCATCCCCCTATTCAAAGTCTATTTGCTGCTCCCACAACCAATATATAATTCCCACTTGCATTCAATACACCTTACCTCCCTTTCTAGAACTATCACTATTTAGTCCACCTCTATTTGCGTTGAGTTTAATTCTACTATTCTTGCTATGTGTCAAGCATCAATAACAAAATTCACACTTTAATTATGTAAACCAGTATAACAACTTTATTACTGAAACCATCAGACATATTTATACCACATTCTAGCAACAACTAACCAATCAATTCAAATATGCATCCATGGTTACACCCGATCCTTCTAGCTCATGTCATCAGCCCTGCCTGCCAGTCTAAGACAATTACCCATTGTTTTCCCTTTTCCACTACTGTATTATTGGTAGGGGGCAATCACATACAATAGGCATATAGACACCAGGCTGAGGATTGTGATACATAGAGAGAGAGATTGGTGTCATGTGACTCCTAGGGGTCAATTATCTCCCTTATCTTGTTAATAGGGTCCATTACTATGAAATATTGGGTATGTACAATATTTCCCTTGTAAGCGCTAGCGCCCCCCCAAAGCACAACACGCAACACCCCAACTATAAACATAAGTACCACAGTATGGGCCCAGTGGCACCCAGGCAATTTTAAATAGGCATAACAAGGAATAAAAAACAAACCACAATATCCCCAATGTTAACTCAGTGGGCCCATTTCCCCTGGCACAATAAGCCTATCTTATAAGGCTGAGGGCATCAGTCTGTAAGGTATTGCACAGCTGGTGCCTTGGCATGCTTCAGCCATGACACATGTGTGTTTCTCGTTTAGTCATGCCCCACTCTCCTTGACCTCATGGACTGTACACACCATGCTGATCCACTTGGTATTCATGGCAGGGCCAACTCTGCATGGCTTCAGGATGGTGTGACCTCTTGGTTCCCTAACTGGAATTGAACCCATGTTGCAGCCGTGAAAGTACTGAATCCTAACCACTGGACTACCAGGAACCCTCTGAAACAATCCAAATTTCAAGGTCCTGACCATTAGATCTTTCAGAACGTGCCCATTTAAAGCATTTCTTGGCCCAAGTTGTGAAACAATGGTTCAGAAATAATAAAAACAGAATTAAACAGATAGAGAGATGTAATCATAAGACTATAATGCAATTTTCTACAATCATTTAATATTAGTATAGTCTTTATTAGTTGCTTTTTTTTTCATAACAACATATTCAATAAAAAATTATGTTGTTATTTATATATAAAAAAAGTTAGACAAACATCGGACCTATCCGGATACATGCACGCACGGCACAGGAAGCCTCCTGGTGCCGGGTGGGCTCGCGTCCCGATGTACTCCCTAAGCCCCTAATCCTAACCCCCAACACCCCTTGGCGGCCCTAACCCTAAGCCTAACCTCCTTCACATCTTGCTGGCCCTAACCTCCTAACCCTCTTAGCCTAACCCTAAGCCCCTAACCCCCTATACCACTTACTGGCCCTAAACCGAAAACCCTTACTCCCTTACCGGGCACTTACAGACAGCTACACTGGGACGTCCACAGCGCGCTTCTCAGCTCTGAAGCGTGCATGCACATAACAGGATAGGTCCCAAACATTTTTTTTTAACAAAGTTAGAGTCAACCAACATGGACTTGTGGGAATGCGGCATTTTGCAGGGTGTTGCCTTCTAAAACTGTTTTTCAGCAATGTGCAGATTTAGTTTTATTAAAACAAAATGGGATATAAAAAAGTTATTGAATGAAAACAAAAAGATGATTCAATCATTAAACACAGCTGGGTTATTTTGGACTTTTTCCCCCCAGACATGTACTATTTTGAGCTTAGTTATATTTTGGATATTGAAATGATAAATTTCCTGGACACTTCACAAGTGTTTCTTATTACATCACTGAGGACTACGTTTTAATTGCTGAACGTCTTGTGGTTCAACATTCTACTCACCAAAAAACTATATTCAATAGAAACAAAATCTAGTATAGGTCTGTCCAGCCTTACACTATACAAAACGAGATCCATTTATTATGTGAGAAATTGCATTACTGTCATTGTTTAGGTGATATGTTCATAATATACAGATACATTTAATGCAATATTAGTATAGACTTCCATGCTTGAACATTTCACCTCTATAATGATATGAACTGTAGACTATTTCAGGCTGCTTACAATCTACAGGATTTGAAATACTAAAAATATTTGTGGAAAGGAGACCCAGATTATAGTCACAACCATGTGAGGATTAGTCAGTCAATGTTTTCAGAATACCCTAAATAATGTAAAACACATTGATTTTGGATTGGTTGTATTTGGCAACACCTTATAATGGATATAAAGAACAGAGCATACTTGCCATCTTTGTAGAAAAAACATGAAGTTTCCCTTGCGCTTGATCATTTTATTTTAGGCCATTAAAGTGTAATCTGCAATGCTATCAATGGTTATGCAGAGAAACATATAAAATTAGTTTTTTTACAATGAGGGTAGAAAAAAACAGTTAATCTTAAACAATTTAGCTCATGTTAAGGAAAGTCCTTTTTACGTTTATGATTTACATAATTGAATTCTAAAAGTTAGAAGTTGCTATAAGAACATCAAGATGCTATACATCAGTATATTGCCTTGGATGGGTCGCTGTGTAATGGATGCAACATTAGGAACTTCACCTCACACAGAGATGTGGCAGGGCATGGTGACAGATGACCACAGATGGATATTACCCTTTTTTTCATGTCACATGTTATTAACTGGCTACACAGTCACTCTGTGCTAATTTAAAAGACTGAAAAGCATGACCTTAAGACACTGACCTGACCTACAAGACAACAATATCATTTCAGGAAGTTCGCATCAAAGTCTTCAGGTTTCACACATTCAGTTTGATGGCCTCCAAACAATCCCATGGTTTTCTTTACATGTCATTGCAACCTTAAAACTCATGTCACCATGGCATTCCTACACAGCTGTATATTTCACGCTTCCATTCCTAGGGATTTGGATTTAAATAATTAGTATTTTGAAGTCAAAGTTAGTTTCACAGCACAGGCACATTTAAAGAATAAGTGTCACCTATTCAGTTAGTTTCAGTTTTAAAAGTAGGTGCATCTATTCAAAGAATGTGGAAGCTTAAGTTGCAAGGGATAGTGGACAATAGAAAAATGCTTATTTATTTCACCCAGCAGCAAATAAAAATATCACATTATGTGTGTATACAAGAAAATCTAACAGTTTAAGCCAAAAATGTTTCTTATGTTTCAATATCATGCAACACACTTTTTTTTTTTTTTTTTTTTTAATGTTGGGAGAAATTACTGTAGAAACACACAGGGTTAATTATTTCCGGCATACAGTCTGAGCTGTAGAAAGTGACAAGTATATCAAAATATGGACATCATAGGATTTACAGTAACTGGGAAACAGCAATAACTACATTAATACAGAAACATTTTAAAATGCAAATACATGGGAAAGGAAATTAAAATAATGTATACTGGGTGCTAGTTTTAAGGGGGATCATGTATATTTTACTAGTGTATATTATACCATATATAAAGATACTTTTTGAAAAATTATATATTTCATCTCAGGTTCCAAATAATTCTATTTGGCATCTAAAATTACATTTTTTTTTTTTTAATTCCTGCTCTACAATGTTTTATGACAACGTTATATTTTGCTGATAAGCACCAACACTATTTTCTTTGTAAAATAACGGTGCTTTAAACATCAACGTAATGTAAATAGACAGGGTTTAGCAATACAATTACAGGAAGCCAATTAGGAAGAGAAATTTAAACGTGCATTATTTACTATTTTTCCTAATTAATAAAAGGAGAATTACAAAATGCATGCTTCAGAGCATTTATGTCTTAGCAGTCTGACCCCTCACAATTAAAATGGCCACACTAACGCAAAAAAACTTACACAATTTACCAGGATATCTTGTACTAAATAATACTACAATGCATGCACCGTGCATTACTATAATGTGTTGCTGTCTGAACATAAGTTTGACAAAACAATTGTACTGCTTAAAAAAAAATCCAATGTCACCTGCAGACATGATAGTTATTTATGGCATATTGTAATGGAGACAACAGCGGAGAGCACCGGTTGCTACACAATTTTTAAACACAAAACTAAAACAAAACCACCTACTGTGTGCCTACACATTACTAACATACATCACAACCAATCCTAAATCAGTAGCTTAAGAAAACAAAGCAAAACAACATGGCTGTCAGACCATTATTCTAGAGGGAAGTAAAGAAAGTAGGAAGTCAAGTCAGTACTGTACAAAGTTAATTTCTTGAAGAAGAGGCATAAAACTAAAAAGGGACAAAGCCACGATGATAGCTTCATGAAAAAATGTGATAAATACAAAAAAAGACATTAAACTGAATTTTGCGTTCCATGTCCTTTTTACTTCTAGCTTAAGTCCAGATGGTATGACACATGAGCAGGCTAAAGACAATATACTGGAATCAAGAAAGATTTCAAGGGAGTCATCAAATGAAGCAACCACAACTCTCAAACAATGTAATCACCCCTCCCTCCGTTTTTACACACACATACACAATTTCCACCAATGTTTAATGGATTCCTCCAGGGTCCTGCAGAGGCATCAAAATGTATTTTGTTTTCTAATTAA
>CM050166.1:246576000-246903500 GCA_027410445.1 Discoglossus pictus | reverse complement strand
AGGTGTGCTTTTATAATCATCAGAACATCTTGAGGCGATATTAAGTGTGCTTTTTGGTATATAATTATTATTAACAATATATTTTAATTTGATTAGGGCGAGTAGATTCTTTAGCATAAATGGACTATTTAGTTTTTACCAGCATTCATACACTGGCTCCAGCTGACCGCTTTGTGACCTTTCCACCTATAGTTCATCCCACTCATTTATCCTGTTGTAATATGATGTTTTACGTTTAATTCTGCTTTACACATTCAAAACAAAGTAATATCACCAGTCATAATGAGTTATGGTTTTTATACTTGAAGATAATATTATAAGATTAGCTTATAACAATACATTGGTCTATTATATATCCATTATCCGTTTTATAAATCAGTTCATTAAATCACCTATCACTGTTCTTTTAAATATAAGGCAACACAGAAAAAAAAAAAACATTTATGTCAAAATCTATTTTGTGCATGTCATGCCCAAGGCCTGAAGACTGTTTTTCACTATAGTCTGGGCCTGACTGGCAAGAGTTACCCTGTTTTTATTATTATGGTTATGTATTTCTTTGTGCTTATGGTTAAATAGGATTACACTGTTGTACTGTATGTATGTATGTATGTTGGTTTATGTGTAATGTTTCATGTTATAGGAATTATTGTAAAGAAACATGTTAGCTAGTCTGCAGGCTATGGCTCCAGCATATTATGTTACAATGTTGTTATCTGGAGATTAACAATTTGATCTCATCAGAGGTAAAAGGTTTTCCAAGTAAGCAAGGGGCAGCCTATTTAGGGATGTGGCTTACTGATTGGCCAGCCTGTTTGCCAGAAAATTTTATAAAATATGCCAATTAATAAAGGTATGACAGTGGTATCTGTACATTACATAGACAATGCGTAACTGTAATTCTGTGCATTCATCTTAATTCTAAGGGATTATATGGTGTTCCGGATATTCTGGTCTGCTGAAGCAAGTCCCTGGCGTGGTTCCTGTGTATGGTCCATCTTCTGCTATCCGAGGTGTACAAGGACCGCACAATTCTGATGGATAGGTTTGAACTAGGTTCTTACCAAGTCCATTTGAAGTAGCAGATCGTGATAGTGGATGTAGCACAAATTAAATTAAAAGATTTTCAAAAATTTAAGAAATTAAATCAACTTGAATTAACTAGTGTTTTATGCTGAAGTATATTTGGCCTTGTTTCTTTATATACCCCTTTGGAGTATATATGTCTTTGTTCCTTTATATGTTGAAAGGCATATTTAAGTTTTGTGGATTATGAATGCATCTAAACAAGGAGAATCCGTAGTGTATAAAAAAATCCAGTTTCTGCAAAGCATCATGGGACGTGTAGACCCCATCACAAGGAAGCAAGAAGGAGCTCAGACATTGTTGCTGTGGATTTCAGCAGGTCTTGAAGGTTGTGTGTGTTTGCATTGTTCTGTCGTATCCAACTCTCCGTGACATCATGGGCCTCATCACATCATGTTGATCCACTTGGTATTCATGTCAGAAATACTGAAATGGGTTGCCAGGGAACCTGGCTTGAAAATTAGTATAGGGTTAAAACAGTTCTTGAATGCAGTGTTTCTAATGGCTACTACCAGGTTCTTTGTGTAGAAACAAATTTTTGTTTAAGAGGATGTGTATAAAATTGAATGTAATGTATGTTTCTGATATAAGCAGTTTGGGTTAGATTAGATACATTTAAAAAAACAGGGAAACTTCTATATACCTTTAAATGACTTGTGTTTGTAAATATAGTAGCAAAGTCCAGTATGCATAGTAAATAATAGCACTGAAATCAATACAAACCTACATAATCAAAAGCTGACCTTTATCGTATAAATGTGAAACTGCTGCATCAGTCTATATAAAAGGGAAAATCCCACTGAAAGTAATAAAGTACCATCTTTGATAAATATGATGCAGCAGTTTTGCATTGGAATTGCTGCACTTCTGCCCTGAAGCATCTTATCGTGAACAAAACATCAGTCAAAAAATAAACCTTAGTACCGTTAAAACATATTGTTAAGATGATATTCTGAATCTAAAAATGGTCAGACTTAGAATTCAACCATGAAGCTGTACTTTCTCATGACCATATAAATATCTTTTTACCTCCACCATCAAATTGTAACTTATTTACGAGTAATTAAGACCTATGTTAATGGAGCATAACTAAAAATGTATTAATATTAACTGATGTGACACACATTTTTGGGCATTAAAATATATATATTTTTTTTAATGTACCAATTAGCAAGATAATTATTTAGCATGCAGAATTTAAAAATATTCCATGTACATTTTGATTGCTTGATGGCTCAAACACAACAGGCTATCTATATTTTCAAATTAAGATGTTGGAAGTGTGTTGAAAACACTAGGGCCTAGAGATATTAAACATTTTGTTACAACATAACATGTAACAAAAATGTGTTCACATACTGGATTTGATTTTGGGGCAGAAGGTGCATACAAGAGTTTAGAAAGGATCTCTAAACTATGCTCAATAGTAAATGACAACATAATATAATACTAGACACACATACTATTCAGCCATATATGTACATGTCATTGATGATGGGTAAATTGTAGCACCTAGGCCAGATATCTGTTTTGGTCCACTCTGCCTCAAAACAGACTCTGGATTATGAGATTCACTGCAAACAATGAGAAGCAATATTTGTATGGAAGGATGGCATCTGGAAGTGTATATACAATGAGGACAGACAGCTGTGCAAAATCAACTGAAGGCTGTATTATACACCAACTAACAATGACTACCGATTCAGAAAATGGCATAAACTTACACAGTAAACAGAAACTCTTCTGTTCAAACAGATTTATTTTCAGTGAATTGACAAACTGTACCAATATAAAGCCTGACAAAGGACAACACACACATACACTTAATACCGCTCTTCACAGTTTGCAGCTGTACCGATGGCCGAGAGATGATACAACAGTGTCACAGAAAGCAGGCAATGGATCCATCTCGAAAAAGCATTCATCACCTAATCTAAGTAAAAGATAATCATTGGGATTTTGTGCATCTTTAAAATTATTCTGGAGAAATTATATAAAACTGTTAATATTAAAAGTATGGTACCACGGACAATAAGATGACAATGTTTTCATCATTCCCAGGTTATAGATTTCCACTTCTACCCAGAGACCCTGCCTCTACTCCTGCTCTACCATCTGCCAACCCCGTATGTTCAGTCAATTAATGAGCTTATAAGCAATCTGACACTCTGAAGCAACCTGCTCTTACTTAGTAGTTTGAGTTACTATCCATTATCAACACAGGTCTTCCAGTGAGCATAGCCTCACTTACACTACTAAAGAAAATGGCACACCACTGTAGTACTGGGGAAGTGCACACCACCATCTTAATTATTAGGTTTAGGGTTTCTCCTATAGCAGGGACAGCTGGCAATAATGATTGCTTGTAAACTCCATGATTCATTTTAATAAAATGTAATCATGGAGTTTACAAGCAATCATAGTCTTGTGTTATAATTTGAATTACAGAATAAGTTCCAATTACAGGTAATATAAGTCTTGGCTTGTATTTCAATAAAACAATATAATTTATAGGCATAATTTAAAGGCAACAATAGTATCACATATTAAAGTGCGCATAGTCTCTGCTATAACATTAACACAGATCCATGTTGGAGAGATTTGCTTCCTTCATTATAATGAGCAGTCTACAAAGTCAGAGATCTGACTATGAACAAGAACATGGTCTTAGCTTGTTTTCTGGGTTGTATAACCCACTCATAGAGCAAACTATTTAACTCAAAGCGCCATTCTCAGAATAAATATTCTGTATCAAATCATAGTGATTTTAAAAGAACGGTCCAGTTCTGAACCATGCAATTTTCTCCTTAAAAAGACAAGTTCAGAAGATCAGTGAGCTGAAGCTGATCTCCCAGAGCACAGTGAGGAAAGAGCCCACCACGTCTGGAATCCTCAACCACCATTAATGAATCACATATAATAGTTGTCAAACTGCGATTAGTCGTCACGCTTGCGACAAATTGCAGTTTGACAACTACAATGGCCGCAACCCCCCACGCATGCGCATTGCTCGAGCACGAACGACCGTCCGCTTGCTTGCCCAGAAGAGGAAAATAGATGGGAGGGAGAGGAGGGGGAAGAGACACCGGGGAGGGAGAGGAGGGGGAAGAGACACCGGGGAGGGAGAGGAGGAGGAAGAGACACCGGGGAGGGAGAGGAGGAGGAAGAGACACCGGGGAGGGAAAGGAGGAGGAAGAGACACCGGGGAGGGAGAGGAGGAGGAAGAGACACCGGGGAGGGAGAGGAGGAGGAAGAGACACCGGGGAGGGAGAGGAGGAGGAAGAGACACCGGGGAGGGAGAGGAGGGAAGACACAGGGGGAGAGACACAAGGGAGGGAGAGGAGTGGGGAAAATGAGACACAAGGGAGGGAGTAGACAGAGGGAGAGACTCGTAATGAGCACCAAAAGGAGCTCATTGCAAGGCCCATGATGAGCACCGAAGGCGATCATCGTGAGGCCAGTAAAGTAGAGGGGAGGGGGCTTGCAATGAGCACAGAAGGCTCTCATTGCGAGGCCCGTGATGAGCGACAAATGCGCTCATTGCGAGGCCAATGATGAGCGCCAAAGGCGCTCATCGTGAGGCCAGTAGAGGGGGAGAGGCTCCCATTGTGTGGCAAACAGTATTGCCAGGCTTCAAAATTTTATTGCCATCATTTTTGACGGGCAAGTCGCTAGTAAAGAAAATATAATAATAAATTAAAAGTATAGTAAATAATAAGTAATTAAAAAGATATACAGTACACACAGCAAAATCTGTAGCAGCAACACACCTCACAATCACATTATTGCTCCTTGAAGCAACAATCCGAATCATGGAAAGAATTTTCCACGGGAATATCAACAAATGAAGAGGGCAGTGTATTTGAAAAATATCAGCGACAACAACATAACAATACCTAAGAACTGGAGACTTGTGTCAATTCATGCAGGATTTGATAAAAAAACTTGCAGGTTAACTAAGAGGAACATATCTATAGAGTTATAATTATAAAAAAATAAAGTTAAGTCATAATCTGTCTCCTGAAAAATAGTTGGCTGGCTCCTATGTCTCAAATAAAATTTGTAAACCCCAATTTTCAGCAAATCCGAACAGCAGAATTTCTGATAAAAACTTAAATGGGGGGTGAAACCTTTACAGGTGTGATATTATTTCAATCATCATAAGTAAATGGCATTATACATTCTAGAAATGGTGCATAATCTCCAAACATTTCAAGATTACCAGTTTGTGCTGACAAGCAAGAGCATCACTCATTATGACTGCAGCTGGTTTTCAATACAAAACTTGTTAGCAGGCAAAAAAAAAAAAATCATCAATGGCATTCCTCCAAATTCATGTCTCTTAAAATATACCAGCGAACAAATATGAAGCATCAGCAATTCAAGATTCTGTAATTCCAAAAAGCATATTGAGCGTGCAAGAACAGATGTTTGTTCCAGTGGTCTCTGAATTCAATTGAGTTAAATTAGCGAGCTTAAAAGAGCAGCAGAATAATCATATAGTGCTACAGTATTTAGTGCATGAAAAACCTAACCACCCTTTTCACCAACAAACAAAAAAATAACGGACACAAATTCGGATACAAAAAAGTAACTTAAAAAAATAAAAAAATAAAATAAAAAAAGAGTCAATCCACTATGTGATATTAAGCTAAAAAATATGACATAATAAATTCAATGTTCACAAGGAGAGGGTGCAACGGGAGCTTTCACAATATATTTGGCTGTACGTCTCATAAATGTGTCAATTATCATCCATGGATTATAAGAAAAGACCCATAACATCACATAATCCAAAAAAAACTAAAAATATATATATTTGTAAGAGTTGTGCTAATTTAAATCGCTAGCAAAGCGATTAAGAGTAATATGAATGGAACAGAAAGCATCTGGTTTGGTTAGCATACTCTGAAAGAACAAAATACAAAAATATAATAATGGTGTGTTTTCCCAAATCAAACAGGCCAAGAACACATTGTAATTTGATGACCTTTTGATAAGCGACAAAAAACTGCCAAAGTAAACAAATAAAAATGTACTTGTACAGTAATATATTTTTACCACTGTGGAGACACAACCATTTAGGTTTGACAAATACATATGTAGACCTGTGTCTGAACACAGCAGCAAAGAGGAAGTTGAATGAAGTAAAATATGTCCATGTAAGAAAGCTTGACAGCTGCAAGAAGAATGCCAGCTGAAGCAACAAATAAGACACCAACCACCATACAAAGATATACAGGCACACAGAATATCCACAACATTAAAGGACTACTACAAGTCATAAAAATGTATGGGAAAGCAAAAATATATTATTGTGAGTTTGAGATTTATTTTCTGCTCAGACTTCCTTAGTAGCCCAGTCTATTTTGTTACAGACATACAACACAAATACAGTTTCTCATAATGAACCACCATGTAAACAACCATAGGTCATCACTTAATGAGATAAACATACATATAGCTTATTCTAGGCATATAGCTTTTTTTTTTTAGACTAACAATCAATATCAAAGATATTTAACTTGATACGGCAACATAGCTACTAAAACTACATGACACATATAAGAAATATTTAAATATTGATATTTTCGTTCTTATGTGAAAAAAATATTTAGGGCTAACAATTTATTTAAAATCACAAAGCCCCAATTAATCTTTTCCAGTGCAGGTATACCGACAAGGAATCATTTATATGGAACAATGACAGCTTCCCTTGAAAGGGAAAAATAATGTTCCACTTCTAATGATTTATTTTTATTCTAAACCAGTGGCTGACAATGTGTTGCATGGTATACTAATTTGCTTGTGGTGTCCCAAAAAAAAAATCTGTTTTTCAGTATTCAAGGAATACTACTATACCAGTATCATGATAGCTTTCCATCAAAATGAACAGATGCACGCCTCCCATTTCAGCTTTACACTTCACCCACCCTTCCCGCACAATTATTGATGTTCTCCATGGACAGAGAAACAGCTGAACTGATGTGCAAGCTGAGCATCAAGATCTAACACTCACTATGAAAAGGCCTACACTATGTTCACAACATTAAAAATAAAACTACTTGCAAATGTTTTCAATGTAAATGAACAACCAACATGTAACATACAAGTAGCCCTAAGGACGATCTTCTTGCTTATACTTCACACACTCCAAAAGGACTAGAGGAAGTTACGAGACTAACTAAAACTTAATGTATCATCACTGAAGTCTATTCTGTCTTCACACAACTGCTCTGTGTTTTAGCAATCAACAGATAATAGCTTAATTATAGCAGAAGAGGAGAGCATTCATTTGGGTATCAATTCACTTGAGGTCTGCTATGAGTCAGTGAGCCTTGGAGTTTCTACAATTTAATGCAAGAATTCAAAGCATTTGCTGTTTAGACCAAGTACAAAATACAGTACCAATAGTCAATACAGTACCAAAATTCACCCTCCATTAAAGTATGACAGTACTTTTTCTAAGGCAGGGGTTGATCATATTTATCTGAAACTTAGAAGGGAGTCAGGTGAGTTAGGAGCCAGCCAATCACTTTTTCAGGAACCTGGTGATGTGTTATAAATATATGTAGAATGAACATTGAATAAACATTGAGGAGCCAGCAGTAAACTTTTAGGAGCCATGTCTCCCTGGGTCCCAGGATTTGTGAAGACTTGTTACAAGGATCACTTAAAATTGCTCTGGAAGTTTGCAAACCACTTCAATATTACTATGATCTTCATGGACCATATTTTGTTTGTTTGTTGCAACAAATGAATAACCTGTACATTTCTAAACAATAATTGTGTATTTTGGTTTAAATTTACTGTTTCTATTAATCTATAAGTCAAGTTGTAGATTTTTTTATTTTTTATTTCAGTTATTCTTTGGACTTGAATGAAGCTCACAGTACGCGGGCGATACTGAGACCACCGTTCAGAAATAATGAATATATTTAAAAAGTGAATTGAGCACTTCAAGAGCAATGAAGTCTAATATTATGGGACACGGTTTCACATCCGCTAGAGAATAGTATTTTGTGTAGAATAGCGGTCAGCAGATAAAGCCCAAATGAAGATCAATGTGTGACTTTTCTAACAAGCCCACATTCTTCAACATTAATTCAACTAAGTAACTATGTAACAAATTATCAGCAGTGAATTCAAAAATAGTGTGTATTAGTTTTATCACATATAAAGTTGTGGACCAAGAACACGGTTTGTAACATCTGCGATGTTGGTCATGCAGTGGCGATCTCACGAAGCAAGGGCGCAACTAACTGCAAGCTTCGCGAATCGCGGCGAGCCGTGAACGGCGCACGTCTTAAGCTGGATGATTGCTGAAGTATGGGGCAGGACTTAGGCTCATGGTTAAAATGTGTAAAGAGGGTCGGTACTGCGAGCCAAGCGTGTGACTCTAAAAAAAACCAAAAAAAAAAAAAAAAAAAATATATATATATATATATATATATATATATATAATAACACACGCACACCCAGGCTTTCAGGCTCTCCCCATGTGCTGTGAGTGAGGTTGCAAGCGATTTTGAGCCATATTTGGGGGTTTGACAATCCAAAAATCGGCTAAGCGAGGAAAAAAATGGCGGCCAAAAAACGTAAAAAATTCTGAAACTGAATGAAAACTAGGCTGAGCAAAGCCAGGCACGTGGGACTTAGAAAATACACGACGGCAAAGACAGTAACATTTACACCAACAACGCCAGGCACGCAGGATTTTGAAAATAAAATAAACGGCCTTCAGCAGACACACACAGGGAAGGGACAAGAGCAGATGGTGGAGAGAGACACATGGCATTCCCAAGCACAAAACTTGCAGGTTAATGAAAGCTACAATGACGGCCAGTACAGTAGGCGGGAGGAAAGGCTCTCGAAATACATGGGGGAGAGGCTCGCAATGAACACCAAAAGGCGCTTAGAGGACCAAAAGCCTCACATTGTGTGGCAAACAGCATTGCCAGCCATACAATTTTAATACCGTCATTTTTGATGGGCAAGCCATACAATTGTGTACAATATTTCAGTGTTCAAGGGTACTGTACGGAAGTCATGCATATGGTCTTTTACATCTGCTCTTTTTTTTACTTCTCATGGGTGTAGGAGCCATAGAAAAGAAAAAAAAACGGGGGGATACCGCAAATAGTATGAAAATACATCGCAACTGCTTCTCTAGACACATTGAAAAATTGAGGGGGGGGGGGGGGAGATTTGTCTCCCTCGTCCCCCCCAGTTCCTACACCCATGAATGTTCTTACACAGTCATGGAATTGATGAAAGTTTCTATACCAGGAAAATGCAACCTAATTTTAAGCATGCATATGTTGCGGTTAGGGTTAATAAAATTTGCTGTACATTTCAATATCTAGAGAGACGCAACAGACCTTACCAGTAAGCACATTTTGTGCTCCTGGTTCCGGGCCAACCTGTATATGCTCCATAGAGTAAAGGCAAAGAATAAAAAAAAATAAAAAAATTTTTTTAATAGCGTTAAAAACTTTAAAAGCTTTTGAAAGTCATAAAATATCATTGTAGTCCTAACTAGGAGATTTTCTAAAAGAACAATCCATTATGTTGGACTAACATGCTCTGCTGTTACATAAAAAGTATGTAACTACTAACATTTCCATGTTTTTAGGGTGGGTTCAACTACTCTTATCTTTACCCTTCCTGTCCCACCCTTAATTAGTTTGTTGACAGAGAATATTAACATATATTGTAACTCAGAGCAAAAAAGCAAGCAAGCAAGCAAGCAGAAAGCTGAAAAACAAAAATATATCCATACCCATTGTCTTCTGTGACCAGTACAAGGGCCAACTGGTTCTTAAAGAGAAACTGTTGAGGCCGTAAAACAGGATTTGCTATATATATATATATATATATATATATATATATATATATATATATATATATATATATATGTGTGTGTGTGTGTGTATTTATTTATTGCACCCTACTTTGATCATTGTAAAGTAAACTACTATGGAAGATATATACAACAACGACTTGACTTGTACTAAAACCTATATTCTATATAATTTAAAACAGGTTTATGACAATCCAGGGCTTCCAATGTCATGTGAAACTCATTGCTTCCTAAAGTATTTAAAATTAGTAAGACCCCCAAAAAGTGAGTAGTCTAAAGCCACTTTTTTGATGTTATGGTTCTGGTAACATTAAGCTCACTTACATATACTTTTGTATTTTATTTGACTAGTGGAGATCTTGGGTAGTTACTTGAATAAAATAAAATGTATAAATATATATATATATATATATATATATATATATATATATAATGTATATGGTAAAAAAAAAAAAGGCAGTTAAGAACTAACATTTAGAGGAATAGGATAGCCTCCAAAACTATGAACATCTCTTCCAAAGACATGATGCTTCTCTTAACCCAATGACGACATTGTTGCAGTTGTTCATATTTCTGTGTTCTGCATTGTAAAATATTGGATAGTGGATTAGATGGAAATCAGCATGGCTTAAAATTAGACCAGTGCTAATGTAAATGCAATGTGTCTTTAGTCCAGATAACATTTCCTAAATGTGAGCAATGTGAGCATATATTTTGAGAGATACCCAAGCTGCTTTCAGCATTTTCAGCCAGATGGCCAGTTCTCTGCCTAGGCATACCTATGTTGTTTTGCTTCTATACTCTATGGGCTTGCAAGGAGATGCCATCTGTATTTTCTGTAAGAACAGAGTTCAGACCTGTTGTTATCCTATAAATAACTTCTCCCCCAGATTGATGGAAGGATACAAATCTTCCATGTGCTCGAATAAAGCTGCCAAAAAACTCCAGGTCACCTCATGTTAAAATAGATTTTGCATGCTTGATTTTAGAAAAAGTTTTGTCATACACAAATGTAATAATAAAAAAAAAAAAAAAAAAATTAAAAGTAAAAGTTTAATGTTAAATATTCATTAGTTATGTGTACAAAACTAATATATTTACATTTCACGCTTATATTACCTGTACAAAATGTTGTTAAAGGGACATAAAAATATTTTTTTCTTTGTTGCATTAGAAAGTGGGTATTTGATAATGTGTCACAGTGTGTTTTCTTTTTTTTAATCAGTAGGTTTCAGAGCACAGATACGAAATTCACAAGTTTATCTCCTCATGAGATCTACAGGCTAAAGTGTGCTCTCTGCGTTACCTGATGGTTTCAATGAAGTTTAAACAAGTTTAATAATATTTGTTCATGATACATATACATATATATATATATATATATATATATATATATATATATATATATATATATATATATATATATATATATATATATATAGTGTTCCATGCCCCTTTAACTAGGTGATAGCCACTGGTCTTACATTGTCTAAATGGACATAAAAGGTTTTGGAGACTGCTTAATTTATATGTGTTTATGAAATATTTAATTTTGATTTTAGGGTATTTAAATCAATAAAGCAATTACTGAATCACAAAATGCTGATTGGGAGCCTGCCTACCGATGTTATGTCACTAGCATCCTGAGATTGACTGTAGAGAAGAAGTGCAGACTGTGCTATTAGAACAACAACAACACAGCATTCATTAATGGACATTCATTCACTGGGTCTCGCTCTATGAAAACATATGTCCCCTTAAGAGAGTCCATTAAAGTTTATTCTTTTATTATTTTAAAGTATATTCCAACACCTCTAAGAAGACGGATTGAAGAGGGTGTATCAATGCCAATTATACGAAATGTAGCTCTAATTAAATGGGAGTATTAAGTTTTACCAATTTAAAGGCGTGTTGGCTCAAAGATTGAAAATTACATCATAGGAGTTGTATGTAGTTCAAGATGCTTAAATATATCATCATCCCTCAGTTTAGAGTTATTTGCATAATTATGGTTATTAAGTATTTGCGCTTCAAGCAACTTAAAAAAATAAAAAAGGTAGTTAACATCGTGGGTTGTCTAGATATGCAATTATTTTTTCATGGGGATAATGCGATTAAGTGTTTGTTATCAATTTCTAGGGATCCCAAATTCCATAATACCATATGATCCCAATAAATTAAGATAGAGAAATAAAGGAAAATAGAAAAAAATATATTTTTTTTCTTACTTTAGAAATTGTGAATTTTCCCCTCAAGAAGAGCTGCGACACTGTACCTACTTGTGCCAACTCTACATTGAACCTAGACTAAAAAAATAAATACTGAAGTCAAAAACGTCTTCGTTTTACAAATTAGTTTTGCAAACGTTTTTTTTTTTACTACACTACTGTTTTTTTTTTTAACATGAAATACATAAGAGTCTTCCACAAAGTTGTTTGACTAATGGAATTTATACATACATACACACACATACTGCTATTATTATGCACACAACCAAAATAATTCAGAGTGCGCAGATGAATTGCTGATTGCAGCGCGTCTTGAAGGACCATCTATCACATGCAAACAAAATTACAGAGGTCTATCAAGGTGAGAGTCTTAACAACGATCTATGTAGATTGATCAGTGTCGATCCAACAGTATGAAGTGTCCTGCTCTAGGTTCTTGTGCACTCTCTCTCTCTTTTTCTATGCAGCCTCTGTACCAGTGGGCTGCATGTGACACTTTTCTGGAGTGGGAAAGTATGACCCTAGTCAACTAGTACTAAATCACACTAAAACCAGCAAATAATACCCAACTGTACTCCTAAATACTTTAGCTCATTATCTACTTTTTATTACCATTCATTCCTTTGCTAAAGATTTTACTATTTGGCTGTGTGAGAAAAAAAAGTTTAAATCATAAAAAAAAAAAAATAATATATATATATATATATATATATATATATATATATATATATATATATATATATATATATATATATATCAGTAGGGGCTTAAGAGGTTCTTCAGGTGAAATAGTGTATACAGTAGTGATGCAGCCTATCAGTCTGCAAAAAATTTAGATTTTCTATAAAAATGAATATATGTTCTGGATTTACATCTTGTTTTTGAAATGTACAACAAACTAATGTGGGAAATGTGGTCTAAACTACAGTGGTCCTTTAACTGCCATGACAAATGCTTATGCAAGCCATGCCACTAATGTTCATGCTGCAACACTTTTTAGCACTGTGCCATGCCAAGAAAAAATAAATGAAGTTTGTTTTTGATCATTAACAATAACCTATAATGAGATATCCAAGCGGAACACAGTTGCATTACAGTTACTGACGTTACATAAAAAATGTTGGTTTTCCACAGTATCCTCCCAATAAATGTTGGGAGTGTAGGGGCCATCTGAATAGAACTAAAATAAAAAGGGTTAGTTTTGGAGTTGGCTTGCACGTAAATCAGGAAAATATTGAAATGTAACAGGGATTTGAACTCCACATGTCAGGGCCGTGATTTGTACAATGATCGACTCACACATTTCCTTTTGCTAATTATTTCTGCAAAACAAATTTTAAACTGAAAAGATTGGAGGATGCCAAGTGCAAAAAAAAAAAAAAAAATTACAGCTTTGTGTCTCAACATCCAACATTTCAAGGTAAACGTTGTACAACGCCAAGGCACATTTTTAGACCAGGAAGCCTTTAAGTATTAAAGAAACACTACATTCATCCAGTAATGTCAACTTGATTTAATTGAGAAGACCTTTAACAAATACTAGAGCTATCCTTCAGGAAAGATCAGAGTTCCTTGTCTTCTATATGGAGTTTTATCTGTGTCAGGAGTTTATTATTTGGACATTTGTATGTGGCAGCAGTTTCTCCAAGAAATCAGGACTTGACATATGCTTGTAGCCCGAGTGTCATGACGATATAAATCGTATTTTTTTTAATTTATATAATTTTTAGACACCATTGACGATTCCACATAAGTTTTAAATACACTTTTGATAACACTTCAATTAAATACAATGCAATATATCAATATGAATACACCTCCCCTTACTACAGTCCATAACGTCTATCGGGGACATTTGAAATACTAAAGGAATAAGAAAAAATTGCCATATACTCATGGAGGATAGCTCTTTAAAAGACATTTTGCCTAAAAGCCCAAAAATGATGTTCAGGAGATCATGTAATCTAAAAAACAGGCTAGTTAAAAGCATGCTTAATACAGAACAGACCACAAATAAAAAAGGGAAAGGGAGATTTTTTAGATGTGGGCTATGTAATGCATGCAAAACCTGTAAATAAAGACAGTATAGTGGAAAGCACTTCAAATACAAATAAAATTAAGGTGTCAAACGAAATATATCATGTAAATCTAGAAATGTGGTCTACATACTAGAATGTAGCTGTAAGAAACAATACATAGGCCGCACCTCTAGACCTCTTCACAAAAGAATTGAGGAACATATCAGAAATATCAAAAAAGGTTTTCCAAATCATTCAGTAAGTCATAAGTGGACCTGGGTTTAAATCAGGCCTCTGACAATTTCCTAAATGCAATATTAAATGTATTATAACTCTCTCTGGAAGCTTCCACAATAAATAAATATACATAAAATAAAATAAGCTTATGTCTTTTCCTATGTCTCCTCCACTATACATACCCATTTCCTGTGACCTTGTGAAGGCTAGAATTAAAACATCTATTATCTAGGTTTTAAAAATGTTTGATTCTGGACCTTGATGTAATATATATCATCCTGATGAAAACACGGTGTGCAGAAATTTGCAGCACTTTGTTCAGAATCAAAATTAATATAGTTCAACATGCTGGATTTACTTTCACAATCACAAACATGTCCAGTGCTTAACATAAAAAAAAAATTAAAAAATATAAAGAAGCATTGCATACTAAGCGGAAATTAGCTTATAATATATATTAATACAAGAAGATTGTCCAAATGCTTCCCTTTGTTAGAAAAAAATATATAATCTTATTATGTTCATAATTCTTCCAAGTTTTTTAGATTTAAAATATCAGATACAGAGCAATAAACGTCAACGCATTAAAACATCATCCTGTATTAGAAAATAAATCCACCAGCAAATTTATTTGCTAATCATTCACTGGGTTTCTCCGTTTGTTGCAACATATTAATAGGGTGATCTCAATGATAGAATGTCAAATTAGGTCAATGTGTGAAAAAGTTTAATGAGCATAGCATGCATTGATTGAGCTGCCATGATCTGATTACTGTGAAGGCTTCATCAGTCATTGACAGGCCTTCTTCATCTCCCAGGCCTAGCCTCAGGAGCCTCAAGATCCAAATGTCATTTCAAATCTACATTTTAATGTGCCAGATGCAGTAATGTAGAGGTTCTTCCTTGTTAAAAAAAATATATATGAGAAGATCTCTTGTGTGATGCAGAAGGAAATCCAATAGCAGGTGCAAATTGTAGTCATGAGCAGCACTAAATCAACCTAAATATTACATTATTTATTATATTTGTAATAAGCATCAAATTCAGGTTGATCCTATGCAAATTATATAAATGTTCAGAGCCTGGCACCTATTCATAATTTAAGTGCCAGACTATATAATAATTCAGTACTGACAGCACACAGTTGTCAACTCAGGGCTTTTATCATTCATATATGTGCCTACAGTGTTGAAAATCAAACACAAGGAGGGTGGAGAGGAGATGTCAGAGCATGTTTCATGTATCCACCCTCAATCAAGTCATCTTACATCAAACACGATCACTTGCCAGAACTTCCAGCTCTAAGTACATTTTTTATACTATAGTAGAATATAATATAATCACATATTATAATTGTCGAACTACAAGACGTAGTCACGCTTTGCGTGGTGCGTATGACTTAGCCTAGCGAGGTGAGCCGTTATAGCACTAAAACTGGCAGCACAGCACTTTGGCGCTCATCGCATGTGAGCCTCACTTAGCAAGGCGAGCTGTTAAGACACTAACACGCACAGCACTTGGCGCCGAAGCCGCTCAGTGCCTGCAAGCCTCGCAAAGCGAGGCGAGCAGTGGAGGCAATGAAACACGTGGGACTTAGCCAACACACACTTAGGAAAGGCGGGATCGCCTTACAGACTTATTAAATTCACATTCACCTAATTGAATAGGGCTCTATATAAACATATAACATATTTTTTTTAAATACGTTTTTAGTTAATAAACACCTTGCTTTTGCATAGAAGCTCACTAAATAAACACTTCTAGGGGGAAAAAATGCTATGTGCTTATATAGAGCCCTATTCAATTGCCCCATTCGCAATTTAATAAGGTTGTTAGGCTGCACGCAACTTAGAAAAAAAAAACTTTCATAAGTTCATAAGAAAAAGAATGTCAGCCCAAAAAAATGAAAACGAGGCTACACGACCTTGAACCGCACAACAAATTGCCATATATATATATATATATATATATATATATATATATATATATATATATATATATATATATACAGAATTTATAGTTACAAACGGTTTAACAAATGAAAATGCAAAAAAAAATACAAACCCTATATTGCAATTACCTATCTAGTTGAATTTATTGAAGGGTGAACCACAATTCCCTATTGAGACATCTACAATGAACCTCTGCTGTTGAGTTTCGAGTCATAAAAAACATTTTTCAGATCAGATCCTCACGCTCTTTTATATAAACAAGAAAATTATGATACAAAAGCCAAAAAAGTCAGAATCATCACATATAATAGTTGTCAAACTATGAATCATTGTCACGCTTGCGAGCCTCGCATAGCTAGGCGAGCCGTTGAAGCACAGAAGTCTTCCGAGCTCTGAGCACTTAGCTGATGAGCGTCCGAGGCGAGCAGTTGAGGAATTAAAACACGTAGGACTTCGCATTCAAGCAGTTACGAAACGCGGGATCGTCTTACGCTGCAAGCAGTCAAGGAACACAGGACTTAGAAAAATAAAATTGTGAGACACAGTCGAAAAAAATTAAGTTAACGGCCAAATCGTGCAAATCAAAAAACACAAAAAAACAAAACACACAAAAAATAAGATACATAAAAAAAAAAAAAAACTTTACAGCCAGGACATCTGAGAGTGAGGTTGCATGCAAATTTAAGACGAATTTGCTGAGTTTCGGCACTCGAAAACCAGCGAAGCGAGAGAAAAAAAATGGTGGTCCAAAAAAAAAAAAAAAAAAAAGAAAGAAAACGAGCCAGCAGCGTACCACATTTAATCCAGGAATGTCCGAGGTACAAAATACACTGTTACAAAGGACGAAAAATGCTCTAAAGCCGCGTAACAGACAATCTTCGCCATTTTACAACACTAAACAGAGATATATATATATATATATATATATATATATATATATATATCTGTCTTTGCGATGAGCGCCGAAGATGATCGTTGTAAAGCACAAAACTGGAAGGACATGAGGAGAGAGGCTCGCAATGAGCGCAGAAGGTGCTCAGAAGAGCAAACGTACACAAGGAGAGATGCTCGTAATCAGCGTCTTCGCGTGGCTCGAAATGAGCTCAAGGCGCTCAGCGCGAGGTTCGTAATAAGTGCAGAAGGTCCTCAGAGTAGAAAAAGCTTTACATTGTGTGGCAAACAGCATTGCCATGGTTTCAAATGTTATTGCCTGGTCATTTTTGACGGGCAAGTCGCTAGTAATAAATAAAACAAAAAATTATTAAAACCACTTTAAAAAAGGTCCAACAATTTATTTTTTGATATGAAATTAAGTGTTTTGCACGTAATAGAAAAGCAAACGCCAAATCGGCTAGTGTTGGTGGCATGCAGTGTGGATGAATATGTTGGCAGGGTTTATTCACAACACACACACAATTCTCTATGGGGATATTTGATCATCCATGACAGTAAGTGTGGCAGCAATGCTGTTCTAACAAAATCACACCTCCTCCATACAACAGTCATGTAAATATTTTTACCACCACATAAAAATCTACAATGCAAAATGCCGATACATTCTACGGATTTCCTCTGTTTGCTTCTGTAGAGAGACACTTTTCAAGAATTGATAATTAGAGTTTTTAAACCTCTAACTTGGAGCATAATTAAGTAGAAAAAGTCATAAATCAAGTTCATAATTAATTAGAAAAAAGTAAATTTTTATATCCTCTGCAGGACCTTGGAGAGATCCTGATACAATGGTGAAAGCTGTGTGTGCGCGCAAGAGATAGTTAACATTTCTAGAGAGAGATTGTTGCAGTTAGTGATGCAAGGTATCTGCTTCTGGGTGAGAGAAAACTAGTGTTGTGTTTTTTCCAATCTTATCCAATTATCCTTACAAGGTTTCTCTGTTGCCTCATTCCCCACACTGCTCTCCATTGATCACCTAAACACACACCCTCAAGATTCAGCTATGCGGAAGTGATGTAACAAACACAAAATGGATTCCTGTGCTCATAAACAGAGTCTTAAAAGATTCAGGTTCTTCAAAAATGATTTATGCCTATGGCTTATACAGCTGCCAATATTGTTAATTTAGTATATATGTAACAAAACCAGAGTCTTTTTTTTCTTGAACTGCATTGGTTCTTTAATAATCGTGCCTTTCACTTTATGTCATTTCAAATTTTATGTTCAGAAGAGTTGTATTTTTCAAACTACATGGACCGCTCAGACGGAAATTGTATACATTAAACCAGGACTTGACAAATACCAAGAGCAGGGGAGCCACAGCTACTAATATTTTACTGCGTAACTTTTTTCAGTTCAGTACATATATAATTTTAATTATATATAATTATTTTATATATATTAATTCTCACAGAAATGTGTAACATTTGTCATAAAAGGACAATATAACAAAATGTAGATCCCATCTGACTAAAATCAAAAGCACCCCTGTAATAATCATGGATGTTTTATTAATCACAACCATTCACGGTTCTACAAGACATGTTCTTTATTACTTGAAAGGACCACTGTATTTGTTGAAAAAACATCATGCTTCTGATGTACGTAATAACAGAACATAAGCAGCAGTGTAAGTTAAGAACTAAAAGTAAACTTTAAAAGAAACTTTAGTATTTAAAAATAATGTATGACTTCAGTATTTCCTGGTAGAAATTCTCTATAGGCTCAAAAGGATCTACTCAACAGTTGAGGGAGGGTGAGGTGCAAGAAGAGGGCGGGGAAATGTTACTTCACTGGATTATTTAGAATTTGACACCTACACTTTTACCTGCACATGCTCACAAGCAAGCAGCTTGCATCAATAAAATGAAAGATCTTTCTTGAAAAAAAAAAACATAAGCTGTCCTCTAACTCATGCATCCTTCATCAAAGTAAACTAGATACCTCCAAGGTCCAGTAGAGCAGGGCTTGACACATAAGGTTGACACCTAGTATTTTAGTTTTTGATAATGTATTTGAATACATTAGCTGTATACTGGCTCATAGAAAATGTTTGGCTGGCTCCCAATTCACTTAGATGACTCCTATATTTCCAATAAATTAGACAACTCCTACACTAGTTGCACACTAGTTATTTTTTGTAATACAAACCTATCTTTATAGAAATGTTTCCTGCCTGATTGTGGTATGCTTTTAGTCAAACTCAGTTTGTTCAAACGCACTTTTTCCACCCCATGATACAATAGTTGTTTAATTGCTAGTTGGATCTTTGTTTTTATATAGCACAGATAATATATACAATATATACAGACCTAGCAGCAGACCTTGATGTTAAAAGGAGTTAAAGTGGCAATCTCGCCCCTAGAAATTAATGTGAAAATTATTCCTAACATGCTTTCAAGAAGCTGTTAAAAAATAAAAAAGCTTTGAAAATAAATGTATTAAATGTAAATTTTCTGCTCACTGTCAATGCACCAAGTGTGGGTTTTCACACATACTCCCACAGAAACCAGTTGCCAGAGGAAGTTACAGTGATAACCAATGCAGATGACAAAGAACTATACAGCTTTAATAAACGGCCAACACAAATAAGTTGTTATGGATTACATGATTTTTTATCGAGGAGTCCCAAACACACGGTCACACAGTGATTTGTAAGACTATTTGCCACACACTGAGGGGATACAAAGACTCTTCTGAGCAACAGCATAAAAAAAACATAGAAGAGAAGCCAAAAAAGCTGACAAATACTGATTCACAGCCCCAGTCACACTTAGTCATGTATGAAATAAACGATTCAGCCATCTCAACGGGTATGGAGGAGCGCTCTTCATAAATAGAAATACATTGACCATAGCTTTCTAATGTACTCAGCCCCCACCCTCATGTAGAAGACTCCTTGGCTAGTTCTCAGTATCTTTTATTTACACAAATGCCCATATTTTCATTTCAGGATTACACTAGAAAGACTTCAAAGGAAAGAAGCAAATGTTTTGATTCTACAGGCTTTTCTGATTAAGGTCACACAACATAAAAAGGATAGCACTGCACCACAACATGTTTTAGCTAAGCTATACCAGAAGCAATATACATTTCCCTGGTTCATTAGACGGAGTTGAAATAGAAGAAAAAAGGTACAAACAGAGAAGAGAATGGAAAAATGTCAAGTGAATTCTGATGTACAACAAAGCACCTTGAAGCTTAACTAGAATATCCCATATAACGAGTTTGTAACATTTTATAATTAAATTATAAGAAAATGGCAGGTTCTTGGAGTTGCATTAAAAAAAAAACAAAGCAAATTGACACAGAACTGAATTCATACTTGTAATTTGATTGGTTAGAAGTAATTATATTCCCGGCTCCATACATTCTGCAGTTATTGGGAGTGCCTAAAGAGAGAGGATGAAATTCATCAAAATGCCTAGCTATGTGTTAACGGAGGAGAACAAATGACTCCTATCATCTGAGTCATATGTTGCACTCTCACCCAACAGATATCATCCACTCTTAGATAGACATATCTATCCATTAAAGGGACATAGAAGCTTTCTAAATGTTACTATAATAATAATAAACCTTTAATATCAATTTGCTTTTCTATACTTTATTTTATTAAAGCATACTTGCAAGCTCTGTTTTTACAGATTACAATGAAATCAGTAGTATCTGCTTTTTATTAACCCAAGCATACAAAGAATAAGCAGAAGCTATAGTCTGTAATAAAGACAGTCAAACTCCAAAAATATAGGTGCCAACTAATATTCTCTAGTCACACTGGCGAGCTGCCATCCGACATTTATCTAGCACTGCATAAAGGGAAAATGATAAATAAGTATTTTAGGAGCCATAGCTTTCTAGCTCCCAGAGTTTGTCAGGCCAAGCTTTACTTCATTACCTATTGTATTGTCTAGAGCAGTGGTTCTTAAAACTCTCCTCAAGACCCAACAGACAGGCCATGATTTCAGTTCAACAGACTCCAGTTGCCTCATCTGTATTCAGACAGGCCATAATTTTGGTTTAACACTGTTTGAAGGGTCTTGAGGAGAGGTATAAGAACCACTGGTCTAGAGTATATATAGGGCTTGAATAAATATGGGGGTTCCCTGTTTCTCATATTAAAATAATCTACTTAAGAGTATATTTGCATACTTAAACATCATCTTAGTTCTGTTTTTATTCACTGAAACTTTCAAAACATCCCCTGCAGGGGTCCACTCACTGTAGCTTATTCATGCAATGTTTTTATATAGTAATAGATGTACTAACCAATGACAGACTGTGTCTTAGCAGCATTTTAGTAACTTAAGTAGTAAAGATCAGTATGATCAACTTTTCAATTAACTGCAATAACTAAAGTTGATCTTTTGTGAGAAAAATGCTGATTTTCTTACTACAGTTTAAATAAAATAAAAAATACTTATTTTGTCCAGCATCTTTTCAGATTTTCAAAAGAACATACTGTAAACAATGTAATAAAAAATAAAAAAATAAAAAGTTTCTGGAACCAAGGAAGGATTACCATTTATCCATTTAGGAGATACATTAAAATGTTGAAGGTTGGGGAGACTGGGATTTGTCATGATATATTAATTCACGTGTCACTTCAATGTTTTTCTTTTGAGAGAGAATTTAGGTAATGTATTTTCAGATTATGTTTGAAGAGAAAAATAATATAAAGCGGACAAAACAAAAAGTACATTCAACAATAATTTTAAGTCAGAGCAGCCACTGTCACAGATTTAGATAAGTTTGTAAAATGACAAAATATAAAATAAAATAAAAATACAGTTGACAAATTTACGTGAAATTTAAGAGCAGACAGGATTGTGAAAAGCCAAACAATTTATAGGAGCCAGGGAAGGAAATTAGGCATAATACCTAAAATGTTATGAGCCTACAGCAAACATTTTAGGAGCCATGGCTACCTGATTTGTCAAGTACTGTGTTAAAAATCACTGATCATGGGCGGTAAACATGCTTTTGTGTAACGTTTTAAAAATACAGTATACTTTTTATAAATCCTACAATGGAAAATGTTAACCACCATGAATGAAAAATGGCTTTTAAGTGTCTTTTTAAAGTGAGTACTTTATGGAGAAGAAAACATGTTAGGAAGGAGGGCTAACAATCTCGACAGACAAAAGATAAGCAACTCCTAATTGGTCTGAATTCAGAGCAGAGAAAGGGGAGGATATAATGCATTCTCTCATCTCTTTTGTGTTACTACATACTGAGAAAATGGTTAACACAGAGCTGTTAAAAGCTTCCAATTGATCACAACCCATAATGGTTTACCCAAACAAAAAAACTTCAATGTGCTGAACACATTTTTTTTTTTTTTTACGTAAGTTTACCCAATGTAGCAGAGGTAAAAATTTCCATGGAGCCTGGGCTTCTAAAAATTTTAAAATTATATATATATATATATATATATATATATATATATATATATATATATATATATATATATATATATATATATATATATATATATATATATATATATATATATATATATATATATATTTCTATGAACAACTCCTTCCAGGATGCTAGAAACAGCCCATCTGGCTCGTATAAAATATTCCTGGCTCCTATTGGGTTTCATATGTTTACCTACTGCGTGAAACTATAACAGTTTTTTGGAGTATATGAACAAAACCAAAAACCACCCAACTGAACATATTTCAATACATGTGTAATTATTATTATCAGGCACATTCTATAAAAAAATGCATTTTGTTGGAAAACAAAATCAATTCCAAGACATGATGCAAAAGTGTTCATAATACAAACCTAATGAGCTTACTACTTCTTCAGTCAATATTGTTTTCTACCTTAATTTCATACTGAAAATATGCTTTATTTAAAATAATGGCAACATGACTTTATAGTTTACATTTGCTCAGAAAAGAAGAAAAAAAAAAAAAACAAATTTGATCAGAGTGGACAAAATATAAACATGGCGTCACTGCCTAAAATTAATTTGAAAAGTATCAGTGACAGCTGTTAAATTACACACCCTCCTGCTCTAAAAACAAGGGGTAGCAATAGCAGATGTTATCCCTTTTATTGCGGCTTATGGTGAAAAAGATATCCTAGCTTTGGCAAGGCTTAGCAAAAAGATCTATAAAATTGAGTATTAAATTGGGTCCACCATCAAACTAAGACCATCTATTACAGACAGTCTTCTTGACTGCAACATTTCACGAATCTGAATTCTAGTTTTCCTTCCATCCGTTATGTAACATTATAAGCACTAATTAGATGTTTGATCAAAATGGACTGGCTACTCCTTGTCTTAAATCACCATACAAATTCAATAAAATCCAAACATTTTTGTTAAGTAAAAAGCTTTGGAAACCATTTAGGTATCGACATTTTAGAATATGTCACACAGTATTTTATATAGAAGAGAAGACAACCCAGGGAAAGATAACCATTAAATGCATATCTTATCTAATGATTTGAAAGCTTCAGGACAGATCAAATAAAATCATTTTAACAAGGTAGTTTTTTTTTTTGGGCGTCCATTTGTTTCCGACTCTCCGTGACCTTATGGACTGTAACACACCAGGCACGTGTTTATGTCCATGGTCATGCTGATCCACTTGGTATTCATGGCAGAGATATTGGAGTGGGTTGCCAGTTATTTCTCTAGTGGGCCACAGCATACAGCTTCTGGTATTCCTAGGTGTTTTCCCATCCAAGTACGGACCATGCCCAACCCTGCATTGCTTCATGGTTTCCTGACTGGAATTGTACTCAGGAGGACAGCGGTGAAAGCACTGCATCCTAACCACTGGACCAATGCATTAGAGGTCCATCGATCACATATATTAGTTGTCGTAATGCAATGTTAAAAATAATGGGCTTGGGCATGCACAATGAGTGCCAAAGGCCTGCACGACTTTGCTGCAATGAGCGCCAAAGGCCGTAGGATCTTGGCGCTGAGCGCGAGGCAATGCAAGACTATATTAAAAAATTGCCTTTTTTTTGCACCGGGGCCCTCTATTCACTAGCTTGGTCACTAATCCACATCAATAGTACAGACATCCCAGTACATTATTAAAAGCTCTTCTGGCATCACTAAATCCATTCTTATGCTCACATATATAAAAGTGTTTATTCCACAGCCTCTGTGTTTTCCAGCTCTAGTGACCAAACAAGCCAAGTTTTATGGATATATTGTAGCTATTCTGTCTGTCCTAGTGAGATTTGATGTCAACATAAAAGCTTTAACTAACCTGCATACAACAAACACAGCAGATCTGCAAGGCACTGATAAAAAAAGGGACAAATACTAAAAACAAAAGAATGTAGAAGTCATTCAATCTATTAACACGAAAAAAAATCTTCCCCACCATGACTCACTTTTGACTGTATGTTTATACGTGTCGAAGTAAAAGGTCATGTTTATATCAGATCTTTAGAGAATATTTAAGGAACCTGGCATGTTCTATGCATCACTATTACAGAGTAAGAAATATTGCTTCTTTAAAGAATATATGACAAAAACTAGACTTTTGGCAAGTGGGAAAACATTCCATTCAGAGCTCAAAGTAAAACATCTGCTTCATGGCTGACACACATGGCAAGAACACGCTGCCAAGTTAAAGATAGATTTGTTAACTCAAAGCAAATATTCTGTTATGCAAAGTATCTCCTCCCCTACCTCCGGTATCCTTAAAAATAAACTAAAATACAAATAAACAAAACAATATAAAAATTGTGGATTTTAAATACTTTATAAAAATACTATATATTTTGGTTATTTTATTGTACAAAGGTTAAAAAGTCAATCAGTGAGCTATCCCTCACAGCACAAAAGGTTGACATCACATATATAGTTGTGAGCATGTGAGCTGTTGGCAACGCTTGCGGGCTCGCGAAGCGAGGGCCGCAGTTGCTGGCATGGAGCGCCAAAGGCGCTCCTTGCCAGCAACTGCAGACCTCGCAACATTTACGTAGTTACGAAAGGAAAATACGAGACACATTACGACCTCGCAAAAATCGTCCGAAACCTGCGCACATCAAAACATGAAAAACACAATAAATACACACAACAAATACATAAAAACCTTACCTACAGGAAGAGGGAGCACCCAGGACCTCGAAAACTGAAGTTACACATCAATTGAACTCAAAATAAAAGAGTTTAGACACTCAAAAATCCTCTAAGCGAAACATAAAATGGCAGCCGAAAAAAACGAAAAAACGAGGCTATAGCAGTCTAAAGACGCAAAACTTTACCAAACACCTACGCATTTCCCGAAAAAGATATACGAGATTCGAAAACAAGGACGCAACCCTCGCAACCCCAAAAACATTACAAACACAAGAAATACACACAACAAACACATAACAAGCTTACCCACAGTAAGGTGGTGCACCCAGGACCTCTGCAAGTAAAGTTACACGTCGATTTAAGTACAAATTTCGGAGTTTAGACACCCGAAAATCCCCTAAGCAAGAGAAAAAATGGCAGTGAACAAAACGAAAACGAGGGTAAAGGACCCTAAACACGCAAAACACCATCATAAACACGCAAAACACCACCAAACACCTACGGATATTCTGAAACAGTCCGACGACATCCAATACGAAGGACGCTAAATCAGCCACAGCCGCATACCACACATTAGCCGCCATTATAGAACAATAATTTATGCAATGTGGAAGTACACAGCTAGGCTACCGGATTTGCCTCGCACACGCACACTATTACACTCCACACATTCATCACGCTTACACAGCAGCTCCACAGCACTAATGCTGCAGCACCATCAAAACAGATTGCCAGCTCTTCAACAGAATGCTTCCTCCATATATTACTTCAAAATAGGTAAAGTATATTACTTTATTAATCTATTATTTATTTTATTTTAGTTCTACACGGGGCGGTAAGACGGCCGCAAGGAATCGCAGCTTTGCGGCCGTTTTACGTCCGATAATAGAATGAGGCCCAGGGAAACCAACTTATTTTTTCATGCATTTAAAAGAGCACATTTTAAAATAACATTACATGCATTTATTTTTAGCATGGAAAAAAAGAAAAACATTATTATGTAAAACCTATTTAAATCTTCATTGAAACAAAAAGGAAATGCAGAGAACATGTTTTAGTCTGTAGATCCCATTGGCTGGCAGAAGACAAGCCCATAAAAAGCAGTTAAACTTCGATTTGCTGCTTAGATTAAAAATAAAAAGCACACATAAATGTTTTTAAAGAACCTGGGAGACTGTTACCATAAAGTCAAGAAACTATGACAGTGGTTGTCAACCTGTGGGTCTACTCTGGTCTGTAGTTTTGCTGTTGGAACTTGCTTCAGCTGAACAGAAGAATATCAGGAACACCATATAATCCCTTAGAATTAAGATTAATGCACAGAATGACACTTACACATTGTCTATGTAATCAACAGATACCACTGTCATACCTTTATTAATTGGCATATTTTATACAATTTCCTGGCACACATGCTGGCCAATCAGCAAGCCTCTTGCTTACTCGAAAAACCCTCTACCTCTGATGAGATCAGATCACATCCTGTTGATTGTATTACCTCTCACCATTTGCTCTAAAGACTCTGGGCCTCATTCTATTAGCGGCCGCAGCCGTTGCGGGGCCGCAAGGACCGGCTGCAAGCTATTCTGCTATTCTATTCCCCTCCGGCCGGGGATTCCGGCAGGCTTGCGGCCGGTGCCTTGCTATCTCTTGCGGCCGCTCGCGCCGGAGGAAATCCTTTGATCTAAAAACGGCCGCAAGGAAATCGGCCGTAAGAAAATCCTATTTGCAATTCTATTGCTCCGGGAACCCTGTCTGCAAGGCTAAAAACGAGCCGCAGCTTACTTGCAGCAAACAGGTCCCGCTAGCACCAATTAAGCACATAAAATAGCTCAAATAAAGCCATCCTGCACTTTGCGGAGTCTATAAAGTGATATTCGGTGTTAGCAAAAATAGCACATAATTACCCTATACTCAAATCCGTAAAATAATATTTTTTTAATATACGTAAAATATCCATGTAAAAAGTCCAGAGTGCTTGGAGCACCTCAGACCCGCCCACGCCGCAGTCGGAAAATAAACAGTTAATTTGAACTCGGGTTTGGGCTGATGTGCAAGCTTGAGAGTGGGTTACTTTTAATCCTCATGTCCCCCAATATGATCCCTAGCATTTACAGAGCTGTACAGTGCAGGCTTGAATTTATTTTTGCGTTTTTATATTTCTGAGCTTACGGCCGGTTCCAAGATATGCGGCCGGCCGCAAGGGGAGATCCTTGCGGGGCCGTATAATTGAATCGCGAGTTAACTGAACCCCCGCAAGGAATCGCAGACTTACGGCCGGTAATAGAATGAGGCCCTCTGACTTTAAATCTGCTCAAGACCCCCTGTGTTTGTTTATTTAAATGGGGCTGAGTACATCACCAGATAACAATACTGTAACATAATAGGCCTTAATGTTATTTAGGTGGGGGCAGAGGAAATAGTCTGCTACTAGTATAGCTAAGATGTTTTTTTACAACAATTCGTATAACATGAAACATAATGCATATGTTCTGCAGAGCATAAACCAAGATACATATAGTATAACCGTGTAATCATATTTTAACCATAAGCACTAAGAAATAAATAACCATAATAATAAAAACAGGGAAACTCTGGCCAGTCAGGTCCAGGCCACAGTGTAAAACAGTCCAATCAGGCCCTGGGCATGACAATTAATAAGAGGGATAGCTAGCCAAAAGATTTTCACAATTAAAAACAAGACCACCATGCTAATGAACACAAATAGAATGAAGTAAAACAAGGGAGGTCAACTAAGACAACTAGCAATGCTAATAATATTAAACACTGTTTTGGTAACATTTGGATATTTACAGATAAAGGGTTTGATAAAAGATCACAGTTTATAAATATACTACATATATACCGAGTGTGCTACACTGATCTTCTCTAACAAGTATAGGAGTTGACCATTGGCAACATCACTGCCCTTGAAGTGGACCACCTTGTTTTAAATCAAAATTCCATTTGCACTTCACTTATTGATCTTTTTCTTTCAAGTTCGTCCAATGTTGTTTCAATTTAAATAGAATCTTTACTCAAATAATATTCAATATTAATAATTATACGAGCCAAACAAATCATTATCAGTATTTTTAAATTACTTGCAGTAATTGCATTCAATTAGTTTTCACAACAAAAAAATAAAAATAATAATTTGTAGGATTTTTCCATCTTGCTGTACACACTAACACAATTTACCTCCTGCAATCCCAACAACCACGCAGTAGTTTTTTTTCTATCAGTAACTGCTGAACCTTTGTTTACATATGTTTGTATATGCCTCTAACTTGCTCAATGGTTGCTGCATGAGGTAAAAAAACATTTTCAAAGTCATGTAAACCTATAAATCATGCCAGATATAAAATAATAATCATTGTTCAAGTGTTTTTACTTAAACACTCTCATTACGTAAAATAAATTTGGATGCCTCAAAATTATACCAAAAATACATTTTGGTTATTATCCTTAATTTATGGGTGTGTTCAGCCATTTGCACGGTCTATTTTTGTGCCACTGAACACTGTTGCAGGAGGAAGTGAGAGTCATGGAATGTTTAGTTAAAGTGCAGTCATGCCTGGGCTTCTTTATAAATGAAAGCAATGTATTAAATAAGAATCAATATTATATTATTAGATTAATAAAAAGAACAAAGCATACACACATGTAAAATTAACAGTAACTTTACCTAAAATTGCGAGGACAAAAATAAATAAAACTTTTCTAGCCATTAAAGGGACCACTGCACTTCGAGAAAGAGAGTAATTTGCTTGTCAAGTATGTACCAAACTATCAATATTAGCAGATGTATAAGGCATGGACATTTAGCATTTTGGGGGACAATCTGAGGAGTACAGGAATTAATTTTGTGTTTTTTACATTAATTCCTCAGAGCTGAATCATGAGGGTGTTTGTTTTAGCTTTTAGTGGAGGGATGGTGCAGGAGGAGGGAACTTAGAGGGGTATGGTTTACATTTTAATCTTATACAATTCTCTTACTGGCTCGGAAGCAAACCTATTGCTTCAGGAAATGGAATCATACCTCTCTAGAAATGTAAATGCCCTCAAAAATAACACAATCTCCACCTATGTATCATGAATTCTCCCAGGGGTCAGGAGAAGCAGTAATATTTATTTTTCTATCCTAATTACAAACCAACTGTTTGACTTTATTCCTACTTAATTATGCTGCAAAGGTCATTTAAAGTATCAGGTTTCTGCCAGAAAAGAGAAGACAAAAAAAAATCCCTTTTCAAACAATTATAAACTCATCAAAGTTTGAATACATTGTGACTGCTACTCCGCAATTTACTGTACTCTAGGAGCCTCATTCAATTTAGGGATCGCAACTTGATCGCAGACAGCCAAATGCCTGCGATTGAGTTGCGGGCTCCCATTGCTCTACTTTTGCAATGCTATTCAATGGCTGGGCCCGCAGGTTAGGGTCCGATAGTGAAAATTGGAAACCATTGCCGTCGGACGCAGCATTTGCAGGCTTAAACATGTTACGGGAGCAAGCCCGTAACTCCAGATGCAGAAACAGGAGATCGTCATCATGTCCCGTAGGACTTTTAAAAATCGAATTTGGATTTCAAAATCTTATGGGCTTGGAGGTTGAAGCCCATAGGACTTCACATTGATTGCCGTGATTGATATAACACGAAAATTGAACATGAAATAAAGTATTTGCGGGCTTGACGGAGTGGTCAGCGAGGGAGAAATCTGAGTAATTAAATAGAGATTTGCGATTTTAGTGTTTGGGACTCTTGTGGCCACGAAAGATCAAAGGCTTGGAGGGCATTAACGCGCAATGGATCGCAGCTCGGAGCCGTAACTCGATCGGAGCCGCAAACAGAAGCCAATTGAATAGCAAATTAACTTGCAACCTCCACTTGGGAGCCCGGATCTCCCGAAAGGCTCAATTGAATGAGGCTCTAGGTGTTTACAAATTTAGTTGAAACTTAAGAGCCAGACGTTTTAGTTCGGAGCCTCTTAAAAGTATTTGAGGAACCAGGTAAGGGAGTATATAAAGAAATATATCTATAAAACAAGAATTTAGGAATGATCATTAAAATATTAGGAGCAGTGCCTCCTAGAAAAATGTCACGCCATGCAATAGACAGCAAATCATATATCTTGTAATACCCTACAACCCTCATAGTGTCTTGAAATATTTATTAAGTTGTTATAGTTGTCTGTTAGCTAAGCAAGGCCATAAAGTTCAGTTAGCATCTGCCAGTGTGCCAACATGAAGAAATACATTTAAATGGACTGCAAGTGAAGTGATTCCGTGACCTACTTCTGCAAATGCTTTCATTTTACTGAAAGTTATTTACAATGTCCACTTCTGTGACAGGCAAGTTAAAACATATATTTAACACTTGTTTCCTAGCAAAACAAAGTTCTACCATTTTCAATACAGAGACATAAATACACATGAATATGAATATGAACCCTGCTTGCCTAATATATTTATATGAATATTAATCCTGCTTGCCTAATATGCCTAGGTAATAACCTTGGAATGGCTTATATTTAATTGGAATACAATCTTTCTGTTCCAGAATGCCAATTCCAAATTGACTCAGAGCTCAGCAGCATCACTATGGCAACACCTCATGACATTAAATGGTGGTGTGAGCTGGTTTTGTACTAGGAGGATCTGAAATTCCACCGTGCATGAATCCAGATCACGTGGCTGTATGGTCATAAAAATACACACAGGCCATGTTGTGTCCACATTAACTGGATATATATGAAATTATTAGTAACCTGTTTTCTAAATGTACATGGTCTATGTGGACACTGCATTTTTCACTTTTATATGCAACTAGCGAATTGCCCGTCAAAAAATGACGGCAATGAAATTGTAAAGGTAGCTAATGCTGTTTGGTGTGTAATAATGAAATATATAATACAATTAATAAATGAATATACTCTACCTATTTTGAAGCATTGTGTTGAAGAGCTGGCAATGTGTTTTGATGTTGCTGCAGCATTAGTGGTGTGGAGCTGCTGTGTAAGCGTGCTGAATGTGTGCAGAGTAATACTGTGCGTGCGCGAGAACAAACCGTTAGCATAGTCGTGTACTTCCGCATTGTCGTAAAATGGCGGGTAATGTGTGGTTTGCGTGTTAGCGGAATATCCGTAGGTCTTTTGTGGCGTTTTGCGAGTTTCTTGTGGTGTTTTGCGTGTTTAGGGTGCTGTAGCCTCGTTTTCGTTTTGTTCGTCGACCATTTTTTCAGTCGCTTCGAGAATTTTTTAGTGTCTAAACTCTTATTTTGAGTTAAATGAAGGTGTAAGTTGCTTTTTTGAGGTCCTGGATGCTCCCTCTTGCTGTAGGTAAGCTTTTTATGTATGTGTTGTGTGTATTTCTTGTGTTTTACATTTTTTTATGTTCGCGGGTTGCGTCCGAGTGTTGCAAGGTCGTAATGTGTGTTAACGTGTCTCGTATGTTGTTTGCGTTGCGAGGTAAAGTTTGCAAGGGTCGTAGTTGGTGTGTCGTGTTTGCGTTGCGATGCTCACAACTATATATGTGATTACTCTTTACTGCAGACCTTAATTAAAATTACTAGGCTGCTTCTGTATCAACAGGGTGAGTCTTTGTAAACTAATAAGCTTTGTATTAGTTCTTGAAGTGGCAACTGCCATTGCTGTCGATGGGACAATTTCACTAAAAACTATAAATTGCATATAAACGTTATAAATTAAAGGCTGCAATATGATTTTTTTTAAATTATAAAGCACATTGCCGTTTTTAAAGTCTAGTTCTTCAAAAGAGAATATTTTAAGTTTATAACCACAGTTTCCAATTGCACAAACATAAACCTGTGCCTCTGAGAATATTATTTTGCATTCTATTTAAAAGTCCCCTATTGACCCTTCATATAAAACAGTTACGATACCTTATATTTTGCAGGCCTTATCCTGTGAACAACAACACCACCACATTTCATGCAGTAGTAGATCCGAGCACATTATCTATAATTTTCCATTGGAGAATGAGAAAAGCAGAACATTTGAATTAATCTACTACTTCCCTGCTCTGCAAATAATATATTTGCATTATTAAGCTGTATTTCAAAAAGCAAAGAGTATTTAAAATTTTAACATTTTGGAAAATGAGCACACTTTGTGGTTCCCTATGCACATTTAACAATACTAATATTGTTTTTGGCATACAAAAAGTTTACAGAACTGTAATAATATTGGTGCAGCAAGCATGCTTTACTGTCATAGCACTGATTTTTAGATGAGCTACCAAACTGACCTATGGCCTATGTTTTTTCCAATGGTTTAATAGTTCAATACATCTAACACTACATTAGATGATATCTAAATCTCGGGCGACAGCGACTTTCAGCCCCCCCCCCCCCCCCCCCTTCAATGCTAAAGTTTTTTTAATGAAACCATAAAAGGGGAAGCTGGTATAATATGCAGATATGGAGGCAGCGTTCTAAACATACATTTGAGTAACTTATTAACAGGGCCAATATTATAGATACAACTTGTTCCAAGACTAGTTGGAACCTTAAAAGGCCACTGTACAATGAAACAAACAGGTTTGATTACTTGTCCAAGAGTATAATTAAATCAGAAAGAACGCTAGTTTAAAAAGATTTGAAGAAGAGATACATGATATCTTGGTGTAAGTTTTGTGTGCGAGAGGAGCGCTTAAATAACTGGAGACTTATTGTTGCATTCAGTGATGTAAAATGCCTACTTCAGGGCCAGTGAGACGGAAGGGGTCAATGTCCAGGCTTATCCAAGTATCAAACAAACGCTTGGGATTTCTGCCTATTACCTCTTTCTCCACCCCTCCTCCACTGATAACCAAAAACACATCACCCCCCATCATCCATCTCTCAGGATGTGATGTAACAAAATGGATTCCTGTAGCCATAAACTTAGTTTGAAAACATTTTCTGTGAAAATCTGATTTTTTTATGTATTTGGCTTGCATAGCTGCTGATATTGTTAGTTTGGTACATACGTAACCACTGCAGGTCAAGGACAGGCATCCGCTTTTCCTTTAAACATACTATTACGATTATTATTATGCTTTTTTTGTAATGCACCAACATAGCACATTTTTGCAATTCAGCAGACAATACATTTCTCTTTTTTATCTCCAAATACAAAATGTTTTCTTGCCTTGCTGTAATGATAGCAAAATTGGAAAACTCTAATAGGTTGTAAAGCAATTAAACCAGGTAACTTTAAGCTTTCACATTTATATGAAATGCTGGGCAGGGCGTTTTATTGTTCGTCATAATTATTTAAAAGTTAAGAAATAAATGCTAACATGAAAGAACTTTATCTTCATCATAAAAAAAAATATATATATATATACACAAGCTAAAGGTTTCACAATCCAGTGTGCTGGCTAAATTATTACTGCAACTTATTAATGAAGCATTTTTCCACACGTTTTTTCTTATCGTACATTTCACCTTTAATACAAGTAGGTGAGAAACGTGTGTCATAACAGAGGAGACACAGGTGAGAATCTGAAAAGAATGCACCCCAAATGGACACCATCGCATTGGGCAAGATCTTATTCTGTTCTTTCACACATTCACTTTGTCATATGCAAATGCCTTATAAAAACACAAAAAGTAGAGGCGGGACTAAAAACAGATCTCCAAAACATGGTAGGTAAATTGTACCTGCACAGGGATGTTTAGCCTATATGTAAGCAGCATCACTGTGTCAAGAGAACAGCATTCTGCTTTGGAGCTCTTATTTCAAGTGTAGTAGAGTTTTGGACACCTTAAAAAAAAAAAAAAAAAAAAAAAGGAGTAGATCCCAGTCTCATTTAGAATTGGTCAACCAATGTTCTATAGAACATTTCACATTTGTAATGGCACATGGCCTTCAGAGGGAATTATCACATAGACCATTAAGAAATGTATACTTCCATTGAGTTTTAATGAAATTCTCATACCTGCAAAACACTAAATTCCAGAAACACAGCACAGAAAGTAATGTGGATAGCTGTTGGGCAACATGAAATGGCCATGATTACATGCAAGATTGCTTGGCCCACTAAGCTTCCTGGGGAAAAGCTCCATCTTATCACCAATGTTAGTAATAGTCACCATGCAACATCTGGCTTCAGGGCTGATTTAACTTCCCATAGAGAATCACATCAAGCTTAGAACAGAATCCTTATCTCTAGAAAGCAAATATACCCCAAAAGTGGAGAAATAAGAGGTCAAGCACAGCTACACAATGAAGCCAAATGTTTTGGTTGTGCTAGCATAAGCAAAAGATGTGCAGAATCCATACATTTCTTGCCATTTTTGTATCAAAGGTCAAGTTAAAATCATTGATATTATTTGTTACTTAAACTTTGCATCTTGACCAAAACACTCACAAATGTAATCTTAAAACTAACACAACATATGCATAATATTAATCTAAGAAAGATGTTCAATGTAAGGGTAACAGAAATAATAATGTAAACTCATGCAGATTTTAAACTCAACATAATACCACAAAGCACTACTCAGCAAATTTAGAACAAATAACTTACAGTCTACATTCTGGTTAATTGATCAACATAAAACAGCTTTTTTTCCACTGAATACAAATCATAAATAAAAGATTGTTTGTATAAAGCATAACATTTTTAAAAACATAGTCTTCAGAATTGATTAATATAATTTTTCTAATGTTCTTGTCAGCATTCAAACATATATTAGAAATACACATATTGGTAATAAGGAAGATCAAAATGTTGCACTATGTTTTACTAATATTCAAAGCATGACAAATCCCTAGGGAGTTGCGGCTCCTAATTCTTTTACTTTTGCCACATAACACCATTCCTAGTCTCCAAAGAAAAGTTTGTCCTAAGCATGGTGTAAATGTATCAACAACTGTTTATATGAATACAGGATGTATTGTGTGAAAGACTACATGGTAAAAGCAGATGTAGTAGGTACTAAAAAGCTCAAAATATGATGCCCTCCATCTAAAAACTGTATACAGTATATGAAAACCAAAAATTGTATTAGTAAGCTAATGGTTCTCTCTAAATACAACCAAGCTTCACTTTTTCTTGACTAAAAAAATAATTAATCCTTTGTACAAACAGCAAGATATCTGAAGCAACCCCTTCAATTAAAAAGGGAAATAAACTGACTAAAATTTAGCAGGGAGAAGCATGAAAATATTTCAAAAATGTCCAGGAAGTACTATCTTATTGATCAGTATCATGTAAAATAACACTTGTGTGCTCTTAGAGGAATAAGATAATACTTATGATAATCATCTTTATTTTATCTTCTCTTTTGAAGACTTCTTTTTTTCTACTGAAGAATGCAAAGTCAGGTCAGAATGTGGGTTATATTTTTCTCCATTAAAGGGTCACTGTAATGGTCCAGTTTTCAAATGACCATGCACAAACAACATGAGCTAAATGTTTTATTCAAGAATAAAATCACAAAAAAAAAAAGTTTACTCAAGGATTTAAAAAAGCAAACTTTAACCAGCCGGGTGGCATGAAGGAGTAGCGGGGTGGGTATGCAGTCCACCAATTTAAGCCTGGTAGAAATTGGGTGCATAAAGCATCCTACTAAATCAGGTTGGTTAGAAAACGGCCTGTCCGTAAATATAAGTATGCAGTACTCTGAAAAAGATGAAATCTAGTCTTCAATTGGAGAAAATAAGCAAATTCTAAGTCTAAAAAAACAAATAAAATAAAAAAAATGGTTTTGGTAACCTCTAAATAGTATGGCCTAAAGTTTGCACTGTACTCTTGCCCTTTATACCAACCATTAGTACAGACCTGAGGACTCAATGAACTGCTAGCAGTGCCAAAATATGAAGTGGTTTTGAAATGTTGCCTTCAGCCCATTGTGGAGTAGGAAGTAACCACCCACTGCATTTAACATGGGAGTACAGCCAGATTCTCCCTCAAGGGGAAAAAAAAAAAGTTATCCACTAAAGCAGTCTGTCTGAAAACACATTTCTTGGAATTTCTGAAGACTATTTCCCCACACAAGTACAAAATTACCTGCATGTAAATACACAGACCTGGGAACACTAAGTTTATAAGATGCAAGGTTTGAGTTGAAATCTCAGGGTCTCAGTTTAATAAACTAAGCACAACTCACATTTTTATTAACTAGCTACTAATAACATCATGTGATCTTCTGTACATGAAGTGGGAGCCAAGTCCTTCAATATAATTTCATTCCTCCAGCAGGCTATGGTAGGTAATTACTTTTGTATATAATCATACTTTTGCATGTATATATACAGACACACACTATATATAAAAAAAAACAAGTGGCTCCTGGAAAATGATTTGGGACACAGTTTTTTTTTTTCTTTTCTTTATTGATCTTGTTTTATAATGACAATACTAGTGGATAATAAAAGTACTTTAAATGTATAGCTTCCCTTGGGGGGTTTAGTCCCTGTTGTACGAGAGACCAAAATATAGCAGTACCTTACCATCATAGACACGCATGTTTTGTTTCTGCATTATTTAATGCAAAAAGCAACTTTTATAAAATGTGTTCTTTTAAATGCATAATAAAAGATATGAAGCACAAATATTCCTAAATCAGGCTTCGAGAAAGCAACTGCTCCTACAAATTGTACTGATGGCTCCTAACTTTTTAGCTTTTACATACAGAAATGTATAATATGGCTCCTAAAAAATGTCTGGATCCTAACTAACCTCGCTGCCCTCTAGGTTTCAGATAAAACTGTTGATTTCTGCTTTAGAGGATTTATTTTGCACTGCCACAGCTGGGAAGTAGACACATACTTCTCCACTGTCTTACAAAACTAATTTGTAATTTCACACATTTAATACAAATTAACAAACCAATCAAATGTCTAACAGTAAACTTACGTTGAGGCTTGCAACTTTTACCTGTCAATCAGCATTTTTGACCCAGCAAGCATAGGGGGATTTATCTTGCTAATCTGAGACCACTGTCAATTGCTTATTACAGCCCTGAAGTCTAAATCTATTGAAAATCCCAGGGCAAATGAAAAAACGAGTGATCATGTGCAGTTGTAAGGGAATAACTAGGCTGTTTAAATTTACTAACATTCAATTAATAAGGTATTTGATATTTTGTTGTTGTTCAGTCATGTCCAACTCTGTGATCCAATGGACCTCAGCACGCCAGACACATCTGTCAGCCACTGCCCCTCAGCTCACGTTCATTGAACTTGTTTTAAATTGTTATGTTATAATGTCACTTTAAATAATGGTTGTTGTTTTTTGTTTTTTTTTATTACCAGAAATACATTTCGATGTTCTATATCCTCTAAATATGGGTGTAACTTTTCTTTTACTTTTTGTCCTGTTTGAGGAGACAGGAACCTGCACATTAGAATAATGAATCTTCAAACGGATTGGCTGCGGATCTTTTGAGCCAATCAGAATGCAGAAGTTTGAATACCAGACCATATAATTACATTTCTCTGTTTTCCTGCAGTAAACAAACTCCATTGTTATCCTTTAATATATAGATATATATATATAAAAAAATGTAACATCCTATCCAGCCAACATACTTATATGCACCACTTCCTCTTTCAAAAAGTGAACTGTATATACACACACACACAGTATAAAAAATTTCATATAAATACATATATTTTTTTCCACTAGCAAAAGAGTGTGGAATAGTATCTTGTATCAATGATCATTTAGCATCAAACATCTTCAAAAAGTGTAACTGGGTATCTCTACAAAAGGGAATTACTAGAATTCAGTTTCTTTGGGTATTCATTTACAACAGTCAAATTATTTTCAAGTTTAACAAATAACTGAATGGGAAGCAGATTAAATTATTAACAACAGACCAGGTGAATGGATGAATGGCTGACGCATTTGGATAGAACAAATTCCCAGACCTTATTATACAGTCTTGCTGATGAACTTACAGACTGCGCATTTAGGCAATTTTTTGTCATATCACTCAATACTTCATGGGACTGTTTACTTAAAAAAGGTGGACATATTAGTTAGGAACCAGGCAATGGAGTATATAAATATATGTATAATAAACTAAAGTTAGGAGGCAGTAGTATTTTAGCAGTTGTGGCTCCCTATCTCCCGGTTTTTTTCAAGCCCTGTTTTAACACACATCGTGCCATATAAAAAAAGTTTGATATCTCGTGTACGGTGTTAAGGATGCACTCTGGTTTTCCAGAAACCATCAGATACTTAAAGAGGACCACTTTGACTATCCAAGACTGGCACAAACTATTTATAGGGACTGTAAAGAGTGGAGTAGTCACCAAACAGGCTAAGTAGAAGGATTAAATCCCTCCAATGCTATGACCCAAATTCAGCTCCATCACTTCTACTACTCCCCCATTCACACAACTACTGCCCCAGGCCCTTACAACTCCTTCCGCCACCAAAGGAGTGTTGTATTGTTTCATACTAAAAATGTAATATATAAAATGTTTGTATGAATAAACAAACAAACAAAGGTCTGTATTGCATTGTAGTCTATGGAATGTATGTATGTAAATTAATATATTTTTTGCAATCCGTCATGCGACTCCTGTTCCAGACCACCAGAATAAAGTGCACAATCTAGAGGTGGTCTCCTGATTACACATTATGAACTTCCAAAAAGTGATAGATCTGTAAAGTAAATTGAGCTTCTCATTGCAGGAACAGGCATGAAATAAATACAGACAAGATGGCCACTTGATCAGCCATATGGCAAATGAAATATCTCAAAATGACTGTGGCTTATAGGCTGCTGGGAAAATCTAAACAACGAGCCACAGAGAAACAATTATAAATAGTAAATGAAAGGGAGAGACCAAATCTTAACAATCCAACATCTATATCAAAACAAATCACAAAGACTGCAATTGTCAAGGAGCCACGATTCTGCTCATTTGATTCGCAAAAGGTATGTGGAAAGAACATGCCTTGTGAAACTGAATATGAAATTATAACCCTAGCACTTGGTTAGATATTTATAAAAATAAATGAAACCTTTTTAGGGCATTGCTTATGGTCAAAAATGTTCTCCTTTAGCTTAGCGATATTCTGGTCATATAAAGTCATGAATTCTATTTTTATTAAAAAGTTCACCTTTCTTGGTGTACTCTGAAGCTTCTAACTTCCTGTTCAGTACACTGTTATTGCCCCTACTCCTGTTCATCAATCTGAGCAACAATAGGTAATATGGTATTGTGTTAATATAGTCCTTATATGCAAAAGTCCACAATGGAAGAAACACTATTGTGATCTAATAACTGAACACTTATCTTCATAATATTTTGAATATTATTCTTAAACTGCTTCTGATGGTAAGATTAATAGTCCTGTAAAATCATAAAGTATATATATATATATATATATATATATATATATATTTTTTTTTTTTTTTTTTTTTTTTTTTTTTAAGTGTTCTTTTGCTGGTGTGCGCCCATTTAATAAACCTATTCTATGTTACTTTTTAGCATTTACAATGCCCTTTGATCAGTTTTGAGGTAGTACAATAATAGCAGATTTAAATGTCAATTATAAACATAACTGTAAACGCTTGTATATTGACAACAACAATAATTTAGCCTAGAGTATACCATAGGGGTAACATGTATCTAAATCTAGGAGCCAAACCCTTCTGGATCGCTACCTTGCTGTGGTGAAGGGGTTTGTGAACCTCAATGAAGCTCTGAACTATACCATGTTGGGTCACCCAAGATGGGAAACTCCTAGCAGAGAGATCAGACAGATCTCAGTACATTGGAGAAGGAACTGGCAACCCAATCCAGTATATTTGCCATGAAAACTTTATAGATTGACACAACCGCACACAAGATGTGCCTGGCGTGCTGCAGCCATAGGGTCATGGAGAGCCGGACTCAACAACCTGAAAAGTTGCTTAAAAGTTAGGACCAAGAACAACAAAAAAAAAAAAAACATTAGGAGCCATGGCTCCTGGTATTTGTTATATTACATCCAAATTGGGCGTGGGGGGAGCAGACAATATACAATAGGTCAGTGATTTACAAATTTATGAAAAACATAGGATCCAGCCAAAACATGTTTTCTTTTATTATTTTTAAGAGCCATGGTACAGATTTGATATGGAAATATAGGTATGGAATTTGTCATGCCCTGAAATAAGTATTATAACAATAGAGCTAAATACTTTTTGAAGAAAAACATAGTTTACATTAAACACAAATTAAAAAATTAAATATTGAAATTAAAATGTATTTAAAAACAACAGGGTGGAGAAAGGTAAAATAAACAAAGTTTACAGCATCCTCTTAAACTGAAATATCTGTTTAATAATTTTACTGCGACACATTCCTCGTTTTATCACAGGCGGTTGTATCTCAGGTCTGTTACAGCTCCCACCCCCAAAGCAAAACAGCTCGGTGCTACAGGGAGAAGTGTTTCCAATCAGTGGTTCCTACACGATGTGAGGAAACCATAAAAATATCTGTACCAAAACAGACCAGAAAATCCCCTTATGTGATGCAGCACCCAGCACATATCTGCTGCAAAACACCCTGATAATTATTTACAGTTCTTGTTCCTCAATCACACACTAATGGCTAATATTACTCTCACTCTTCTTGCAGGTATTTTCCAATAAAGATAAACAACAATTTTCATGTGAATCACCTCTGAGGCCTTGAGCTGAATATTACGCAAAGATACACCCCAATTAATGTATTAATTAGATATCATGCAGCAGAATAAAAGACAAATACATATTCAAATACAAATATTATTTTGTATGCAGCTGCTTATTGGTTAAGATGCAAAAATGTCTCACTGCTTATATTTTTTAATTTGTATCTATTCAGCAGGCATATTCTATAAAACGTCATGCAAAGCAGAAATATGGACAGACCTAGTGTTGTTTCCCCTTCATCTTTCCAGCGGTGAGTCTGCATTTTTCCTAAGCGTCCACGCACAAAATGAGAACTATATAAAACGTACACACAAACATGCAAGGAACACAGGCAGTCACTCCCTCATTAAATCCAGATTGCAGCTTAGTTACAAACGGTTGCCTCTTAGGTTGCTAATAATTGCAGATAGCTGCTCATAAACCATCCCTGTGCCTTAGAATGTCTTATCATAAGAAAGCAATGCAAAGCAAGGAAGCAGAGCTGCCCCTGGATTCTTGTGCTGTAGCTGCTACTGGATGAGTCACTGATGGACATTTTTTTTCTGCGGGAAAGAATGGAGAGAAGAAATAGGAGGAGAAAGGAAGGTGGGGAGTGGATTCAAGAAGCAAAAGCAACACCACTTTGCCTATGGCACACACGCTCTTCCCAGGAATGATGTCACAGCATTGATGGGGTAATTAATGCAGCGAGAATCCCACAGGGAAAAAAAAAATAAGTTTATTATGTCTGATGTACACAAATAACACACCAATATATACAATATGTATAAACACAAATTAAAAGCAACGCTAGACACTGGACATCAAGGTGTTGTCAGTGCAGAATGTTTCTATTCTGGTACACTACAGTTGAGAAATGTATCTGAAATGTAGGAGCCAGTCAGGTTATTTAGGAGCTAGACTACAGATTATATGTAGAAATAACTAAAAAGTTAGGAACCAGCAATAAAATCTTAGGAGCCAAGCCTCACTGGCTCTCGATATCTGTCAAGCCCCATCAAAGGGTAAAAATAGAGAACATACTCACATAAACTCCTAATCTTGTTTTTTTTTTAGAATTGCAATACAGTGCATCACGTCTTATTCCATAAAAATTGTTTATTCTTTTAAACGTAATTTGTAACATGTTAAGACCTTCCACTATTTGAAAAAGAGAAGGGCTGGAGTAACAAATGGACCTTTTTCCAGTATACAAACATTGTTGTTAGGCACTAGGAGCCAATATGGATAAAAATTAGTTTTGATCCATAATGTTGCTTTAGGGTCCTTTCTTTAGCCTCTTTTTTTATAAGATGATTATGATGTTTCTATGTGTTTACATCATGATAAAAGAATAGCCCCAGTGAACCTTAAATGTGTAGTTATATTGACTTAAAAGTAAAGCATTATTTTCTTTGTTACATCTGATAATGTACCACTGTGTGTTTGTTGCTTTTTCAAGTAATGCTCTCAACGAAAAAACAAAAAAGTGATTCAAATGTTTGTTGTCCCAATCAGCCAGTGAGCAGTAACAGATATTTGCATCATACCTATCTGCCAATGAAATCTTCAGACATATGTATGCTTGTGCATGACCTGTTACTTTCAATGAAAGCTTTACTTTCATGCAAAACACAAGCATGATAATGTTTGAAGCATGCTTTTATAAAAAAAAAATGTTCCATGTCCCTATAAAGGGTTACCAATTATTATCATTAAATGATGGGTTTTTAAACAACCCACATAATATGCAATATGTAACAGTACTGCATAACAGTGTTCTTGTTTACATTTAGTACCACTGTGTCACTGCAACCGTCGGTAGCAAAAATCATTAAAAAGGTATATGCAAATGAGCTGGATTATGAATGCATCTGAATTAGTAGTGCAATAGTTTAAAAAATACCAAAGTAAACAGTTTACCCTAAAGTTTGATGAATTTCTTGCATTTGCAAACGGTTTTCTATTAATGTTGACACCCCCTGAAATCCAGGAGAAAATTAGCATACATAATAAATTGTATCTTTTTGGTGTGTGAATTGAGCTGCAGCTTTCCTTTAGACTTCTGTAATAAACAGAATAAGGTCTGTGTCCCTTCATTCACTGATTGTTTTGAATACATCCCAGGTGAAACTTCCCCCAGCCCCAGGGAATTGCCCCGGAGATCTCTCCCAGCCCCAGTGAATTGCATGCACACCTCTCTACATCAAACTTTGCAGTTATTGCAGGACCATAAATCAAGCATAAATGCTCATTCACCTAAAAGACAAATTAGAATAGGAAGAAGAAACTAAAAAGGTTTGGTTTCAGTACAATTATAAATTTGTCAGAATTTTTCAAGGAGAGGGTGTATGTCTAAAGCACAACCGTGTAACAGCACAAGCATTTTTACTTGAATGTCAGTTGATGGTCCTTTAAGGATCTTTAGTTCTAAGGCGTGTAGCAGCATTATCTAGCTAGCTGCATACAGCATTGCCGATTGCCCAGCTTTGCAGCCACTCACACATACAGGGTTCATTTTTACAAAATCGAACCCTAAAAAGCCTAGCTCAATCCTAGGGGTGTAAACATCACCTGCAACAGTTAATGCAAAGCTAAAAAAAAATTGTGCATGCAAATAAATTTAATCATACACTACTAATTCACCTCTATCAGATGTATTCATAACCCAGCTCACTTGCATATACCTTTAAGTACTGTGGTTTTGAAGTCAAATTTGCGATGGAATATACAATTGTAAATTGAGGCATCATAAATCATATTAGCAGGTTGACAGTCCTCGACTTCCCAACACAAGACTGGATTTAACAGTCATTTACAGATGAGTCCTGAAATCTTGTCCATCCTGGAGTGCTGAACACAGGACATTACCTACCACTTGATAATCGTACATTGTTCTAACAATATATTGTATAAAAGTGGGTTAATAGACATCTCTTTTACCTAAAGGGTCACTGTTTTCAAGCTGACTACAATGGTTTATATGTTCCATTAACACCCAGTACATGCAGTGTTCAGGTTTATTAGCATCATTCCTCCTCAACCTCTTGTTTGTTTTCATCATTAAAAAAAAACATATAGGGAAAAAGGTGGATATATTTATACCAGACTTAGGAGCAAGCCAATCAATGTTACATCCAATTTCCTAGTAACCAGGAAATGGAGTATTTATTAAGATATGCAGAAACTCAAACTTAGGAGCCAGAAGTAACATTTTAGGAGTAATGGCTCCCTTGTTTCTGGGATTTTTCAAGTCCTGATATACTAAGTGTACTCAAGATGTAATTATACAATGTGCCAAAAAATAACTGATAGTCAAGTATCTTTAGCGTTGCATAAAATAACAAAATATGTGTCATGAAACATTAGCAATTATACAGATTTAGCTCACAAAAGGGGTTGAAACATTGAAGTGAGTCTAAAATGTACTTCATAAACTTGTCATGAGTAGAGCTAAACAGTGAATACAATGAACACCCTACTTCTGCATGTACTTATCTAGTATTAATACCACTTGAAGACTCCAAAGGCATAACAGATTACTCATCATCTAGTCCACCATAGAAAAAACAATTTCCAGGCCCTAATACTGTATATTAACAATATCAACAAAAATGCTAATTAATGCTTACAAAAATGTACATTACCAAAGCATTATGTGCAATCCTATGAATCGCTGCCATGTGTCCTCACTGTAAAGGAAGAGCTAACATTTTAAAGAGCAATTGAACATGATAGTCTGTAAATGGCTGTGAGCAATACAGAGGTGGGAGTCATTTAACTTTAGTTACTCATAAGATGATTCACTTACAAAAAGTTTTCATAATTAAAAAGAAAATCCTAGTGGAATGGTAAAGTCTGGGATTGACATATCCCGGGAGACGGGGCTACTAAAATGTGCTAGTTCCTAACTTTTTAGTTATTATACATAGATTCCTATATATAATTTATGCCTTATCCTAAATGAAATTTTTTGTCTGACTTCTAAGTTTAAAATAAAATTTTCAGCCCCTGGGTTAAGCTTAAAGATTTAGTTAGACAGCAAACAAGGGAGTTGCCATGAGAGCAAATTGCTGCCTACGGCATATTTGTTTTATTTAAAGATATAGTTTATTAACACTTTCATAAAGATTACCAGAGTAAAGCACCTCCTATGCTTCAAGATCCAAACATAAGCACGAAAGCACAATACTGTTCAACAGATTACCTAATCCCACAACAAGAAAACATTGTAGTATACATAAAAGTGTAAAGGATGACACTTTACATGTATACAAATTCCTGCTTCACCTAGATATAGCAGAATTACAGAAGTCCAGACACCAAAGCGAGTGTTCAAGATCATCACATGCCAAACACAAGCAAGAACCCTCAAACAGATACAAGGTAGCGCTCTAGGTCCTATAACAGTTGGCTGACTCCTCAAGGAACTATAAAATGTGTCAATCCCTGCCTTAAAAGTTCTGTGTTACATAAATAGAACAGAGAGACTATAATATTATTACCTTGGTATTATTCTTTTGTTGTACAACAGTCTGACAAACTAAAATAAAAAAAAAGTTAAATGAAATTGTAAATGGAATTGACCAACACTGTCAACCCCTGTTCTACCTCCATTATTTCAAAAAGGAAGAAAAAAAAAATTCACGTCTTGAAACTGTGATAGTGGACAACTGACATGTTTTTTGTTCGATTTTTTTTTTAGTAATGGTAAACTTTGAAATCACAAGTGTGTAAGTGTTCTTGAGAGATTGTGTGGTCGGCTAGATGATGTGCATATGGGTGAGACTATGACCTATGTGTGATGGCCTTCTTATTGCATTCTACAAAGTAAGGTACTCACAAATTATAGTGGACAGACATAATAATTATTAGCCGCCAGGGCGAACTAGCACCTTGCGTTTGCTGAGTCCTATTAACTTTATTCTTATTGCTCGTCATCATAATTTCAAGTGGAACTCAAAATAAATTCTATACAACAGTTAATAAATAAAATATGCCATGGTAGGACAAAAATATGTAATACTTAGGGGGCATGTGTATCTTTTAGAAGTCAAATATGATGTTTCTAGGAGACAGAGATGGAGACAAATAAAAAATATGTATTACAATTCTATGAAATACTTAAGAGATAAGTAAAAAAAAAAAAAAAAAAAAGGAGCTCAAACGAGTTCAAGTTAAACCTTTTATAAAATATAATTAAAATAGATTCCAGGTGTCTGCCTCCAAATGTGAATATTGTACTGGATATGTTTGCATGAATAAGTAATAATAAAATATATCAGTCCCATGGACACTATAACCTTCACTTCAGGTTGCTTCCATGCCTTTACAAGGTCACTGAAATTTATTAAGTTAAATAATGAAGTATTGATCTGAAAACATAATGATTAATGCAATGTGAAGAGCTGTATCATACATAATGATGCAGAGAAGGAAATGCAGCTACTGCCTAGTTCAGGTCACTCTTTTTAAATCCAATATGTCACCAAAATATTCTATTTGCTCAAATGAAGCAATGGTTTCTTAAAAATAAACCTGTATGCTGCCTAAGCCAACTTACTGTTCATGACGACCTTCACTAAGTTTTTGGAGGTTGCCTGATCGGGAAATATAGTAATAAAGTTAGAGAGGCAATGCAAGGCTTGCACATGGTATACCTCAAAAAAGTACAAAACCGAAACAGTGCATACCTAGGTATACCACTAAATATGCCAGCTCATTTACCGTTTCAAAACCAGCCCCACAAAAATCTATCTTCTTCCATGCAGTTTTTTCTTTAAACATTACCAAAAAGAAAAACATATCCTTATACTTTGAACCAGAAATGAAAACATACATATTTTTTTAAGGGAAAGAAATGTGATACTCTACTGGAATTCTTCACCCATCCCCCATGTGCATTTATCCCATCACCCATTCTACAGACACTAATGCATAGCATGTTCCTACATATAAATATTGTCAGTAGCTACTTTATAAAATCAGGCTTTATTTCTGGAAGCACCACCAAGTTATTTCAAGTGAAATAAAAATATGTATAAAGAACATAGAAATATCACACCCCTTGATTAAACAATGACACTAATATTGTACAGATCCATATGTGGTTTATATATGTACATCATGTAAACTTATATAGATTGACACAGTTCTAAACTGAAATAGTAATACTATGGAATCATTTTATTAATATTTGCAATTTAATACATGGAAAAATAGAATGTCTAATGTTATGTACCATATGTAGGAATTAGTCTAAGAAGGTTGTTAACGTTCTACAAACATAGGCTGATAAAAATGGCTTAAAAAGTGTACCATAGGCCAGGAATGTACAAATCCAAAGAGCCACGGCTCCTAAAATTGTACTGCTGGCTCCTACCTTTTTCCTTATTATACATATATTTCCATATCCTGCCTCCTAAAAAGGTTTGGCTGTCTCCAATCTATCCTGGTTGGCTCCTTAGTTTCAGATAAAAACATGCAGAAAAAGGGAGCAAATAAAAGGACCTAGAAATAAAAAATGTAAAAAAAAAATAAAAATAAAAAAACAACCAACCATACTACCAATCTAAATTAAAGTGGAACAACACAACAATGACACTAATTTAATAAGACCCCAATTCTGCAACTTTATTACAAGCAAATAATGAGACAAAACATTTTTATAAAACGAGACAATATGCTATTTATGAAAATGTTGCTCCTAAATGAAAATTTAGGAGCCAACCAGATTACTAAATAGCCAGACAAGTTTGTTCTAGGAGGCAGTGAATGGGTTATATACATATAAAACAACCTAAAACATATTACGAGCCGTAAGTACAATTCTAGGAAATGTTTGAGCATCCTAATATTTGATATGTACGCGGTGGTTACAAATACATTATTATCAGCCACACAACATTATGTATTCTTTCTTGGTGACAGAGATCATTTCACGCAGTTCATACCCGGTCCTGCTAGGCTTACAATCGATTTTTAGTCTCCAAGGCAAAAAAGCAAGTTAAAGTGACCTGCCTGGGGTCACAACAAAACTGCAATAGGATTCACACACGACTTCTCTTGATCAAACACAGCATTGTAATTCAGCTCATTTTCCAGTTTTACCACTCCCCCCACTGACTTTATCCAGTGCATAACAAGTATATGCATCATTTAAAAGAGAAGGGAAAGGCCTATATCCAACAATCAAATAGCTAAGCCAACTGTATAATGCCATTAACGGACACACTTAAACACTTACTCATATATCTGATCTGTTATATATAATGTGTTACCAACCATTGGAGACCAGCATAGCTACAACCTGCAGACTGAGAATGAATTGCAATGGGCTTAGCACTAAGGGAAAAGGCAGATAGCATGTTCCCTATTGATTATGAGACAAAAAAGGTGTACACGCACCAATACACATCTGTACTATGCATGAAACACACATATGTCAACATGCAGAAAAATTGCCACACCTCCCCCCAGGACTGAAAGCAGAGGACAGCAAAAGGGGAGATGGCCAGTTATTGATTCTAGGCAGGGAGAATGTCACTCCCTTTTGAATGCAAACCTTTAAAAAAAATCCATAGCACAGCAGCAAGACATTTAGGGAGATATTTGGCACATTTTAATAACAGATTTATTCAACTGAAAAAAAAACGTAAACGTAGAGTAATAATTATTATTATTAGTAGAAACACCCAGATATAACAAAGGTTTGATCTGAAATACTGGAAGAAGCAAATAATGGGTTAATTAGACAATGACTGTGCAAACATTAAGATGCCAGTTATCAGCAAGAGACTGGAAATGTGTTGTAATAACACACACACTGTTAAAAAAGACTAAGCCAAAAAATAAATAAATACGGAATATCAAGTGACCGGAGGTATAATATAATAAGAGACAAAGAACAGCAATTTTGTTTTTACTATGACCTAAGATAATTATTTTTTCCTCAGCCCTTAACTATCTCCAATGGCCTAATGCATGACATCATAGTCTGGTGTAGGAGGAGGAGATAATGGTACAAACCACCCACCCCCCACCTCCTGCCAAGGATGTCACTGTGCACCTTGAGACCCCACAGCTCAGCCTCACAGGTATTAAAACAAGTCAACCAGACAGTTAACCCTTTCACCGATAGGTGGGCTGCCAACAGGGGTGTAGGAGCAAGAATAATTATGGTGGGTAGAATACAGCCGATTGTATACACAGGACATAAAATAAATTATATATACACATACAAATAATAGACAAATCTGGGGGGGGGGGGGGTTGCCCCCATTCCTACTCCAATGGCAGCCAACCTACTGCAATATCTAACACCCCTCTGATATAATAGGCACAAACCTACACAGCGCCTCTAATTTAATTGGTCTAGCACATGATTTACACTATCATGCTCTTACAAGCCACTGCACCCCCACACCACACATGTTGTAAGAGGAGCACACATCACAGCTCCCACTGAGTGATCTGAACAGCTGGAGCCCCCTTGCCCTGTATAGCACCCTTGTCCTGTGCACCCTCATTTGCCCTGTATAGCACCCATGCCTTGTGCACCTCCTCCCCTTTGCCCTGTATAGCACACATGCCTTGTGCACCTCCTCCCCTTTGCCCTGTATAGCACACATGCCTTGTGCACCTCCTCCCCTTTGCCCTGTATAGCACCCATGCCTTGTGCACCTCCTCCCCTTTGCCCTGTATAGCACCCATGCCTTGTGCACCTCCTCCCCTTTGCCCTGTATAGCACCCATGCCTTGTGCACCTCCTCCCCTTTGCCCTGTATAGCACCCATGCCTTGTGCACCTCCTCCCCTTTGCCCTGTATAGCACCCATGCCTTGTGCACCTTCTCCCCTTTGCCCTGTTTAGCACACATGCCTTGTGCACCTCCTCCCCTTTGCCCTGTATAGCACCCATGCCTTGTGCACCTCCTCCCCTTTGCCCTGTATAGCACCCATGCCTTGTGCACCTTCTCCCCTTTGCCCTGTATAGCACACATGCCTTGTGCACCCCCTCCCCTTTGCCCTGTATATCACCCATGCCTTGTGCACCCCCCTTTGCCCTGTGTACCTCCTTTCTATGTCCACCCCCCTTCAACTGTATATCACCCATGCTTTATACACCCCTTTTGCCCTGTGTACCCCCTTGCTATGTGCACCCTTCCCCTTTGCCCGGTGTACCCCCTTGCTATGTGCACCCTTCCCCTTTGCCCTATGTACCCCCTTGCTATGTGCACCCTTCCCCTTTGCCCTGTGTACCCCCTTGCTATGTGCACCTTTGCCCTGTGTACCCCCTTGCTATGTGCACCTTTGCCCTGTGTACCCCCTTGCTATGTGCACCTTTGCCCTGTGTACCCCCTTGCTATGTGCACCTTTGCCCTGTGTACCCCCTTGCTATGTGCACCTTTGCCCTGTGTACCCCCTTGCTATGTGCACCCTTCCCCTTTGCCCTGTGTACCCCCTTGCTATGTGCACCCTTCCCCTTTGCCCTGTGTACCCCCTTGCTATGTGCACCCTTCCCCTTTGCCCTGTGTACCCCCTTGCTATGTGCACCCTTCCCCTTTGCCCTGTGTACCCCCTTGCTATGTGCACCCTTCCCCTTTGCCCTGTGTACCCCCTTGCTATGTGCACCCTTCCCCTTTGCCCTGTGTACCCCCTTGCTATGTGCACCCTTCCCCTTTGCCCTGTGTACCCCCTTGCTATGTGCACCCTTCCCCTTTGCCCTGTGTACCCCCTTGCTATGTGCACCCTTCCCCTTTGCCCTGTGTACCCCCTTGCTATGTGCACCCTTCCCCTTTGCCCTGTGTACCCCCTTGCTATGTGCACCCTTCCCCTTTGCCCTGTGTACCCCCTTGCTATGTGCACCCTTCCCCTTTGCCATGTGTACCCCCTTGCTATGTGCACCCTTCCCCTTTGCCCTGTGTACCCCCTTGCTATGTGCACCCTTCCCCTTTGCCATGTGTACCCCCTTGCTATGTGCACTCTTCCCCTTTGCCCTGTGTACCCCCTTGCTATGTGCACTCTTCCCCTTTGCCCTGTGTACCCCCTTGCTATGTGCACCTTTGCCCTGTGTACCCCCTTGCTATGTGCACCTTTGCCCTGTGTACCCCCTTGCTATGTGCACCCTTCCCCTTTGCCCTGTGTACCCCCTTGCTATGTGCACCCTTCCCCTTTGCCCTGTGTACCCCCTTGCTATGTGAACCCTTCCCCTTTGCCCTGTGTACCCCCTTGCTATGTGCACCCTTCCCCTTTGCCCTGTGTACCCCCTTGCTCTGTATATCACCCATGCCTTACACCGCCCCCCTTGCCCTGTATATTACCCTTGCCTTATACCCCCCCTTGCCCTGTATATCACCCATGCCTTATACCCCCCTTGCCCTGTATATCCCCCATGCCTTATACCCCCCTTGCCCTGTATATCCCCCATGCCTTACACCGCCCCCCTTGCCCTGTATATCACCCATGCCTCATACCCCCCTTGCCCTGTATATCCCCCATGCCTTATACCCCCCTTGCCCTGTATATCCCCCATGCCTTACACCGCCCCCCTTGCCCTGTATATCACCCATGCCTTATACCCCCTTGCCCTGTATATCACCCATGGCTTATACCCCCCTTTCCCTGTATAGCACCCTTGCCATGTGCACCCCCTCCCTTGTGTACTCACCAGATCTATAGAAGGCTACTATGTCTGCCGAGTCCTTGGCTGTCTCCTCCGCCCCCTCCCCGGTGTTGCCCCCGCTGCTCCCAGCGGCTGTTGCATTGCTGCTGCTGCCTGTGGCCGTGGTGTTAGCGCTGCTGGAGCTGTTGGTGCTGGAGCTGCTCATGGTGTATCAGGGACAGGAGAAAGGGATTAGATCCTTCCAGCCCAAAACAAGGCAGCAAATGCTCCTTATGCTCCCCAAGCTTATTCCCTGTATTCCCCTTTGTCCTCAGGATCCTGGGATCTTGTAACCACACAATGCTACTCCTTCTTGTGGTCTAGCCAAAAAAAAGAAAATTTTGTATAACAAAAAAAAATAAAAAATCAAAGTGAAATAAATAAATCCAGGAAGGTTGTCTGTGGATAGAGGCTGGGAAGCCTCACACCGATTGAGTGAATGCAAATTGGTTCCTTTGCCCTAGGGGCGGCCCCGCAAATGCAAAAGACCAGGCTGCAGCCCCACTCCTCCTCCTCCCTGTGACTGGTGCTGGGCTATATCCGGGCAAGGCTGCAAAGAGCTGTGTAGGTGGAGCCGGTGCGGTATCAGATTGTGTGTCCCCGACAGATCCTGTATCGCTCATGCACCAGCATCAGCTGCCGCTGTCACAGCAGAACTCACCCCTTTGTTCAATTAAGGTGGATTTCAACAGTTACCGCTCATATGTCTACAGGAAAGTCAAAGAACCTTACATACATATTTAAATGTCCTGGATTATGAATGCATGGAACAGAAGAGAATAAGTAGGGTATGAAAACATTTTGTGCATGAAAAATATAGAAATAAACATTAATAAATATTCTAAAGTTGGCTAAATATCTTGAGTTTGCAAGCAGTTGATTTTCAGAGTTAACACCCTTCCTAAAATAAGCATAAAATGTATTTTGGGCAATCACAGGAAGCTATAAAATTGTTTCAATCTGTGATGGCAGTTTGTGCAGCAAAGCATCTTGGGATGTGTAGTCTTGTTTGTCCTCTTCACACGTATTTATTTTCTCTCTCCTCCAAGTAAACTCCAGCGCGGTGGCCAGTGAGTACTTGGAGGTGAGAGACCTTAAAGAGAGAGACCTGGGGTTAGAGGGTGGGCACAGTTGAAGAGAGATCTGGGGTTAGAGGGTGGGCATAGGGGGAAAGAGACCTGGGGTTAGAGGGTGGGCACAATGGGAGAAAGACTTGAGGTTAGAGGGTGGGCACAGGGGGAGAGAGACCTGGGATTAGAGGGTGGGCACAGCGGGAGAAAGACCTGGTACAGGGGGAAAGTTAGAGGGTGACAGAGCTAGATAGAGGGTGAATGGGCGCTCGTGTGGGTGCCCGCATTTGTCAGGCAATTTCGTCGCGCGCATGACGTCCTTTGCCCAAAAGTTGTGCTACTATATATATATATATATATATATATATATACTAGCGAATTGCCTGTCAAAAAATGACGGCAATGAAATTGTAAGTGAGCTAATGCTGTTTGGTGTATAATAAAATAAATAATAGATTAATAAAGTAATATACTTTACCTATTTTGAAGTAATATATGCAGGAAGCATTGTGTTGAAGAGCTAACAATCTGTTTTGATGTTGCAGCAGCATTAGTGGTGTGGAGCTGCTGTGTAAGCGTGATGAATGTGTAATAGTGTGCGTGCGCGAGGCAAATCCGGTAGCGTAGCTGTGTACTTCCGCATTATATAAGTTATTGCTCTAAAATGGCGGCTAATGTGTGGTACGCGGCTGTGGCTGATTTAGCGTTCTTCGTTTTGGATGTCGTCTGACTTTTTCAGGATATTCGTAGCTGTTTGGTGGTGTTTTGCGTGTTTAGGGTTCTTTAGCCTTGTTTTGGTTTTGTTCAGCGGCCATTTTTTCTCTTGCTTATGTGATTTTCGGGTGTTTAAACTCCGAAATTTGTACTTAAATCGAGGTGTAACTTTACTTGCAGAGGTCCTGGGTGCACCACCTTGCTGTGGGTAAGCTTTTTATATGTTTGTTGTGTGTATTTATTGTGTTTCTAATGTTTTTGGGATCGCACGGGTTGCGTCCTTGTTTTCATGTCTCGTACGTCTTTTTCGGGAATTCCGTAGGTGTTTGGTGGTGTTTTGCGTCTTTAGAGTGCTGTAGCCTTGTTTTCTTTTTTTTAGGTGGCCATTTTTTCTCTCGCTTAGAGAATTTTTCAGTCTCTAAACTCTTTTATTTTGCATTAAATTGAGGTGTAACTTCAGTTTTCCTGTAGGTAAGCTTTTTATGTATTTGTTGTGTGTATTTATTGTATTTTTCATGTTTTGATGTGCACGGGTTTAGGACGATTTTTGCGAGGTCGTAATGGGTCGTAACGTGTCTCGTATTTTCCTTTCGTAACTACGTAAATTTTGCGAGGTCCGCAGTTGCTGGCAAGGAGCGCAGTTGCTGGCACGGAGCGCCTTCTTGCGAGCCCGCAAGCGTTAGCAACAACTTGCATGCTCACAACTATATATGTGATATATATATATATATATATATATATATATATATATATATATATATATATGAAGAGTGAGGTAGCCGTGAATGTCCAGTAATCTAGTTGAATAATTAGAGTATTGCAGTAAATAGTGATACCTTTTTTAGTAGACAAATGTATTCATAATAAAGCGACGAGCTTTTGAGAGATAATACCTCTCTTTATCAAGTCAAAAAGCGATACTGATACAAGTATGAACTAAAAACAGCAAACAGAAAGGAATGGGGGGAAAAAATTGGAAAAACAAGAAAAATTCATTGGGCAGAGTAAAGTGAGAAATAGACCAGCATTGTAAATCATGTCCTGATAGGTCAGTAAGTAAGTGTATAGATCAGATGGTAGATAAGAACACAGCAAAGTAAAATAAAGAGCAATACCTTTCAGCATGCTGACCTATCAGGACATTATTCACAATGCTGGCCTATTTCTCACTTAACTCTGGCCAATTAATTTTGTTTTTCTTGTTTTTCCAAAAACAATTTCCCCATCTCTTTCTGTTTGCTGTTTTTAGTTCATACTTGTATCAGTATAGCTTTTTGACTTGATAAAGAGAGGCATTATCTCTCGAAAGTTCGTCGCTTTAATATGAATATGTTTGTCCAATATAAAAGGTATCACTATTCACTGCAATACTCTGATGATTCAACAATATATATATATATATATATATATATATATATATATATATATATATATATATATATATATATATATATTTATATTTATTTATTTATTTAGACAATAAAATACCCCAATAGCGTTGAGAGGTGTTACTTGTCTATTATATGATATGCATATACAAGTTGTTTTTCTTAATTTAGAATCACACTAGTGTATGTATGCTAATATATTTACAGTATTTAGAGAACAGTCCTAGCCTGATTTCTACATGAACATCACAATCAAATCATTGTCTGTTGCTTTTGAGTAGTAACTGCGGTAATCCACCTTAAGTGAACAAAAGGGGAGAAGCGGTGGAACTGAGGCAAGAGCTGAATGTTGGCGCATGAGAGAGGGACAGAGATTATAATGGGATACAGAGTATGATGGGACACAGATTCTGACACCACACCAGCTGAACACGGGAAGGCGGCCCCATAACTGGTAGTAGGGCTGCTGCTAGAAGATTGGAGGGGAGGTGGGACTTGGGTGAATAATGGTCACAATCCCAAATCTGGCACTGAGACTCTCGCGAGAGAAATCTTGCAGTATTGTTCACCACACACCTTCCTCCCAATTTTTCAATGTAAAGGGATATATATATATATATATATATATATATATATATATATATATATATATATATATATATATATATATATATAAAAAAAAAAATATTTTAATTATTTATGCCTTTAATTTGAATTAAACATGCACATTTAGTACAGACGGACTATCTCTAGAAGCCTGATAGAAAGACCTTCTTAAAGATACATTATAATATTTTGGAGCTAGCAGTACACATTTAAGGATTCTTTTCTGCCTACCCTAAGTTAAATGGTGTGGTATATACAATAATAATATTAATAATAATTAATAATAATTAATAACAATAATACTATCATAATAATACTACTATAATGGCTCTTATGTGGTAATAATAATACAGTGTAATACTGTAATAATGATAATAGTAATACTCCTGTACTATAATAATAAGTTACAGAAACTATTGTGCGCTTTCTTTTAATTCAAACAAACAGAACAAAAAAAAACAATCTTGTACAAAAAGCCTTGGGAGGCTGTTCTTAAGTATGAGTCGTCTTTAATCCTGGGACCACCTATATATAAATATATATATATATATATATATATATATATATATATATATATATATATATATATATATATATACATACATTTAAATCCATGTTTCTATTTAATATGTTAATTATTGTTATTGCTGCTTGCTGTTAGAAACGTACATTTATTACAGTTGCCAGAACTTATTCTTCATACAGAATGTCTAATAAGGAATTACTTTACATTCATTAAAGAGATATGGAAGGTTTCTGGATTTTACTAGGTATATAATATACCTGTGTATCAATTTACTTTTATGTGCTTTGTTTTATTAAGAAGTGCTTATAAGCTCTGTTTTAACTGCCTAAAATCAAACAAATATTAATTGCTTGGGTTTGTCAACTACAGCTCACGAAGACACAGACTCTGGTGTACTTGATGGTCTGTGTCTCGTAATAACCAATCCATGACCATCTCTCAACAACATGCTGCTGAGACTTGGGCCTCAATTCAATTGAGCTATTGTAGCTCACGGCAGCCCGTAATGTAGCCCGTAAACTAATTTGCTATTCAATTGGCGACTTTTTGTGATCCACAAACAATCTACGGGTTACAGGCTGAAAATCCCTGCGGTTGTTACAGCTGTAATTTACACACCATATAATCCTTTGATCCATCACAAGAGTTAGAATCGCAAATCGCTATTCAATTGCTACAATTCCTCAAGCCCTCAAGCAGTGCTGCTCTGGATCTCTGCACTGTACTGCTACTGACTGAAAGGTTAGTATAGGGTTAAGAGTGTACTTGGATGCAGTTTTTCTATTGGTTAATGTAGGCACCTCTGGGGTGTGTATATAATTAATCAATATACTGTATGTTTCTGAAATAAGCAGCAGGTGTTAGATTTAAAAAAAGTTAAAAACAAGGACATTTCCATAATCAAATCATATGCATAAAAGTACATAGGCACACAGGTATATTATATCCCTATAACTAAAGTAAGAGGTGCACAATCAGAAAAAAAACCTAATCTTAATAGTTTAGTTCTATGGACATGATAACATAGTCTGGGAGCAGCCTCTTTAGCTCACTCATGTCCTTCAGAGGGAGAAATATACTGTAGTATATCAGATCTTACCCACCATAGGCACCCGTGGGCCAGAAATTGGTGGGTGCCTGTTAAAAAAGAACATTTCTACTGAAGCTCCAACATGTGGCAGTGTGGAGCAGTTCATCACGCTGGGGATCAGAGAAAAAGGTAAGAGAGCAAGGGCTGTAAAGTGACAGCAAAGTATAGGGGGGGGGGGTTCTGTGATGGGGTAGCAAAGGAGATAGGAATGGGTATGGAGATAGGAAAAGGGTTGGGTATGTGTGGGGATGGATACTGAGAGGGAGTGGATACAGACAAGGACTGGGTGCTTTGTAGGAATGGATGATAAGAGGTGTGGGTGATGTGTGGGAGTGGAGGTTGAGAGGGACTAGGTGCTATAGTAAATATATTATCTACAGTATATATATTATCTCTACATAGCACCCAGTCCCTCTTGACATCCACTGCGACACAGTGTGTATATATATTTCTGCAGTGTAGTGCCCCCCCTTCACCCCCATAGAGTATGGGCACAAGATAATGTGAGATGCTGTTGAAAGGGTTCTTATGGAGGAGTGCTGTTCTAGGAAGCAGACATGGGGAGGGACCCTGAGGGGATTTGTACTGGTGGGATGGCCAAGCTCAAAAAATGTTTTTTGTTTTTTTATTTTCTTTTAACTGGAGCCTCTATTTTTTAGCTCTGTCACTGCCCAGACAAATGCCTCAGCCTTTAATGGGCTTTGTCAGTAAGGCATAGCTGAATTCTCTAAGGCACAGTGAGCAAGGAGTCCATGCCTGGAGTTCCCTATCACCCTTAGGGAGGCTAATACCCAATGGTCATTTGAATAAACAAAAATCAAAGTCAGATGAGCTCAGAGAACAAACTAACCATAATAGGACATAATAACATACACTGAGAGGAACCTCTTTTACTTCACTTGTTTCCTTCATAGGAAGACATATCAGGCAAACCTACTGTGAACATGCAAATGACTTTGGTTTTGTCACCCTAAGGGTGATAGGGGTCTCCAGATGTGGTTACTTTGTTCACTGCACCTTATGGCATTCAGCTATACTCATCAAGGATGATATGTTTGTCTGTATACTGGTTCTTGGCTAATATCAAGTGTAATATCTTTAGTGAGGTGCTGTTAAACTCCCTAAGCTCAAGAGCCTTAAAAACATAGACAAGGGCTTTCTTACTATTGAATGGAAGATTAACTCCAGAGCCTTTTTCCAGGCCTGCTCTTTCCACCACTTTTTCCTAGAAGTACAGAACTATTGCTTAGAGAAAGATGTTCCAATATAGTATATCTGCCACCGAATATTATGTTGCTTATCCAACCCATGGACCAGGACTAATAGCAACTTTCAAGAAACACTATTAACATCACACTTTTTGTCAGGTAGTAAAGTGACTGACGAATCAACCTTGCATCAAATTTGGAAGGAGTATAACATGTACAAAGCCATAAAAAACATAAAAAAAAGTTATGGCTCTCACCGTGAACGAGGTATGGAAAAACCGTTGCCCGCAGTTTGCTTGCAACATTCATGGATTTGAGAAGTTGGATGAGGAGTCGAAAGCAGACCCCAGTAACTTTGTAACCCTCGGCATGAAGCTGGAGCTGGATCTGCAAGAGGACGACTTCATTAAACTCCTTGCTGTGCAACATGAAGAGTTTAATAATGAAGACCTCATAGAATTGGAGTGTTCGTCTTGGAGGTGTGTTTGGGTCGTTATCATGTTAGAACTAGCGACTTGCCCGTCAAAAATGACGGGGCAATAAAATTGTAAGGCAGGTAATGGTGTTTGCCACGGACAGTAAGTGTTTTGGTCGTCTGAAATCCTTCGGCGCTCATTGCGAGCCTCTCGGTTGGCGTATTTTTTGTTATCAGAGCCGCTCATTGTAAGGTCCGCGCTGATCTCCTTTTGGCGCTTATTACAAGCCTCTCCCCTGGTGTAGTTTGTGTCCTATGAGCACCGTTGGCGCTCCTTGTGAGGCGCTCGGTGAAAGCCTTTGTCGTTTATTGAAATACTGTGTTGTTGTTTTTGTTTTTTCTGTATATGTATTTTTTCATGATAATTAATGAAATCATAAATTAATATACTTTACCTATTTGTAATTAATATATGCAGCAAGCAATGTGCTGAGGAGCTAACAATCTGTTTCGATGTTCCTGCAGCATACAATGTACATTTGCACTGTTGTGGAGCTGATGTGTAAGTGTCAGCAATGTGTGCAGTGTGTAGTGTAAATAGGCTGTGTGCGCAAGGGGAAACCGTTATTGTAGCTGTGTACTTCCGCATTCTGTAAGGTAGTGTTGTAAAATGCTTGCGAATGTGTATTTGGTACGCAGGTGTGGATGATTTAGCGTCCTTGCTAATAGCGTATCTTGTACCTCGTACGGCTTTTTGTAAAAGTCGTCTGTGCTTGGTGATGTTTTTCGGCTTTAGGGGTCGTGTAACCTCGTTTTCGTTTTTTTGGGCGGCCATTTTTTCTCTCGCTTAGGGAATTTTCTAGTGTATAAAGTCGGTAAATTGGACTTAAATTGAGGTGTAACCCCACTTCCAGATGTCCCGGGTGTCCCCCCTTGCTGTGAGTAAGGTTTTTATTTAATTTTTGTGTGTATTCAGTGTTTTTTTAATGTTTTCCGCTGTGCAGCGGTTCAGCCATTAAGGTCGTATTTTTGCAAGTGCGTAAAATGTTTTTTTTTAAAAGACCTGCAGCTCGTATTTTTTAGTGTAAGTTCGTATTTAGTCATTGCGTGTTAGAGTTTTTTTTCAAAGTCCCACTTCTGTGGGGGCTTGTAACCGCTTGTGAGGCGTTGTAGAGCCTCCACCTTCCGCAAATGCGGCCCCTTGCTTCGCAAGATAAGGCACAAAGAACACTGATATGACATGAAACCCTTAGTTTGATTGTAAAAAGCAATGCAGAGAGAGTGGACGCAGCATCTGACATCATCAGGTAAATGCATATAGGGGGAATCAACACAACATATTATAGAAAACATATATACGCATATAGACATATATGTTTGGTCTGGGCCCGCCGGCACTTGGGAGCTACAGTTCATTGAGGGAACCATGAATGCCAACATGTACTGTGACATACTGAAGCAGTGCATGATCCCCACTCTTCGGAGACTGGGCCGCAGGGCAGTATTCCAACATGATAACGACCCCAAACACACCTCCAAGATGACCACTGCCTTGCTAAAGAAGCTGAAGGTAAAGGTGATGGACTGGCCAAGCATGTCACCAAACCTAAACCCTATTGAGCATCTGTGGGGCATCCTCAAATGGTAGGTGTGGGAGTGCAAGGTCTCTAACATCCATCGGCTCCATGATGTCATCATGGAGGAGTGGAATAGGACTCCAGTGGCAACCTGTGAAGCTCTGGTGAACTCCATCCCCATGAGGGTTAAGGCAGTGCTGGAAAACAATGGTGGCCACACAAAATATTGACACTTTGGGCCCAATTTGGACATTTCCACTCAGGGGTGTACTCACTTTTGTTGCCAACGGTTTAGACATTAATGGCTGTGTGTTGAGTTATTTTTAGGGGACAGCAAATTTACACTTTCTTTAGGCTGTACACTTACTACTTTACATTGCAGCAGAGTGTCATTTCTTCAGTGTTGTCATATGAAAAGATATAATAAAATATTTACAAAAATGTGAGGGGTGTACTCACTTTTGTACTGTGCTGTACGTTGATGTGTCTGGTTTTGTTTATTCACATGGTTTTCAAGATACTGGAGCGAGTTATCAGTTCTTCCCCACCTTTCACCACTTGTGAGATAATGTATGTTATCTGATGTAATTATTGTTTTTTATTTATGTTTGTTTATTTATAGAAAAACAAGACCATCAGTTCAAACTAAAATGTGACATGGATTATTTCAATTTACATTTATTTCTATGCTTGTTTGGAACTCATCCTGCTGTATGTAACAGATTAAGGATGAGAACTGAGTTACCACTGTATACTGTATATATTTTTGCTGTATATATTTTTGCTGCCTCTTTGGCTGCCTCTTGGTTTACTTGAAAAACACAAGCTAGAGAACTAGACACGTGGCTGCATAGTGTATTAGCAGTATATGTTTGAATTGTAGTGAAACACAATATATGTATCTGTTATATATTCATTCTACAAAAGTGTGCAACAAAGTCTCAATTAGGACAAAAACAATTGTACACAGTGGTTACAATATTATAACTCTCAAGTGAAGTTATCTGATTCATTTTGAGAGTGGTAATGCAAATCCAGATAATAGGCCAGTCCATACTGAAATCTGCTTGTTGTTATAAGGGATGTGCTTATAATACACAGACTACAGCTATTACTCTCCTATGTAGGTTATGGTTAAGAATATATCATAGGCTTTAGAGTATAAAAACTGTAGTTAAGGGGCGTGGCCAAGCACAGCACAAGGGCAGACGTGCAAAGCTGGAGCTCTGCTGCTTTTTTAACTTTAGGGGCAATTGGTGGCTAGCAGAGAGTCCCTAGGGAGACTTAAATCACAATAGATGATCCCCCTTCTCATAAGGAACAGGAAGTAGGGGTTTATTGGGCCCTGACGGAAGAGGTCCTGGCAGGGTCATAACCTCCTAAATCCTCCCTGAACTTCAAATAGGCAGGACAGTACCATCTGCGGATGACGGAGGGACGCCTACTCCCTGCCGAAGCAAGGAAGGGGCCTCCTGGAGCCCCAAAGCCGATCCGGTGTGGCCAGGTGGGGTGAGAGAGCGGTGCACTCCGGAGCAGGCACCATCTTGGTTTTGCAGCCTGCGCAGCCCGACAGACCCGCTGGTGGATCCCGCCTGAGGCTGCAACAAGGCAGCACAAGGAGGAACGAGGGACAGAGGCTGAGGGCTTTGCCGACCCATCAGTGTGCGCAGCCCTTTATGAGCAAGGACTGAAAACAAGGGGCAGAGCCGGTGAGGAGAAGGGAGCCACCATCTTGGTAAGCAGAAAGCCCACGAAAACGCGGCCGCCATCTTGTGGCGCAATCAAGAAGAGACCTTCAGAGAGAAAGTATAGAGGGGGCTACAGGGAGGGGAGACAAGCAGAAGAGAACCCCACAACATATTAGTGGAGACAAGACAGAAGCCTCCCATAGCACTTACTCACCCCCCCCCCGGGAATTTGAGAGTATATTGAGAGTATCTGAGAGGGACGGCTGCCACCCAGTGGCTAACACTGGCATTGCCTGCACTTTTATGGGCCTGATTAAACTTATCATATATCAGACAGCAGAGGGGAAATATATTACATCATAGGAGCTACTCTCCCTAATATCTACTACGCAGGACTATATTTGACAGTAGCACCACTGGGAAGCCCGAATGGCCCCTTCTCTAACAACTGGCACCCTACGCATTGAAATACACCAAGAGCACGGGTCCAAGGAGGCCAATGCCTAAAGCAATGATCACTTGGGACTAAAGGCTCATCTGGAGGGGGATACCCCAATGGATCGCTGGCACAGCAACACTGAATACTACAGTAAGCAGCCGCACTACCACTGGATAGCAGTCCTACCAAAGGAAGGGGAGAGGAAAAAAAAAAAAAAGGAAGGGGAGAAAGGAGACCCTAGACCGTCCACCGGGATCCCATACATCCGGCCAGTCTGACCCCATGCCCAACTCACCGCTTGAAAAACAACAACAAAAGAAGGGGAGAAACAAGAAAGCACTACCAACAAAAAGAATCACAGATTATTGCAAACCTCCTGGGGCAGCGAAGGAGGTGGCATCAGACCCCTCAGGTGAGTCGGAGGATGAGGGCCAGGCTGACCCGCCTCAACCTGACATGAACCTCTCGAAAAGCTCACTAGCCCAGATTGAGGGGCTATTTCAGGCGTACCTGACTAAGACTGTGAACGCCATTAAGAAGGATATCCACGATCTGGGCCAAAGGACCAACCTGCTTGAGGAGACCACGGATCAGATAGTGGAGGCACAAGAGAGGGACAGGCTGGAGATCCACAAAAACTCCTCTCGCATAGCGGCGTTAGAAGATAAATATGAAGACCTTGAGAACCGCTCGAGACGTCATAATATAAGAATGAGGGGGATTCCCAGGGCGGTACAGAATCTAAAACAATATGCCTCTGAGACTCTGACCAAGCTCCTCCCGTAGGTCCCGGCCTCATGGCTGGAATTTGAGAGGACCCATAGAGCCCTAGGGGCGACAAGAAGCATGGAAGCGCCCAAAGAGGTCATCATCCGATTCCCTTGGCAACAGTCAAGGGACCTGGTGTTAGCTGTGGCCTGAAAGACCCCGGATATCAAGGGGCCTGATAATGCTCCAGTCCTTGTCTTCGCGGATCTCTCCCCCAACCCGTTGGCCAGACGCATAGACATGAAACCGGTCTTGGGAGTGCTGATTCAACACAACGTTCAGTACCGGTGGGGCTTCCCCTTTGCCCTGGTATTCCAGCACAAGGGTAAATCATTCTCTGCCCGATCACTAGAGGACGGCTGGGCAATTCTCGTATCGCTGCACATGGTCTCGGAGCCCCGACGAGAGGGGCCAGATCTTAACCCCAGGCAGCAATGGTCGACTGTCCCGTACAAAACCCGGACTCAGATAGAGACCCCACATCCTCACCCCGGACTCAACCTATCCAGGCGTGGAATGAAGCAGCCCCAGAAGGTCCAGCTACAAGCGACCTGGGATGATGAGGAAACCAGAAAGGACATTAAAATGGCTGGACTGGGTCTTGCTCTTTTCTGATAATGGAATGTTCTTTACCAAGTTCTTTGAGGCAGAATGCCAAGTTTATTTGCTTTTTTTTCTTTTTGGGCCTCTTTTTTCTTAGCACCAAGGCCTTAATTTAATGACTCTAATTGGTGATCTGTTTGCTGGTAGCACTGTTCCTGCGACAATAAGTGTGAGGAATTGACTCTGCTGGGTTTTGAACCCTGGTCCCCAGGCTGCTGATCCTCTTCCCTACCACTGCGCCAGCCTGCCTTTGTGAAATTCCTGGAGATCTGATAACCTTGACTCTGCTAGCAATAGCATGAATGACTAAGTCTCTTCAGCTGTGTCTGGTCAGGTGTCTGGTCCTTGGCCTATATAAGGCACTTCCTGTCAATGTACCTTGCCAGATTATTGTGGTTCCTGATCCCTTCAATAAAGCTTGTTCCTGTTTCACCTACAAAGTTGCTGAATTGGATTATTGCTGACCTAGGCTGCTGGTCTCCAAAACCTTGTGATACCTATATCATTACAATAAGATTCCTAGATCCGGAGATACTCCCCCTCACAGACGGAGTCTTTATTTGTTCACTTTTTTTAATTAATATTCTATTTTTTCTCTGTCCCTCCCATGGGACTTGTTAACCCCTTCCTATTGGGGTTTTTCGGTGGAGTGGCAGGTCCACCCATCCTTCCCCAAGGCGCCAGGATAGATGATGTAGGAAGATGTGTTTAGAAGATCCAATGTGTTATTGTGAATGTTTAAATTTACTAATTGTAAACATTTATAAAGTTGTTACTATTTTTTTATTTCATGTTACTTTTTCTCCCCTCCCCTCCTGGTGTGCCCTCTCCTTCTCCGCTCCAACGTGGGCAGTACCCAGCTCCCAGAGGTGGCTCCGGCCCTTCACCGGGCGCTCTCTCTGTGCTGGTTCTTTTACAAGACAAGGTAAGATGACTGGACACTATAGCCTCACACTAAACATTACTAATGGCTAGACCGGTTGATACAAACTTTACTTTTGTAACCCACAACGTTAAGGGCTTTAACTCCCAGTTCAAGAGAAAGAAGGCCTTTATGTATTACGAAGATATGAAGCCTTTGATCATATTCATGCAGGAAACACATTTTGCCCGCAATCATATACCAACATATCTAAGCAGAGACTACCTGTAATGATATAGGAATCACAAAGTTGTGGAGACCAGTAGCCAAGGTCAGCAATAATCCAGTTCAGCAACTTGTAGGTTAAGCAGGAACAAGCTTTTATTGAAGGGATCAGGAACCAACAATAATCTGGCAAGGTACATTTGATAGGAAGTGCCTTATATAGGCCAAGGACCAGACACCTGACCAGACACAGCTGAAGAGACTTAGGTACTGATAAAATTGCTAGCAGAGTCAAGCTTATAAGGTCTCAATGGAATTCACAAAAGGCAGGCTGGCGCAGTGGTAGAGAAGAGGTATAGCAGCCTGGGGACCAGGGTTCAAAACCCAGCAGAGTCAATTCCTCACATTACCCCCGCCTCTATAGGTGCAGCCTCTGGATGCCCTATTACCTGGTTTAGCAGGGTACTGCACATGAAAAGACCGAAGTAGATCAGGAGCGTGAATATTGTCCACTGGTTCCCACGAACTCTCCTCCTCACCATAGCCTTTCCAGTGAACCAGATACTAAAGTTTGTTACGGAAGATCCGGGAGTCAAGAATTTTGTCCACTTCGTACTCATCCTCACCATCCACGAGGACTGGAGGTGGGGCAGGCAGGGCTCGGCCAGGGAAAGTATTTTCATGAACAGGTTTAAGCAGTGCAACGTGAAACACTGGATGTATTTTCATGAAATTCGGGAGTTGCAAACGGAAGGTGACAGCATTGATCTGAGCAATGATCTCAAAAGGTCCCATGAACCTTTGACCCACTTTATGAGAAGGAATCCGAAGCTTAAGATTCTTTGTTGACAGCCACACCTTGTCACCAACGCGATAGACTGGGGCCTCCTTTCTATGCCTATCAGCAGCTCTTTTGTAACATTCCTGAGCCTCCAAAAGAGTCTCTTTCAACAGTGCTTGGGAATCACGTAAGGCGGTTAGCCGGTCAGTGACAGCAGGAATGGAAGTAGTAATTGGGAGACTGACTAGAAAGGTCGGATGGTAACCATAGTTGGCTAAAAATGGGCTCAAAGAAGTGGAGCAGTGTTGGGCATTGTTATAGGCAAACTCCGCCGTGGGTAGAAAATCCAGCCAGTCATCCTGCAGGTAACTAATATAGCACCGCAAATATTGCTCCAAAGTCTGGTTGGTTTGCTCAGTCTGTCCATTACTTTGCGGATGAAAAGCTGACGACAGATTTACATTAATACCTAGATTAGAACAAAAATGTTTCCAAAAACGAGACGTAAACTGCACTCCCCTGTCAGAAACTACTTCATCAGGCACTCCATGCAAGCGAAAAATTTCCAGAATAACCAGGTCAGCCGTCTGTTTAGCTGAAGGGAGACCACGAGCTGGTATGAAATGACCCATCTTAGTTAACCTGTCCACAACAACAAGAATGGTAGTGTGTTCCTTAGAGGGAGGTAGTTCCACAATAAAGTCCATGGATATAGATCCCCAGGGACGATGAGGAATCGGAAGAGGCTGAAGCAAACCAACAGGGGATGAGCGAGGAGTCTTATGTCTGGCTTACACATCACAAGAGGACACATACTTCTTAACATCCTAATGATACTTCGGCCACCAAAAAGATCGGGCAAGTAGGTCTCGCGTCTTTCGGATTCCTGGATGACCTGACGGTTTTGAGTCATGGTAGAGACGTAAAAGGTCCAGTCGCACTGACTCCGGAGCAAACAGACGTCGTTGAAAAATCCAAAACCCATTAAGCATCGTCATATGGAGATCACGAGGAGGATCACGAAGAACTGGGTCTTCAGCGTAGCCCTTTTTAATGCGAGACATCAGATCAGAAGGAAAAGCAACTCCTATAAATATATCCTCCGGCAAGATGGTGGTCTTGGTTACGGTAGCATGGAGGGGGCCAGCGATTCTAGACAAGGCATCCGCCTTACCATTCTTGGAGCCAGGACGGTATGTAACCAAAAAATTAAACCTTGAGAAGAATTTTTGTGATCTGTGAGGACAATAATTGGATGGGTAGCTCCCTCCAAGATATGTCTCCATTCGGTGAAGGCAGCTTTTATAGCCAATAGTTCTTTATTCCCTATGTCATAATTTCTTTCTGCTGGCACCATCTGGCGGGAATAGAAGGCACACGGATGTAACAGCATCTTAGGTCCAGTCCTTTGAGACAGTATAGCACCAACAGCTGAATCAGAAGCATCAACTTCCACAATAAATGGTAATTCTGGCTGAGGATGTACCAGGACGGGGGCAGATGTAAACAGAGTCTTTAATCGGGAAAATACGGTATCAGCCTTATCGGACCACTGAAAAGGAGTCCCCTTACGTGTGAGTTCAGTGATCGGTGTTATAACGGCAGAGAAATTCTTAATGAAACGCCTGTAAAAATTGGCAAACCCCACAAATCTCTGGACATCTTTTTCATTCTTGGTGATGGGCCAGTCCAGCACAGCTTTAATTTTACTTGCGTCCATAGTTAAACCTTTGGGAGTTATGACATACCCCAGAAATTGAATTTCTGTTGGTTCAAACTCACATTTTTCTAGTTTAATGTATAGGCGGTGGGTACGAAGGCGCTCCAGAACTATACGGACCTGTTTTCTGTGGTTTTTAAGACTATCAGAGAATATTAGGATATCATCCAAATATGCCACAACAAACTGATCCAGGAGATCTCGTAGTACATCATTGATAAGATGCTGGAAAGTTGCAGGGGCATTACAAAGCCCAAATGGCATTACTAGATATTCGTAATGCCCGTACCTGGTTCTGAAAGCTGTTTTCCATTCATCATTTGGTCTTATTCGAACCAGATTATATGCCCCCCGAAGATCAAGCTTTGTAAATATTTTAGCTGAGCGAAGTCTCTCCAAAAGTTCAGGAATGAGAGGCAAGGGGTAGCGGTTTTTAATAGTGATGTTATTAATGTCCCTGTAATCAACGCATGGCCGTAGGCTGCCATCTTTCTTCTCTACAAAGAATATAGGAGCTCCTGCTGGGGAAGTAGATGGTCGAATAAAACCTTTGGCAAGATTTTCTTGTATGTATTCACGAAGAGCTTTCAATTCAGGCTCAGAAAGGGTATATATACGGCCAAATGGGATAGCAGCCCCAGGCAACAGCTCTATTGGGCAATCATAAGGCCTGTGGGGTGGAAGCTGATCAGCATTCTTCTTATCACAGACATCTGCAAAATCCCGATATTGTAGAGGAAGCTTTGTCAAGTTTGTAGCAACCATTTCATTAATTGTTGTGGCAACAGGTGTTACCTTAGTGGGTTGACAATTCATTAAGCAGTGTTCTGAAGGAAAGGACAAAGTTCTGATCTTCCAATCAATCTGTGAGTTATGCAGAGCAAGCCAAGGTACCCCCAAAATCACTGGAAACTGTGTTGAGGAAATTAGGTGGAAAGATATAGTCTCATGGTGATTCACTTCCAGAGTCAACTTTAAGAGCACAGTCTCACGTGTAACCGGGCCTACGTAAGTGGAGAACCGTCCACGGTCTCCATTAAAACAGGTGAAGAATTAGGGATAGACTGAATTCCATTTCCTGCTGCAAATTTAATGTCCATAAAGTTTCCGCCTGCTCCAGAATCTATCATAGCTGTAGTTGAAATTTTATGATCACCACATTGCAACGTGATGGGCACCACAAAATGAGGATGTTGAGTCAACATACCCTCTTCACCATGAGCCAGGGAAAACAAGGGTTGTGTGACAGAATCCAGTTGATCTGCAATCTGGGATTGGTGTCGAATCTGTGCGCCCTCAGCAGCCATAGCTATTGTTCTTTTGGATTTGCTAGGGCAATTGATGGCATAGTGCCCTGCACTACCACAATACAGGCAAAAATTGTGAGTGCGTCGCCACTGTTTTTCTTCATTTGATAATGACACTCTTATTAGATTTACCTGCGTAGCCTCAGGCTCAGAGTCTGAAGGTGTTTGTGGGGTTGGAGTAGAAATTCTTGAATAGGAAATAGGAGTAGTACTTGGTCTAAAAGAGCCCTGTCTTTCCAATCTTCTTTCAGAAAGTCTCTGATCGATACGGATAGCCAAACGCACGAATGCATCAAAGTCAGCAGGAAGATCAACACGAGCTAGCTCATCTTTTATAGCTTCTGAGAGACCTTTTCTGAAGTTGAACCTCTGAGCTGATTGGTTCCAGGTAGTATCAGCAACCCACTGTCTGAATTCAGCAGCATATTAAGCCACGGAGCGCCTCCCTTGATGCAAATGAAGTAGAGTGGCTTCTGCTTTAGCACATCGATTGGGGTTATCAAAAACTAGGCACATGGCCTCAAGAAAGTCATTTAGATTACCCAAGACTGGACTGTCCTGTTCCAGAAGAGGGGAGCCCCAAGCCAGGGCTTCATCTTTGAATAGTGAAAAAATAAATCCCACCTTCTCTCTTTCAGATGGAAATTGGTGAGGTAACATCATGAAGTGCAAACGGCATTGATTTAGGAAACCTCTAAATTTTTTGCGATCTCCTCCAAACTTTTCTGGCAGGGGCAAGCGGGCATCTTGTGCAGGTGTAACAGTAGCAGCTGAAACATCACGTGCCCTGTAGCTGGTGTACTCACTGTGCATTGACTGAAATTTATTTTGCAGTTCAGCTACCTGGTCCTGCAGCACTTGGATGGTCTGTGCCTGGGTCTGCACAGTTCTTGCAGTAAAAGCAACCTGCTGGGCCAATGCAGAATCTGTCCCGGCGGTCTCCATGAAAGGGCCAGATTATTCTGTAATGATATAGGAATCACAAAGTTGTGGAGACCAGTAGCCAAGGTCAGCAATAATCCAGTTCAGCAACTTGTAGGTTAAACAGGAACAAGCTTTTATTGAAGGGATCAGGAACCAACAATAATCTGTCTCAATGGAATTCACAAAAGGCAGGCTGGCGCAGTGGTAGGGAAGAGGTATAGCAGCCTGGGGACCAGGGTTCAAAACCCAGCAGAGTCAATTCCTCACACTACCCCACCAATGATTCCTCCACCCGGGCCACCGGGAAAGCGGTGGCCGCTATAATGATCCACCGTAACTTCCCCTTCCAGGTAGAGTCTAAGATAGTGGACAAAAATGGACACTATGTAATACTTCATGGAACAGTTCTGGAGACTAAATTGTCCCTCATCTCCATCTATGCCCCTACCACTACACCACATAAGGCACTACTGCATATCCTGAGGCTTTTAGAGCCGTACTCCGGCAGCACAATGGTGATGGGAGGGGATTTTAACCTAGCCTTTGACCAAAGCCTGGACCGCTCGGGCACCCAGACCACAGACAGGTACTCTAACAAATTAAGTCAAATCAAGAAGGCGCTGCATAGTCTGGGCCTGGTAGATGCCTGGAGGGGACACCACCCATAAGAGCGGGATTATACGTACTACTCCCACACCCATGGATCTTACTCGCGCATTGATACCTTCCTGATAGCTTCGTCATTGATCACTCAGAGAGGGCGGAGATAAGGGTATGCCCCTGGTCGAATCACGCGGTGGTGAGCATAGACATAGATCTAGGGGTGAACATATCCACACCATACACATGGAAACTAAACAAGCTTTTACTTGCTAACCCAGAGTTGTCGGAACAAATTAAAAAAAGATCTTCTCCTGTACTTTGAGTGCAACAGCTCGGGGGACGTGGGCATCGGCTGGGTTTGGATGGCCCATAAGGCTTTTATTAGGCGGTCATGCATTAAGCTAGCTTCTGCTTTTAAAAAACAATGTAAAATCAGAGAGCAGGAAATCACTACCAAGTTACAGGACCTGGAGACTAGGAACCAATCTAGTCCCTCCCCTAGACTCCGCCAGAGGATAGATCAGTGCAGGCTAGAGCTAGATGAGGTGCTTTCCCACAAAACGGAAAAAGCCCTGAGACGGACCAAACATCTGTTCTACTCAAAAACCAACAAACCGAACTCTCTGTTGGCTAGAAAGCTTCGGTCGAAGATAGCGGAATCTAAGATCTTGCGTATAAAAACTGCAAAAGGACAGGTAGCGGTCAGCCAAAAAATCATCAAGCAAACATTTGCTGACTTCCATAGCTCAATTTATTCCACGAAACGGCAACCGACCGCGACCCTTCTTCGGTCCTACTTGGATTCCTGCGATCTTCCTAAGGTATCAGACCAGAGTGCAGCCACATTCAATTCAGACATAACGGTAGAGGAGATACTTGATGCCATTAATAGCTTAAAAATTGGGAAAGCCCCTGGCCATGACGTATTTACCAATTCTTATTACAAGTCCTTTGCGCATATTCTAGCACCATATCTCTGCCAATTATTTAACGCCATTCTAAACGGAGAACCAATGCCACCAGAATTGAATAGGGCTGACTTAATTGTCTTTCCCAAAGAAGGCAGAGACCCACTAGACCCGAAAAATTATAGGCCCCCCTTCCTTTATAAATGGAGATCTTAAACTGCTAGCCAAAATTATTGCAGATAGGATCTCAGGGTTCCTCCCGGACTTGATCCATAAGGACCAAACCTGCTTCGTCCGACACCGGCAGACAGCTGATAACATACGAAGGACTATGAATGTCATTCACTTGGCCTCTCAGGACAGGACCCCCCTTTGTGTGCTGGCTATTGACATGGAAAAAGCCTTCAACACATTGGAGTGGTCTTATCTGTACGCGGTGCTGGCTTCGTTTGGCTTCAACGGTCGATTCATACAATTGATCAGAACATTATACAAGAACCTGCAGGCCATTTTAAAACTCCCGGGATCGGAAAACATTTCTATAGATATCCAGAGGGGAACCCGGCAGTGCTGCCCCTTGTCCCGGTTGCTTTTTGCGTTGGCGATCGAGCCTTTGGCCCAACAAATTAGATGTAACACAGAGATAAAAGGGATGCAGGTGGGTCATCACCACTTGAAATGCTCGCTATTTGCGGATGACCTTCTCTGCACCCTAACGGAGCCAGCAAGGTCAATCCCCGCCCTGCTGTCAACCTTAGGCGAATTCGGTGCCTTATCGGGTCTTCAAATCAATGTGGAAAAGACAGAGGCTCTGGGAATAGACATTCCTCACACGGTCCTGGGAGCACTGAAAGCGGAGTTTAAATTTCAATGGCCCAAAAACTCCATTAAGTACTTGGGAGTTAGAGTCGCCAATAAGCTGTCGGACATGTACAAAACCAACTATCCGCCCTTAATTAAACAATTAAATGAAGAAATGCGAAACTGGGCGAAATATAATATCTTGTGGACAGGGTGGATTAACTCGGTGAAAATGACAGTTCTGCCAAAAATATTGTACTTATTCTGAACTCTCCCATTACCGCTGGATATGAAGGAGGTAGATAAACTCCAAGCTTCTATTTTTAATTTTACATGGCGAGGGAGGTCACCGCGAATAGCGAAAAAGACTATGTTCCGCCAGAGGTCTCGGGGGACTCTCGTGCCCGAACCTGAGACTCTACTTGAGAGCGGCGAAACTCGCGTTCATTCCATTAGCCCACTCGGGTAAGCTACAAGCGCTATGGACCTTTGTGGAGAACTGGCAAATGAGACCCCACTCATTGGACATTATAGTCTGAGACATGCCCCCGTCGGGCGCTAGGCAGCGATACCCCAACCCCATAATATCATCAACTCTGGCGGCTTGGGCTAAGTCCGGGCCAGTCGGTGGTCTGGCTCCCCTCCTGTCACCATTGCTGTCAGTTAAATCCTTCCGGGATTTGGGATGGAGTTTAGCTCCACCTCTAGACAGTGGTGGCTGGGCAGTCCACTGGAAAGAGCAGGAATCTGGTTTTCAGACGATGCTCTATTATCCCATACTTCCCTTATTACCAAATACCACATACCAGAGAGTGAACTCTGGAATTACCGAAAAATTAGACACTGGATATCCTCACTAGCCTGGGTATACGGGACCCCGAAACACTCCTGGTGGTCGAATATATGTGCAAAACTGCCCTCTATCAAAGCCCTCCTGGGGACTCTATATTAATTTATGAATGACTCTCAGAACATACAGAAACCAAAATATATGCTGCAATGGGAGAAAGACCTAGGCAGGGAGTTAGATAGAGCAACCTGGAGAGAAATTTGCACTAACCTAACAAAAGGATCACACATATTGCTTACTGGAGACCTCAGTCAAAGTGTTGCATAGGACATACTATACTCCATATCGGATGTCCAGACTTAATAATAGTCTTAGCGAGGACTGCTTTAGAGGATGCAAACTCAGGGGAGATTTTCTGCATATATGGTGGACGTGCCAGGTAGTACAAAAAGTATGGAGGGAGATGACTGACCTATTCTCGCAGGTGACACGGACTGGGCTGGGGCCGGAGATGGAGATTTGTCTTCTCGGGGTTCATGGGCCCAGTCTCTCAAAAGAACAAAACAAACTAGGGCAATTCATGGCTCTCGCCACCAAAAGCTGCATAGCAAAAAACTGGAAAGTGGCAACACTGATCACCAAAGAGATCATTTTAAAAATAAATTATGTAATGGTAAATGAGAGACTGTCCCATATCCTACAGAACACGGTCCCACTATTTCAGAATATCTGGACTCCGTGGCTGGCCTCAGCCTACAGCATTAAGATAGGCACGTGACTGGGATGGAAGGGACCGAGGCTCTTACTCGGGGATGGCGGTCGGGGGGAGCCCGGATGACCACTTATACCCATGAATCCCAGCTATTGTGGGTTTGGAGGAGTACACCAGGTAAACACTACCCTTTTCCCTCCCCTGTATTTTCCTTTTTTTTTTTTTTTTCTTTAACAGAGTTGATGTTTATGTTCTACAGCTTATATGTTCTTTTATCTTGACAAGAAACAGACGATAACAAAAAAAATAAAAAATAAATGCCAAGTTTGCAGACATGGAGGGATAGACAGGGCATAATATAATAATGTTACAACGTTTCAGTCAGAAAACTAAGAAAAATACAGATAGTATCTTGGTTAAGATGTTGTGGAATCGTGTAACTGTATGATTTAACTGTCTTGTTGTTCTGTTCCTTATCCTTTTGCTAAAAGGAATGTGAGAATGTTACCGTGTCTTCAACAATAAAAAAGAATTAATAAAAAAAAAACTGTAGTTAAACTGTAAGGAATCTCTTTGAATCATATTTATTTATTGTCATTCACAGATATCATGCTGTAAGCTACAGGCAAACTGTTTTTTTTTCCTTTTCACTTATCAGTCTGCTTTACTTATATTATCTAAATGGTTATATGACCTATGCCATAAATGTAGACACTGTGTAGTGTCAAGAAATCTAATCTGTTTACAGCAAGTAGTGTCACGCTGGATGTTTAAATGATTATTGACTATATTCTCTCATTAGAATGATATTTCAGTCAATCCATTGTGGGTGGATCAGAAATACAATGTAAGAAAATCCAATGTTCTAAATAACATTCAATTGATAAAGTATTTTTTAATTAAATTAAATGGTGTTTGAATTGCAGGTGTCACAAACACTACAAAATTATTTAATGTATCTAGGGGAACAGTCTCAGGAACAATGACAGCATATGCCAAAAATGGTTAAACTGCATCAGCACAGAAGAGCAGTGGTCACAAGTTGAAGCTCACAGACAATAATAGACAAAAGTACAGCCTTAAAAATTAAGCGTCACAAAGCTGGAATTTAGGACAGGGCTGCTAAGATAACCCTGGAGGAGCTGCAGAGACTGGAGTATCTGTACATAGGACGACAATAAGCCATACATTCCATAGAGTTGGGCTTTATGGCAGAATGGACAGAAGAAAACCATTACTTTCAGCAAAAAACAAAATGGCACGTTTGGGTTTGCAAAAAGGCATGTGGGAGACTCCCAAAATGTATGGAGGAAGGTGCTCTGGTCTGTTGAGACTAAAATGTAACTTTTCGGCCATCAAAGAAAACGCTATGGTGGTGGCAGCATCATGCTGTGGGGATGTTTTTCAGCAGCCGGGACTGGGAAACTGGTCAGGGTTTAGGGAAGGATGGATGGTGCTAAATACAGGGATATTCTTGAGCAAAACCTGTACCACTCTGTGCATGATTTGAGGCTAGGACGGAGGTTCACCTTCCAGCAGGACAATCCCAAACACACTGCTAAAGCAATACTTGAGTGGTTTAAGGGGAAACATGTAAATGTGTTGGAATGACCTAGTCAAAGCCCAGACCTCAATCCAATAGAAAATCTATGGTCAGACTTAAACATTGTTGTTCACAAGCGCAAACCATCCAACTTGAAGGAGCTCGAGCAGTTTTGCAAGGAGGAATGGGCAAAAATCCCAGTGGTAAGATGTGGCAAGCTCATAGAGACTTATCCGAAGCGACTTGGAGCTGTGATTGCTGCAAAAGGTGGCTCTACAAAGTATTGACTTTAGGGGGTGAATAGTTATGCACACTGACTTTTTCTGTTATTTTGTCCTATTTGTTGTTTGCTTCACAATAATAATAAAAAAAAAACTTTCAATGTTGAGGGCATGTTTTGTAAATTAAATGATGCAAATCCTCAAACAATCCATGTTAATTCCAGATTGTGAGACAACAAAACACAAAAAATGCCAAGGGAGATGAATACTTTTGCAAGGCACTGTACGTCCTACTCCAATCGAGTTGCAGCCTCAAAATTGAATGAGGCTCAAGGTGTTTTGAGGTTAATGGATAATCCCACTCCTTATTAGGTCCTTCATTGTTAGACATTTCAATAATTTTGCCCATTCACCGTTAATTAATAAACCTACTGATACTCCACAAAACTGTAAATCTTAAGGAACAGCCTTGAATATATTAGGGACACTGATAACTGTAATTCTAAATCATTTTCACATTTTAAAAGGTGACCACTTATAAAGACAGCATGTTGTAAACAGGGCCCCGCAGATTATAGAGCATTAGTCACACAGATTTAAGAAGCGAAAGGACAATTATGCGTCACCAAAAATCACCAAGTTTATTTGATTCCCTCCCACTTGGAGAACAGTGATTCTGATAAACTGTTACAAGGACTCAATAAGTAACACTGTAACAATTTAAAGTACCCTGGTAAGCACCAGGTAAAGACAACAGAAAATATTGTCTTCCACCTTGGTAAAGAAATGTGTGTATAAAAAAACTAAATCTAGCTATTTGTAATTAAAGTGGTTTTAAAATTAGTATTTTTTGCCTGACGGGTTGGGTCCCGTCTCCACCTTCCTCCCTTCATTGACTCACATTGTTTGTCTGGCAGTTATGAGCTAAATTTGAATTGACTAGGCCTAAAACCAAAAAACACCCATGTAAGAATCAGTAGACTAGATACTCACAGTCCTCATTTGGGAATGAGATTAACAGATGTTTAAAAAATCTAGAAATGTTAACTCAACAGTTAGATTGACCACTAATCCTCCCTGACTGTACCCCTAACTGTTTTTCCTCCTTATTTATAGTAGGGGGGAATAAATTGGTGAATGCCTGGGGTGTACATTAGGCTTAATCTTTGAAGATAGTTACAATGGGCAGAATAGAATGTGTCCTGATAAAACAATATATATAGAATGTCTCCTATAAGAATCTTGGGTCAAGGAAATGTTTTGTTTTTTAGTTGCTTGAGTCGAAAAAGTCTCCAGGCTCTCACCACTCAAAGGTTTAAATATAAAGATCAGCTTCTTGTAAGCAGAAAAACAAGATTCAGCAACCATTTATTAAAAATAGAAGCATACATTTAAAACATGCATAATTTATTATACAGTTTTATCTATATAACAATACTTTGAAAGAGCAGTGAAGCCACAGTCTTCTAATTCACAGTGTTTGTAAATATTTGGTTTAAAGGTAAGGTTTCAGAAGGAATACGATATACCTACTGTATATATCTGTCTACATTTATGTCCTTTATTTGATTAAGAATTGCTTAAAAGCTCTATTTGCTTCTGTCTAAAATCATGTACTGTACCTGTTTAGATCTGCCTTCTATAACTCATGCAAGCTCATGAATACACTGAGTGTGAAGTGCAGTATTTCAAATTAGACCTTCCTCAAGTAACATTTTGCAAGGTTGTCACTGAATGGTTGCTATGAGACAGAGCAGCCCCAGTACTTACAAGTGTACTATCTTCATCAGCTGTAGAGGGGAAAAAGAGTTAGGGACTATTTGTAAGATATATATATATATATATATATATATATATATATATATATATATATATATAAACAATCCGAAAAAAAATTGCAGCATTAATATCCAAATATTCAAATTTCAATTTACTTCAATATTTATGCCATTATACTGAAAAATTCGACTAAATCTGTTAAAAGAAAGACGGTCAGTATGATTATATTTTTAGCACCTTAATATTTCCAATCTATCAGATGCTTGAGAACAAAATGATTCACAGTTACATAGTTACATAGTAATTGAGGTTGAAAAAAAGAGTCTTAGAGCCCGATTCAATTGAGCAATTGTAAGTTACTTTAGCCTATAAGTGAGGCCATAAGTAAATTTGCTATTCAATTGGCATCTTTTTGATGGCTCCAAGCGGTTTACGGGTTACGGGCTTGAAAACTTTACGATGGTTAATAAACCTGGATCTTACAGCCTCCTGAAGCCTCTAATCTTTCCCATCCGCAAGAGTTACGATGGCTAAAATCACAAATCACTATTTAATTGCTCCAATTCCCCAAGGCCGCAAATGGTTTGAACCCGTAAATGGCAAAGGTAGCAGAATTTACTTCGAGTACTGGAGAGGATCCACAAGGGGTTTTATCCCCTGACAGCAGCACTGTAAATGCAAATAAAAAATCAATACTGTACTGTAAATGACGGGGAAAGCGATGATAGACTTTAGAACAGTCTCAAGCTCGGGAATCAATGAGTTAATAACATAGCTCGTCACCCACATGTACTAGAACAGTATTGGCATAAATGTTTATTATTTTGCATTCTGAGGGTTTGCGAGTTCCATCGCATATCGGATCCCGAACCTAATTCATTGACATGTAACCTCCATGTTTTAGTGATGGTCTTATTTTCTATTGGCTGTTTCAAAATGGGAGGTTACGGTCTTGCTTAATTTATCATATTCCCGCCCTAAACTGCTACGCATGAGTACATGGCTTACAGAGTCGGCTTTCGGCCCATAACTTGCAGGCACCTTCAATTGGAGTTTTATTAACATTTATTTTTTCAGCCTCTTTTGGATTTCTTCCTGTGTTAACTTATTTGGTGAAGGAAGTATAGCCCCATTTTGTTTCAGTGTCCCAAACACTGGCAGCCCCCTTATGTATACACAAAAAATGAAGAAGAAAATAATTTATTTAGCTCATCTGCCTTTTCCTGATGACTATTTATTAGTTGGGCTGTTTCACATTGTAATGTTTCTATAGCTTCCTTCCTGGCCTTCTTCCCATTAATATATTTAAATGTTTTTAGGGTTTGGCTTACTCGCCCTTGCAATTAACTTTTCATTTTCTATTTTAGTCAATCTAATAGCTTGCCTTGTTAAATTCCTTATTTCCACGTAAGGCTGCCTCTGTTCCGTCTTTCCTGGATAATTTAAATGCCTTCTTTGTACTCCATATCGTGATCTTTATATCATTGTTACCCTACTTCATACTGCTTTCACAATTTCTCCCAACTTTTCAAGGGTGGTGCCGGTAATTAATGATTAAAAATTGGAAAACAACCAGTATAAATAGCACTTTTGTGGAGAGTCAATCTTTGTCTCCAACTGGGAAATATATGTAAGGATATTATACATTGCAAGCATTGGTTATGGATCTATCTCTAATTGTTAGCACTGAAGGAGGCAATATTATATAATGAAAACTCTTAGGATGAAATCTGTATTGTGTTATGAAAATGTCAATTCTCCATGGGCAACAAAGGAACCATGCAATCCTGGAGATGGGAGATGAAGCATCATAGGTTCTACTCCAATGTTTGGCTAGCACACCATGATGATGACGTGAATATGCATATTCTTGATGAAAAAGGTGACTAGCTTGAATCAATTGTTTGTAAACGTTAATCACATTAAAATAAATAAAATGTTTTCTTAACAATCAGAGAGAAGAGAAAAAGGGAATGTTTGATTTTTTGAATACAAACCCTGAAATAAAAGAGAGAAAATAAATATTTAATTTCATATATTATATGAAGCAGGCATTTAAGAAAAACAATGAAGTCACACATGTTCTATAATGCATTTAAAAGAGGTTTAAAACATTATAGGCGTTAGAATTAGACAAATTATATAAAGTCATAAGGTTATGAAACTCTTGCAGCTGGCCACAATGTGGGGCCGGTGAAATAGCATGCAATGAATCTCTTGTTAATCTCCATATTGGATTCTCTAATGCAATCATGACATATTTCTCTTGATCCACTCACAGTTATTTGGTGTTTGCTCCTTTATAAGAAGCTACCTCACATAGACCAATATTAAGTGACATTCTTTGAGAGATGGAAGAATGGCAGCCCAATAGCATGAGCAGAGAAACATTAAAAATATAATAAGAATAAGAATTCAGCAGTATATATAATTGGACTAAAAGGGCTTTCATTATGCTACAACTATACAACTTATACTTTTAAAGGACCAGTCGTTAATTTACCATAACATTGTCTCCTTAATCCTGATGCAAAGTGTTTTGGTAACAAGGTCAAGACTTTCTTTTATAAGTACTCCGATCGGGCTGTAACAGGTTAAGCCAAGCAGTATAAAGACAATTTCTGTAAATCAGCTGGTGCAATGCCCTGACATACACTAATTAGAGATAGTAACAATTGGATCCTGACTGTTCAACACACATTTTTCCATGAATGATAACCTTTTATAATGTTTAAAACCTGCTCCTTAAAATGCATGGTAGGATATATGTAATTTTTAGTATTCCTCTGCGTGATGTATTGTTATAACGTTGTGGTATCATTTTTGTAACTAATGACAGGTTTATAAACCGACTTCTCTGGTTCTTGAATTCTAATTGTCATGTTAATCTGAATACATTTTAGTATATATATATATATAGAGAGAGAGAGAGAACTGTGTGGGGATGAGGAGTAAAGGAAAAGTGTTGACAAAAAAGATGTGTCAACAAGGGCAAATGTATGAGTAAACAGAACGAGAAATAATGGATGAAGGAGATATGTGAAAAACAGCTGCCTATTATGAGCCCAAATCCAATTGTTTGCTCAGGCAGTTAGGGTGCAAGTTGTACTATAACTTAGTAACCTATCAATTCCTCTAAATGTCAGTGCTGTGCGAATGCACCACTGTATAGGCTAAAATGAACTGCGTTATAAAGTTAGGGTGACCTTTCCAAAATCTTTTAACTGTGCCTCACGCAAATAATATACCATGTGTGAGCCATTTTTTCTTCCCCAAACATATTCAAATATAAAAATGGAAATAACGTTATTGATGTGATCAAAAGACAACGCCGCAAATAAAATAGGGAAAAAGTTCAAAGGATTTCAGTCAGTGTCTGGTGACAAGCTTGTAGTTTGGCCTGTTTCCAAAGTAAATGATGCACACTCTATACCATAATTTGAAAAATACCCATTACATCAATGGGTAGTAAAATCACTGATAGAGGAGTAGAGAATGGCTTATGATCCTTAGCGGATCCTTCTGGCTGGAAGGCGCAACTTGATTGAAGCCCCAAAGCTTGCTAGGGTGGCAAGTTGAAATGTGGCTAACAGATAATGACAAGTGTGTTTCTGAGCACTATTTCCTTTTATCCCCCACCTGATAGGTAATGTCCTTTCTAAAAACAATTAAAACAATAATTGACAATATCCGGGACTATCATGAGATCATTGACATTATGGACATTGTAAGAAATTAACCAATAATTCAATATTTAATGTATAATTTCTGCAAATAATAAGTTATTTTGGACAAATCAATAAACGAACATATGAATAAGTTTGTAATTAAAAGATATATTTTACATAAATCAAGATACAGTTACACAATGGGTTTTAGACAAACAGATATACAGTAGGGATAAAACGATATTTATAAAAAGATACTTATATGAATATACTACATTATTACTACATACTACACCAAAGGTCAGCAATATCTTCAGAGTCCATGTCTTTAGGCCTCAGGTCACACCCCAGCATAGCTTCTGCTCAGCTGGGCCATCCTCTGGATGGCTCTTCTGGACACCTCTTCATGGACACACACACACTTAGACTTAGACTAGCTAAAACTCACTGGGCTTTGTATATCTTTCTTGGACACATCCCCTTGATATGTATCTGTCCATCTCAACTGAAATCATCTCACCTCCCCCAAACTCCATAAAAACTCCATAGTTGGGAAACTCACACACACAGATGTCCCCTTGTTTACATATAAACACTCTAGGCCAAGAGACCCCCTATTATGTTGTCTATATGATAGATGCAAGAGTCCACCACACCCAACTGTTCTTTTCTTTAGTCTTTTGTTACAGTATCAGTATCAAGTTTGTCAGGGCACAGTTTGTTTGTGATAAGTTGGTTGTGACTGAACACAATTTACAAATCATCACTTATAAAGATTTATACAAGTACATATATTTTATAAGATACACTTAATAAAGATACACTGCAGATCATAAACAACCTGAGTATGCAGAGTTGCTAACCTCCACAGTTGCCCCTGTACGGGCCTCACAGTGCTAACTGGAACTCAGTATTAAAACCCAACAAACAAAGCCCCTATTCCTAATCCTATGGCCATTTCATTGCATTTGAAAGTGGCTTTGTCAAAGGCTAAGCAATACAGTACCTCCATGGCATCTAATATAAGCCTATATGCTGTGGAGATCCTGGAAGGACCTCAATGGTATGTAAATCTAATAAAGGACCCCCATGGTTTGCTAAGTCAACCTCCCAACATGGCATCTAATATAGGCCTATATGCCATGGAAGTCCTCAAAGGATCTCCATGGTACCTACACTTAACCCACTGTGTCAATCAGAACTGATTTTGAAATGTAAACCTGCTCTTCTTGCGTGGGAAATTTATTTTAACCAATCAGAGCATTCTGATTGGTTAAGAAGATTTCCCCAGGCAAAAAGAAGAGCTCCTTTCGGTAACTATATATATTTTCAAAGAATCTGGCTTTTTATGAGGAGGGCCATTTCAAAGGCCTAGAAGAGGATTCCATGACTTCAATCTAGATAGAAGAAAATGTGATTCTTCAATCAACACTGTTAGCCTGCTTAATCCTGGACAGAAGATTAAAGAACAGGGTATCACTGATTATCACTGGATGGGCATTAAGGGTAGGTAAGTATAGTTTTAGCCCTTACATGTTTAAATTAGTTTTTCTTTTATTTATTGCATGTATTTATTTTATTTTATTTAATTTATTGTACTGTAACTCTGTTTATGTATTGTTTTTTTATTTTACAGTAGTTCCTTTTTTTATTTGTGTGATTTAGGTTTAAAATTTGTTGTCGATTTTGAGAATTGTTTTAGAATTGTATTTATTTAACATTGTGTAATGTATTTCTGTGTTGTCATGTTGGTATTTTCAGGAACCCCATGGTAGTTAGATGTTAACTTAGCATACCATATGGGTATTTTAAGGAACACCATGGTATGGGGTTAAGTATTAAATCCCACAGAGGTCCTTACAGAACTCCCATGGCAAGGGTTAATTAGTTAAGCCATGGAGGTCCTTTAAGGACCTCTGTGGCATAGTATAGTTATTGGGAGTACATTTTCGATGCCACAAAGGTCCTGTGGCATAGAGGTCCTCTAATGACTTCCATGGCATATATACTAATAAGGTAGGTGCCACGGAGGTCCTTGACCTCTTTGACATGTATTATAGATTTTTTTAGATTTACATTCCATGTCATTACTGACTTATGGGGGCCAGGATGGGACTCCACTGAACCCCACCAGCAAGGGCCTATACGACCCAAGATTGAACTGTCACCGCCGTGAACTTATGGACTATTTTGTTCTATCATGTACTATTTTGTTATGACCCTAATAATCTGTGTATTTTTAGGGCTCCGGCTCTGATATGGTACCCTGTATCCCCAAAGAGCATGTCCTGTGAGTATTCTGGCCTTATAAGAATTCTTTGTATAAAATGTAGTGTTCAGGTTGTGGTTAAGACATGACAGGCCCCTTTAAAAAAATACAAAAGTATTTAGTAATGCTAAAATGTTTGCAATAGTGATTTGATCTAAAATGATGATTTGGGTAACTGTCTAAAGTTTAAACAATGTATATGCACTCGAAAGTAGACCCTGGGATATAATATTGTATGAATTCCATTCCAAGGTCGTGACACTTGTTGTCTTGATTTTTTCATCACCAAAAGTTACTATTTTCTTCTTCATGTTTAATGGCAGCTGAATAGCAATTTATTAACTGACCAACTCATATAAACAAGCAGTATTGTAGAACAGTATTGTAGAAAATGTATAATCAAAACAAGGGAACTTTCCAGACCCCTTCAAAGACATCTGGAAACCATGGAGTTTTTATTAAGTTATCTGTACAAGCCAGAATAAGCATCAGTCTGCACTAAAAAATGGTGTGATGTGATTTCTCCTGTTTCTCCATTACTGATGTCCTGATCTCAATTGCTGGGTGCTGAGATGAACAAAAAATCACAATTGCTCTTATAAGCTACAATTGGAGAACTAGGGGTGTACTGAGCCCCTCGTCTCTGGGTCATTACACATGACATATTGGCTTATATTATATGCCATGAAAATCCTGTAAGCACCTCCATGGCATCATGGAATATTATTAGTGCCATGGAGATTCTTTACAGGACTTCCATGACTCGATTAGTATGCAGATGGCACAGGGCTCCTTATAGGACACTCATGGCATAGGGGTTCATTTTGATTGCTTCTGGGGTTTGTTAGGGATCCCCATGGTAAAGGTTAATACTTAGGTTCCACAGAGGTCCTTTAAGGACCTAAATGGGATAGGGTTTATTGAGGATTGGGTGACCGTGGAAAGGAATCAGTGTGGGTTACCCCGGCTTGTAGGGCAGATCAGCAGTAAGGTCTTAAACCCCTGCTGATATCTTATGATTTTAACCCCTTCCCTGCCATGTGAAGCGGGTTTATATAGATGAATAGGGGAGGGGTGTGTTTTTTAACAACAGCGCTTAGTGCCTTGCCCCCTGGTGTGCATAGTTCCCAGTTAACAGTGGCGATTTAAGCATTTTGGATTGGAATGGATATGTAGCGTGAACAAAAAAAATGGAGCCTTTTTGCATAGCTAAGTATCCAATTGGAATGGGGCCCTATGTTTGTATCTTTGATAGTATATGCAAAAAATAATGCATAGCGTTTCTATTCTTCAACTATGAAACGAGAATGTGGAAAAATTCTGTCACTCGTACTGATAAGTAAGAAATTTAGTATAAAAACTTTGGTAATGTTAAAAGAATTCTCTTAGAAAAGCAAGGGAAATTGTCCCTTTAAGATTTTTCTCGTTTTTTGTTGTTGCAAAAAGCACAAAAAAAAGAACATAAAAAGTAGAAAAATCGTAGAGACATGCATTTCGAAGAGCATTCTTTAAACATTAAAAAAGTTATTTATACTTGAAAAATGTTAACTAAAGCCTGATTAAACATAATTGAAATCTAACAGAAAGTTCACTGAGCATACAAACATCTGTAGATTGAACTGGCAGACTGACATCTATATAAGTCATTGGCTATCAGGGTCAAAACCCCAGACCAGTTAAACCTTTCAATCAGTGTTTTTCTGCAGGAACTGTAACAGAAACGGCTAAGGAAAGGAAGTAGGACTGTTATGCTGCCTTGTGGCTGTATATTTCCTTGCAGGTTTTTGCACTTTATATAGGCCTTTTTAAATTTTTTATGAAGAGATAACAACTGTATCTAAGTTAAAGATAGCAGCAGGTTGAACAGACTCTTTAGAGTAAAAATACCTCCTAAATACCTGCCTAAGTGTTAGGTCACATTGCAGATGATAACAAACACACTTATTTGAAAACAAATGTCTGCTTATTGGCTAAAACCTTCCTTTTTGTTTTATATAAATGTTTTACCTAGGTGAATTAATTAATTGCTTCCTCCTCAACGTAATTGTCATACAACATTTATATTTCACTTGGTTCTAAGAAGCAATGAGATTAGCAGTTTCCCACCTAATGGTACCTCCCCCTTTCTTCCGGTTCTCTCATGTAGGGTACCATGTTTCACAGCTGTGACCTACAGCCGTTTGCACAGGAAGGGGCTTCATAGTACCAATGTCTTATACTGCTCAGCTGTAAGCAGACAATGTCATTCTTTGTGTCTGAACATTATGAAGCCACTCCTTGTGGATGTGGTCTTAAATCATAATTACAGTCGTCAGGACACGGTATATGTTAATGACGTGACGTCACATGCGCACCAGGTCATTAGCATTGGCCGGGTCAAGACGCTGGAAGGAGCGGAGGCCGGAGCAGAAGCTGAAGATGAAGGTAAGTGAGGAGAAAGAGAGAGGGGGAGGTATTTAGAGGGGTAAAGTGAGGAGGGGGGTTTAGAATGAGGAGGGGGTTGAGGATAAGGAGGGGGGTGGAGGATGAGGAGGAAGGTTGAGGTTGAGGAGGGGGGTTGAGGAGGGAGGTGGAGGGGGGTTGAGGAGGGAGGTTGAGGGGGGTTTGGGGGGGGTTGAGGAGGGGGTTGAGGATGGGGGGTTGAGGAGGGAGGATGAGGAGGGAGGTTGAGGATGAGGAGGGAGGTTGAGGATGAGGAGGGAGGTTGAGGAGGGGGGTTGAGGTTGAGGAGGGGGTTGACGATGGGGGGTTGAGGTTGAGGAGGGAGGTTGAGGAGGGGGTTAAGGATAATGAGGGGGGTTGAGGAGGGAGGTTGAGGATAAGGAGGGAGGTTGAGGAGGGGTTGAGGAGGGGGTTGAGGATGGGGGGGTTGAGGATGAGGATGGGGGGTTGAGGAGGGAGGTTGAGGAGGGGGTTGAGGAGGGGGGTTGAGGTTGAGGAGGGAGGTTGAGGAGGGGGTTGAGTATGGGGATTGGGGGGTTGAGGTTGAGGAGGGAGGTTGAGGAGGGGGTTGAGGATGAGGAGGGGGGTTTAGGAGGGAGGTTGAGGATGAGGAGGGAGGTTGAGGATGAGGAGGGAGGATGAGGAGGGAGGTTGAGGATGGGGGGTTGAGGATGGGGGGGTTGAGGTCGAGGACAGGGTTGAGGATGATGAGGGGGGTTGAGGAGGGAGGTTGAGGATGAGGAGGGAGGTTGAGGAGGGGGTTGAGGAGGGGGTTGAGGATGGGGGGGTTGAGGATGAGGATGGGGGGTTGAGGAGGGAGGTTGAGGAGGGGGTTGAGGAGGGGGGTTGAGGTTGAGGAGGGAGGTTGAGGAGGGGGTTGAGTATGGGGATTGGGGGGTTGAGGTTGAGGGGGAGGTTGAGGAGGGGGTTGAGGATGAGGAGGGGGGTTTAGGAGGGAGGTTGAGGATGAGGAGGGAGGTTGAGGATGAGGAGGGAGGATGAGGAGGGAGGTTGAGGATGGGGGGGTTGAGGATGGGGGGTTGAGGTTGAGGAGGGGGTTGAGGATGATGAGGGGGGTTGAGGAGGGAGGTTGAGGATGAGGAGGGAGGATGAGGAGGGGGTTGAGAAGGGGGTTGAGGAGGGAGGTTGAGAATGAGGAGGGGGATGAGGAGGATGATAAGGGAGGGGGGAAGAGACACAGGGAAGGGAGAGGGGTGAAGAGACACAGGGGAGGGAGAGGGGAGAAGAGACACAGGGGAGAGAGAGGGGGGACACAAGAAAAGGGCATACAAGAGGGGGACACAGAGGGCACAAGAGGGACACAGGGGGCAGGCAGCACATTTCACACCCTCGGCTTATACTCGAGTCACTAATTTTTCCCAGTATATTGTGGTAAAATAGGTGCCTCGGCTTATACTCGGTCGCCTTCTACTCAAGTATATACGGTATATTTAGGAGGATACAGCTAAATCCCCTAAACAATTATACAAAACAAAACAAAAAAAATAAATTTAAATCAGTTCTGGACCCCAGATATTTAACATTTTATTTTGAACTGATGGTCTTGTTTTTGGATACAAAACCTTAAAACTAAGAAGACATAAATAAAAAAAAAATTATTTTATCAGATAACAGAGAATTTAATGTCACTTTAACTGTACTGAGAGGACTTAAGGACCCAATGGGATGGTGATGATGTAGAGGATGAGAAGGAGGAGAGAGGTTATTGCTTAGAACTTTGGTTCTTATAGGCACAGCCTACACTTTGGCTCTTACAGGCATAGGCTGCAGATTGCCTCTTACAGACACAAGCTGCAGAGCTAGTTGTTCTGATTGCATCAGCTTCCAAGCAACGCAATCAATCCCAAGTGTCGAGTTAGGAGTAACTGATCAGTCCCAAGCATCATGTTCCAAACAGTTTTTCCCCCTGTGAGAAGCGTAGAGAACCGAAAGGGGTTGAAACCGAAGGGACAGGGACCGAGTTATAACTGTATTCTTCTAGATGGGTATATATATTTCCATGTGTCATTTCTGAGGTAGATCTTATTTTCTACATCTGACAGTACATCAGATTTATTACCTTATCTTTATTAAATTTGATTTCAGTATATATTTGAATAATTATATCAATGTGAGAATATCACATATATAGTTGTGAGTAATACGGGTTGATGCTAACGCTTGCACGAGCCCACTGCGACTGCGGCCCTTGCAAAACGAGGGCCGCAGTTGCTGGCAAGGAGTGCCCAAGGTGCTCCTTGCGCTGGTGGAGATGAGCACCATAGGCGCTCATCCTTACTACCCCGTACGACTTAGGCAGGAAGCTCCAAAAGCGCTGACGGCGCTGGTGGAGATAAGGGCATAGGCGCTCATCCCTACGACCCGCGGAATTACACATCAACAAATAACTCAATTACATAATTCAGAATGCAAGACCCGTAGTACTTTGAAAAAATCGCATGAAAAAATTACGGCCCGTAACACGTTGCAAAAAGAAAGCGAGACACACAATATTTCCCCGCGGCACTTTTACACAAGAACGTACGAGGTATAAAATACACTATTAGGGAGGACGCAAAATGCTCCACACCCGCGTAACACATACACAATCGTCGCCATTTTACAACACTAACTTGAAACTAATAACATTACCATTCCAAAATGCCGAATCACACACCTAAACAAACGGTTTGTGCTCGCGCAGGCAGCCTATTTACACTGCACACTTTACACATTGCTGACACTTACACCTCAGCTCAGCAAGAGTGCAAATGTATATTGTATGCTGCACGAAAATCAAAAAAGATTGTTAGCTCTTCAGGATATTGCTGCCTGCATATATTAATTACAAATAGGTAAAGAATATTAATTTATGATTTTATTAATTAATTAATTATCATAAAAAAATACATCTACAGAAAAAAAAAACACAGCCAAGAGGATTGTAAAAAAAAAAAAAGCTGAAGGCGTTCATCCCCCTGACTCACAATGAGCGCCAAGAGTGCTCAGAGGCCCTTGCAATGAGTGCCAAACGGCCTCACATGACCATAAATACACCAACCCAGAGCCTTGCAATGAGCGCCAAAGGTACTCAGACCAACAAAAGCCTTACTTTGTGTGCCAAGCAGCATTACCTGCCTTACAATTTTATGTCCATCATTTTTTGAAGGGCAGTTCGCTAGTAAACACATAATAGTGTAGAAATATGCAGCATAACTATTAGAATTGTACAGTTATGTGAACATATCAATGTAGATTATGTAAAGCATTATATGACACACATGCATATACAGAAATGTATATGTGAAAGTATGATCAATGTTTACATATGTGTATATACCAGTTGCTTCCTTTGGTTCCTGTCTTTTGAACTCATAATACTTGCTAAGGTACAGGAGGTGTGATAGTTTCTAAAAAGCTACAGTACGTCTCTAGCCATGTAAACAATTCAGTACTAAATATATTTGTATCAACAAATTAAAAATTCACTGTAATTACAAAAATGATCTATAGAAAAAGGCTTGAGAAAATACACTCCCCTCATCTGAATGTGCTTCATCATCCATCTATTTTAATGTAGTTAATGGTGCCACTGGCTGAGTATGATACAATCCTTGACCTGGGCTAAATGGATGTTTTTTTATCAGTAGCTATTCCTGTTTTAAAGTTCCTTATAAAAAGCTGTTATTTAATTATAACTCCTACTTTGGATTAGTCATGTGCACTTTTATCACACTCTGCAACCAGAAAAGGTTAAGGGAACTTTTTCATTACAATTAATGCTTAGTACTGAAATTGTCATACAGCAGGCAAGATGCAGTGTCCCTTTTTTGTGTCTTATGGTGTTGACCACTCGGCCTCATATTCAACCATAACTTTTATGAACTAGTTGGAGAAAATCATAAGCATCAAAAAGGAAGAGATTTAGTTGCAGGAAGATTATAGTGACAGACCCAAGCTATTCAACCCCTGCCCTTAGCATCATATTGTTTTTTTATGCACGTTTTAACCTGAGAAGGCAAATCATAAATGATTCACTATAACACTGCCTGCTCCAATTAACACTTAATTACATCAATATGTTTTTAGCACACTGGATGGAAGGCTAGAAGACAGAAGTGGAAAGAAAGGTGGAAAAGATGTTGAGAGCCATGGCGAGAGCTACTGCACTGATGGGTAGGGCTCACCACTTCCGATTGCAGCCTGGGGTAAAGGGGGAACTCTTAATGTGGCCTGGTAGCTATATAAATCTACACAATATATGTTCTATCCAAGGTGCATGATTTTTAAAATTAGTTATCTTCTTGTTTAACATCATATTTTTCTTTTCCTCAGTAACATTTTATGCATTATTTAGGGCTCCATTCCATGGCTCCCATAAGCTAAAATCCGATTTAAAAACACTACCGTGCTATTACATTACACTTTTAAATCTAACTTCTGAGAAATGTCATCAAAGTGCTTGATATGTCCGGAATATCACACCCCAAAGCACAAGGGGTGATGGGAGGGGGGCTTGATGCCATCACAGATGTTTCAAGGGGGTCCTTGGGGATTTTCGGGCTCATAGGATATAGCTGGTCAGAGACAGAGTGATCATAAAACTTCTGCATTCATATTTTCTATTTAGCCCCTTCTTTGTCATGGGAAGAGTTTTAGATAGATGGATAGGTAATATATACAAGAATATATTGAATATATGGAAATGTGTTGTTTGTCTACTCGCAATATATTTTTCCTACCTGTGAAAACCTCTGTATTTGAAATCGCAAATATTTGAGAGTGAAAAGTTCCCGAAAACCTAGAGTACATGTTTAATTTGCAGAGATAAAGCTCCAGGAATTCTGAGTAAAGGGTTTTCTCTGATATTATGGAATGCATGGAATGAAGGCTTTTTTCATTTAAAGGTATATCTAAGTTTCACTGTTTTATACTTTTCTAATTTAACACATGCTTACATTACACATCACATTGATTCATTCTAAACAAATACAGACTTATTTTTATTCAAAAAAATAGAATGTGTTTTCCACACCCCATTGCTGCTTACATAGGCACATTGTACCTACCAATAGAAACACTGCATTTGGGTATGGCTTTTTAACCCTTTAATAACCTTCAAGCTCAATGCAGAAATCTACCCAGTAATGTTTGGGCTCCTCATTACTTCCTGTTCACAGGCAAAAGCAGGACTACACATCGCATGACTCTTTGGTGAACAAACTGGCTTTACATATTAATACAATATAGTAGCTGCCTGTGATTGGCCAAAATTAATTATGAAATTTATGATAATTTTAGTAGGGATTTCCACTGGTTTTAACTCAAAAAATAAACTGTTTGCAAACTCAAGAGATTTAGCAAACATCAGGGTGATTCTCCTCCTCTCAGATGCACACAAAATCCGTGAAATTTAAATATGCCTATAGCATAATCCTTCACTCCCTTTCCAGCAGGTTATTAAGATCTGCAGAGCATCAACCAACATACATGCAGTATAATAGCAGGATCATATTTTAACCATAATAATAACCATAAAACAGGGTAAAACAGTGATGGGTTCCGTTACAGATCTGTACAGATGTTTCAGTATTTGCTTCAATATTCAATATTGTCTTGTTATTTATAATCCTTGTTTCCTGTACAATTGTGGTTTTGCAGGTTTATGAGACATTTCTATAGAAAAACAGTATTGATGGACATTATTCTTTAAGATTCAGTTATTTTATAATTCTACAGAATTATGCAATTATACTAAAATTTCATGTATAATGATATATACTGTACTGTAGCAATACAAATTACGTTATAGAATTACAATTCAAAATAAGTCCAGAGAGAGTCATAATAAATCATAATTTACACAATCACATTAAATTACATTTCTGGGAAACAATAGTGCATTGTTTAAATGTTCTTCTACTTACATAAAACTCTTCTAATCTTATGATCAGAAGCAGTGATAACATATTTTCATATGGAACAAAAACACTAAGTGAATCTAGTTTTATTGTATGACCAATATAAGTATTAAAAACTGGATATGAAACTTTATAAAGGAGAGATACTTTAGGCATAAGTGGTTTTGATAAAATAAATGTATCTGAGGCAGAAATGAAAAGAAACAACTACATAAACAAGCTACCTTTACTGCAGGAACACCCTTTCTGAACCTGTGCAGCTTTTCTGCTACATATAACAAAAACACAGTGTCACAACCTGCTTCTTCAATGGGTCTTGACAAGAACCTAGTTCCAGCCTACTGTACCTCAGCAGGACCATATAGTTCTTTCTACCTCTGGTAAAGAAGATGGCTTCAGAATAGGGACCACGCCCAAGAATATGTGCAGATGATACAGGCACACAATAAATAGCTCCACACTTTGTTTATGTGGAAAAATCAGGACTCTTTATTCAGAACTAGCAACATATATACAGTTTTCTAGCCACACAGGCTGGCCAATCACAATAAGCCCCATCCATAGGTACATAGAAGATGGACCAATTAGCCATAGGCTGCCCCTGCTTACTGGGAAACCCTGTATATCTGATGAGGTCAGGACCTTAAACTATCCTGGTGATATATTCACTATAACAATTTGCTGTAAACACTCAGACTACCTGTTATTCTGCTCAAGACCCCATGTGGTTGTTTATTTAGGTGGGGCTGGGCGAGCCATCACCAGATGACAACACTGTAATATAATCAAAGGACATACAATTTATATGTAATTTTAACCATAAGTAATACAAAATACATAACTATAACAATAAACAGGATAACTTCTTGCAGGCCAGGCCAGTTCAGTCAGGCTCTGGGCATGACACACAGCAACAACAGTGCAGTCTCTGGTGTCCTTATGCAGTTCTTTATATAACCTGTAGGAATTTTACTACCAGGCTCCAAACTCTGGCCTGTAGCTGATGCAGAAATGTCCACATACAAGCGAGTAGAGCACTGACCAACCCATCTCTGCAAATGCTCCACCCCTGGCACTCTTAAACATGCAACTATTTGCCACCTCACTAGTACTAATATACAGTAATTTCCCTGAGGTTTTATACTTTTTTACTATCAGTAACTAGGTCAGATTCCAGTAGGGATGATCTCAGTATTCTGCAGATACAGCTTGTCTCCACTGTGAGATTTTTCTGGACAAACTCCTCTTCTGAATCCCTCTAATCACACAGACTTTCTTGTTTCGATCCACTTATTTAAAAGACTCCTTCCATCTATTTTTCACAGGCCCTCCTCATGTTCAGCTACATTTGACATAAGTGGGACTGTCCCAGCCTTTATTTAGGTGCTGCCTCGTTGTCATTGACCTAGACCCTGCAGCCTCATTGTAATTCTAGAACCTACAGTCTCATTGTGATGCTGCAGTCTGCTGACTCAATGTGATGAGCTAGAGCCTGCAATTTTATTGTGATGCAACAAAGGGTCTTATTCAGCCTCAGGCTCACATTTATGCCTCTGACTACTCTGACATATCTCAGTCAAGCATTGTTGCAAGCTCCTGCACAGAAAGAAGAACATGTAAGTAGATGTGTATACATTCAAAACTATGAATCTATAACAAATTATACGTAACAATGACATTTTTCAACACTTATTCACTCACTAATTATTCAGCATGCAATTTCCATGTATAAAAAGTATGTGTTTTCATTAATTCTCTAACTAGTGACACACTTACTTGGTGATTTCTCATGTGAAGAAGGAGATAGATTTGTGAGATCATCCCTAAAACAAGAGTATTGGTCCACTTGGCAGGATAACATTAGACATTTATTAAGGTCAGATACAAAAGGCTGTCCCAAAGGTCAGGGTAACAGGCAAACAATTGGGGTTGTTAGCAAACAAGCAGATCTGTGTTACAGAAAGATTCAATTTGTACACCGACCTAAAACATGGATGAACATCTGACTTGATAACCTATTAGTAGAAGTGAGGTATTCAGAAACTGGGGATAGAATCAAGATAGATTGTCAATGTATCATGCAATGTTTAAGACAGATTGATGTCTGATGTATCGCGTTAGAGCATAAAAAGAACAAGAAGAATGTACTAGCAAATTTCTTCTTCTGTCTTGTGAAGTCCTTGGAGATTGAGACTAGCATGTGACAGCTATATGTTACAGTCTTCTACCAGGTATTTGTTTTCCCCATTCAAGGTAGACAATTCAATGCCTGCAAACTCAATGATACTCTGGCAAATGTTCTATATCGTCAAAACACTATTGAACAAGCAAATGGCCAGGTCACCTGGGCCTTCCACTAATAGATGCAATGTGTGGCTGGGCTGTGTTCATCCTTACCGCAACTAGATCTCTGATACCTGTCTAACAGGTTCAGCTTCCCAAAAATGTAACCACAATCTTTGCAGTGTGGCTTAACAAGAAGGACAACACTAATGTCCAGTAAAAAAAACATTTATTTGTATTAATTTTTTTTTTATTTAAGGGAGGGATGGAGTGAATCATTATGGAAGTGCCTGTTTAAGGAGACTCTTTAGGCATTTTGTCATTGTTTCATATTTTATTTTAACTAGGTTAATTAAAGGGACATGGAAGGTTTCTGAATTGCACTATAATATTCTTACGTAACTATTTACTTTTGTGTACTTTATTAAGATGTGCCTAAATGCTCTGATTTTCTGCTTTGAATCATACCTTTTATGCCTGTTTTGGTCTGCCCTCTGTACTGGGAAACCCTGTACATCCGATGAGGTCAGGCCTTTAAACTATCCTGGTGATATACTAACTATAACAATTTGCTGTAAAAACTCAGACTACCTGTTTATCTGCTCATAATTACACAGAGTGTGAAGTGTAGTGTTCCAAATTCGACAATCAGTGATCTCTCTCAAGCAGCATGTTGTCAAGCAGCTGATTGATTTCTTTAATACAGGACAACCCCTGTATTTAAACACTTTGAAGTATACTGTCTTCATGAGCTGCAGAGGGGAATACCAGTTAGAAATTATTTGATTGATTGTAGGCAGAGAAAAAAACAGAGCTTTTAAGCACTTCTTAATAAAAAAAAGTACACCAGAGTAAAGTGATGCATAAGTATTTTTTATATTCTAGTGAAATTAAGAAACTGTCCCATCCTTAAGCATTACAAAGGATGTTTAACAGGAAAAATTAGTGAGCCATTGATTTGAAACATACATAAATGTAACATAGACAAAGCTTCATGGGGAATTACCTTATATACTCGAGTATAAGCCGACCCGAGTATAAGCCGAGGCACACATTTTACCACAAAATACTGGGTAAAATGAGTGACTTGAGTATAAGCCGAGGGTGGGAAATGTGCTGCCCCCTGTGTCCCTCTTGAGCCCTCTGTGTCCCCCTCTCTCTCCGTGTCTCTTTTCCCCTCTCCCTTCCCTGTGTCTCTTCCAACCGCTCCCTTTCCTGTGTCTCTTCCCCCCTCCCTTATCACCCTCCTCAACCCCACTCCTCAACCTCCCTCCTCATCCTCAAATTCCCTCCTCATCCTCAACATCCCTCCTTGTCCTCAAACTCCCTCCTCATCCTCAACCTCCCCTTGTCCTCAACCTCCCTCCTCATCCTCAACCTCCCTCCTCATCCTCAACCCCCTCCTCAACCTCCCTCCTCATCCTCAACCCCCTCCTCAACCTCCCTCCTCATCCTCCCTCCTCAACCTCCCCATCCTCAACCCCACCATTCTCATTCTCTCTCCTCAACCCCCATCCTCAACCCCTTCCTCAACCTCCCTCCTCAACCCCCCCATCCTCAACCCCCTCCTCAAGCCCCCATCCTCATCCTCCCTCCTCAACACCCCTCCTCAACCTCAACCCCCCTCCTCAACCTCAACCCCCCTCCTCAACCCCTCCTCCTCATCCTCAACCTCCCTCCTCAATCCCCTCCTCAACCTTCCTCCTCAACCCCCCATCCTCAACCCCCTCCTCAACCCCCCCATCCTCATCCTCAACCCCCCATCCTCAACCTCCCTCCTCAACCTCAACCCTCTTCAACTTCAACCACCCTCAATCCCAACCCACCCTTCTCAACCTCAACCCCCTCAACCTCCCCCCTCAATCCCCCTCAACCCCAACCCCCCTCCTCAACCCTCCTCCTCAACCTAAACCCCCTCAACCCCCCTCCTCCACCTAAACCCCCCTAAACACCTCCCCCCTCTCCCCTTACTTACCTTCTTGTGCTCCGGCCTCTGCTCCTTGACCCGGCGCGCATGTGACGTCACATGCGCGCCGCGTCATTAGCATATACCAGGTGCCGGCACCCGGTATATGCTAATGACGCGGCGCGCATGTGACGTCACATGTGCGCCGGCGCCGGGTCAAGGAGCGGAGGCTGGAGCACAAGCAGGTAAGTGAGGGGAGAGGGGGGAGGTATTTAGGGGGTTTTAGGTGGAGGAGGGGGGTTGAGGGGGGTTTAGGTTGAGGAGGGGGGAGGGAAAGAGACACGGGGGGTAGAGAGACACACGGGGGGGGGTTAGAGACACACGGGGGGTTAGAGACACACGGGGGGGTTAGAGACACACAGGGGTGGTTAGAGAGACATGGGGGGGGGTTAGAGAGACACGGGGGGGGTGACTCGATAAGCCGAGGGGGGCCTTTTTTGCCTTATGGTATGTCTGTTCCTCCAGCTGGCTTAAATTATCAAATCACATAATGTGTGTAGAAGCCTTGGTACATGTTAAAGAACAGCTTGAATTATCTTTTTTATTAACATTTTCCCCTTTTTAAATTGAAAACATACATTATTATTATTATTATTATTATTATTATCTTTTGTTTGTAATGCGTCAACATATTCCATTGTGCTATACAGGGGGTTAAGTACAAGGCAATAACAATACTAACACATTGCAAAGGATGTAGGACCCTGTCTTTCAACTTAAAATCAAACGTATATAGCACTTGTTTCCTAAGCACCTTACAAGATTGAAAACTTACAAGCATATAAGCATATAAAGAGTTTACAATACAATACAGGGGATAACAACGAGCTTGTACTAAAATATAAGTACATGTGTTATCTAGAGTATAAAAAGTTATGAAGAATAGCAAGGCCTAAAGATATATGCAAGTTTTAGACAGAATATCTCATAGAGGCCCATGCAGGAACTCAGTAAAGTTGAGAGGCCTGCACAATGCTCTAGGACAGTGTAATAATACTTGGTCAGACCAGCATTTTCGTCTGGATCTGTGAAATGCAAGGGGGCAGGCACAATTTGTTTTTGCACTTCCCGAACCCCCTCCAAAATCAACTCACACAGTACATATATCAAATATGTATAAAATATATATAAAATAAATATATATACCATATTGGTCCGAATATAAGCCGCACCTTTTTTCCGATTTTTGAGCTTGCGAGTTAAGAGTGCAGCTTATATTCGCCACCGTCAAAAAATCATTGCCGATTTGCGACCTTTGCTTGTAACGCGTGCGACTTCTATTCGCGAATGCAAAATTACTGCGGATTTGCGTGGTTGCGAGTTAAGGGTGCGGATTTTCGTGCTTTAGACTGCGGTATTGTATAGCGATTTACGGTTTTAGTGATTCTAACATCCTGAAAAGCCTGTAACCTGCAAAAAAAGAATGTTTCTTGCAATGGCGGATCACTTTGAGAGTCTTTTTCTCTCCAATTTTACTGGTGCGGCTTATATTTGAGTACTATCTTTTTTCTATTTTTTCACCTTTAACTTTACGGGTGCGGCTTATATTCGGACCAATACAGTATATACAGTTGTGCTCAAAAGTTGCATACCCTGGAAGAAATTGTGAAAGTTTGGCATTTATTTTTAAAATATGACTGATCATGCAAAAAAAAATATTTTATTGAAGGATAGGGATTATATGAAGCCATTTATTATCACATAGTTGTTTGGCTCCTTTTTAAACCATAATGATAACAGACATCACCCAAATGGCCCTGATCAAAAGTTTACATACCCTTGAATGTTTGGCGTGGTTACAGACACACAAGGAGACACACACAGGTTAAAATGACAATTAAAGGCTAATTTCCCACACCTATGGCTTTTGAATTGCAATTAGTTTCTGTGTATAAATAGTCAATGAGTTTGTTATCTCTCACATGGATGCACTGAGCAGGCTAGATACTGAGCCATGGGGAGCAGAAAACAACTGTCAAAAGACCTGCATAACAAGGTAATGGAACTTCATAAAGATGGAAAAGGATATAAAAAGATATCCAAAGCCTTGAAAATGCCAGTCAGTACTGTTGAATCACGTATTAAGAAGTGAAAAATTCACAAGCCAAGGTCAGGTAGACCAAGAAAGGTTTCAGCCATCACTGCCTGAAGAATTGTTCGGAATACAAAGTAAAACCCATAGGTAACCTAAGAAGAAATACAGGCTGCTCTGGAAAAAGACAGTGTGGTTGTTTCAAGAAGTACAATATGACGATACTTGAACAAAAATTCGGTGCATGGTCAACATGCCAGAAAGAAGCCTTTCTGGCATTTTACAATATGCCCGACAACACCTTAACATGCCTCACAGCTTCTGGCACACTGTAAATTGGAGTAACAAGCTTTTTGGTCCCAACTGCTATGTTTGGAGAGGGGTCAACAAGGTCTATAGTCAAAAGAATATCATCCCCACAGTCATCCCCACTGTGAAGCATGGTGGGTGGCTCACTGATGTTTTGGGAGGGGAGCTGTAAAGGCATAAGGAATCTTGTGACAAATAATGACAAGATGAATGCAGCATGTTATCAGAAAATACTGGCAGACAATTTGTATTATTCTCCATGAATGCTGTGCATGGGATGCTCTTGAACTTTGCAGCATGACAATGACCCTAAGCACAAGGCCAGGTTGGCCCTCCAGTGGTTATAGCAGAAAAAGGCAGCTATACCACCTGCAAGAATTAGGGGTCTCATAGACAACTATTACAAAAGACTGCACACTGTCATTGATGCTAAATAGGGCAATACACAGTATTAAGAACCAAGGGTATGTAAACTTTTGATCAGGGCCATTTAGGTGATTTATGTTATCATTATGATTTAAAAAGGAGCCAAACAACTATGTGATAATAAATGGCTTCATATGATCACTATCCGAAAAAATGTTTTTTGCATGATCAGTCATATTTTCAGAATAAATGCCAAAATTTCACAATTTCCACCAAACTTTTGAGCACAACTGTATATATATATATATATATATATATATATATATATATATATATATATATATATATATGTAAACTCCATGCCCATGTGGGTTAAGGCAGTGCTGGAAAATAACGGTGGCCACACAAAATATTGACACTTTGTGCCCAATTTGGACATTAGGTGTGTACTCACTTTTGTTCTTTTGTTGCCAACGGTTTAGACATGAATGGCGGTGTAATGAGTTATTTTGAGGGGACAGCAAATTTACACTTATACAGGCTGTATACTTACTACTTTACATTGTAGCAGAGTGTTATTTCTTCCGTGTTGTCACATGAAAAGAAATAATAAAATATTTACAAAAATGTGAGGGGTGTACTCATTTTTCTGGTATACTGTACATATAATATATTGTGACAGATTCACTGTAACGCTCCGGATCCGTGCCTTAGTTTTCAGCAAAATGGAGGACTCAGGAAGCTTTGACACGCTTGAACAGGCTTTAATGTATATTGTCAGCTTACAAAAATAAACAAAACAAAAATAACACCTAGCTTCTTTGAAGCACTCACTACACATTAGATGCAGTTCCCTCACTGCGCTGCAGTAATATGAAATACAGACTAAACATACAGCAATACAGGCCTGTACACTTATCTGTTTAGAGTCCACTCCCTTCCGGGTCTGCAATCCATTTGCAGAGGAGCTGTGTCTCTTTCCCCTCTTCTCAGTGTTGTGTCTCTCAATGGTGCTGCTGTACACTTAAAACAGCCTAATTGGCTTTCCATGTCTCCCTGACCTCTCTCTGGCCACACAGAGCTGTCCCAGGTTTGCTCTGTCACTGCAGAGGTTCCACGCAAACAATTCTCCAACTGGAGATAGCAGCAGCCCTGATTGCAGTCACACCCCTGCCTTCTGCGTAGGCGGTTAACTCTCTCACTCCTGGGGAGAAGTCTTGAAGAGCTCTCTTCTGACCCCTGGTGGCACTTTTCCAAAATATATATATATACTAGCGACTTGCGTGCCAAAAATGATGCAGCAATAAAAAAAGTGTTGAAATGCTGTTTGTCACACAATGGGAGTGTACTAGGTGCCTCAACTATATAGACCCATATAGGACACTAATTAACCCATGTAATAACACTATAAGTGCCATGAGGGTCATCCAGGACCCTCATGACACAAAGTGTAAGCACTACACTATTAACCCTAACTATACCCCATTAACCCAACTCTGGGTCTATTTAATCCTAACAGTACATATGTAACCGTAACTGGGCCTATTGAATCCTAACTGGGACTATTTAACCCCATCTAAGCCTATTTAACCCGGTCTCTTATGGGGGTCTATACAGACCCTCATAAGCCTCTATTTAACCCCTACAGTCCCATAAGAGTATATAAAGACCCTCATGGGAGAACCCTCAGGTAGAACCCTAACATTAACCCCATAAGTGCCATGAGGGTCCTCCAGGACCCTCATGACACTAAGTACAAACATTTGCTACACTAAACTATCCCCCCAATAAACCATCAAATCTAAACTAACCCCCCTCTACCCCCCTATCTAAAATACATTAAATCCTATCTCCGTACACAAACCCTAAATCTAACCTAAAATAGAATAATTAAGACCACTTACCTTTGCAGATAGATGTCCCGTCAGATCGCCCCCATAGGAAAAAGAAAAAATTAAATTTGTACAAAACACTACATAGAATAAATAAACATTCTAATTATTCTAAATATTCAGCTCACCTTTCCAGAATGTCCCCGTCCTTCTTATTGTCTTCTCCGGCTTGGCCCCTGTTAAAAATAAACATTAGATTAGTACACATGAATAAACACACATAATAAAATAGAATAAACATAATAAACATTTAACTGTGCTCTGTGCTCCTCCTCTTCTGCCCCGGCTGTGCCCTTGAAGAATCCGTGCTCTAACAAAAAAAACAAAAAACAAACAGAGCTCCGCACTCGCGGAGCTTCCTGACGCTAATGAGGCCACTACAGCCTCTTCCGCAAGAAAATTGCCAATGGCGCCTACTGATTGGCTGAAAAGGCTGTCAATCAAATTTCAGCCAATCAGAAGACATCAAGGTGTGATCCAATCAGAATGGGATACATCTCTATATCCCATTCTGATTGGCTAATGGACCTGTTAATCTTTTTTTAAACCAACCAGAAGGCTCCATTGCCTTCAGCCAATCACAATGGGATTCACCCCCACGGGGTAATTGGCTGAAGACAGTAAAGGCAATGAAACACGCGGGACTTAGCCACCAAACACTTAGTAAACGCGGGATCACCAGCTTGCAAGCAGCTGACAAACGCAGGACTTAGAAAAAAAATATGAGATAGGAAAATCACGAGGTAAACGGCCGAACCACTTAAACCAAAAAACAATAAAAACACACTAAATACACACAAAAATACAACAAAAACATCATACACAGCATGGGGGAAAAGCCAGGATGTCCGAGAGTGAGGTGAAACGCTAATTTAAGTCGATTTTGCCGACTCTACTCTAAGCGAGAAAAATCATGTCTGCCAAAACAAATGAAAAAGAGGCTAGACGACCCCGGACCGCGCAAAACACTGCTAACCGCATAGCACTTTCCCACAGGAATGTACGAAAGTACAAAATACACTATTACACAGTAAAAAAATTAAAATACGACATACGGAAAATACGAAATTAACGGCCAAACTGCGAAAAGCAAAAAACACAAAAAAAATAAATAAATAAAAATACAACAAAAACATCACACACAGCACGCGGGAACAGCCAGGATGTCTGGGAGTGAGGTGGAACGCAAATTTAAGTCGATTTAGACGAGTTTCACCACTCGAAAATCACTTAAGCAACCAAGAAAATGGCTTCCCAAAAAATTAAAACGATGCTACACGACACTGGACCCCACAAAACACTGCCAAATGCGTAGCACTTTCACACAGGAACGTACAAGCTACAACATACACTATTACAAATGACGGAAAATGCTCGCGAGCCGCGTAACACATTAATAACATTACAAATCTACAATGGCGCTTCACATAACTAAACCAACGGTTTGCCCACGTGCACACTGCCTATTTCTAGTGCACAGTTAGGACATTCATTACACTTTATCATCAGGGCACCAACACTCAAATTGTACATTGCATTAGCTTTTCACGCTATTGAATGCCGAAGGCACTCTATACCAGCAACTGCGGACGTCGCAAAACTTACGGACTTATGAGAAACAAATAGGAGACGCGGAACTTAGAAAAAAAAACATTATGACCTCGCAAAATACGACCTTACTGCCCAGAAACCCGCGCACATGAAAACATTAAAAACACAATAAATACACACAACAAATACATAGAAAGCTTACCCACAGCAAGGGGGGGGGCACTCAGGACCTCGTAAACTGAAGTTACATCTCAATTTCACTCGAAATAGAATAGTTTAGACACCCGAAAATCCCCTAAGCGAGAGAAAAAATGTCAGCCGAAAAAAAAAAAAAACGAGGCTACAGGACCCTAAAGACGCAAAACACCACCAAACACCTACGGATTTTCCGAAAAAGACGGACGCATCCAAGAACAAGGACGCCAAATCAGCCACAGATGCGTACCACACATTAGGCGCCATTTTACAACACTAACTTACACAATGCGGAAGTACACAGCTACCCTAACGGATTTTGCTCAAGCACGCACACAATTTACACACTGCACACATTACTGACACTTACACAGCAGCTCCACAGCCCTCAAAACACACATTGTATGCTACAGCAACATCCAAACAGATTGCCAGCTCTTCTGCACAATGCTTCCTGCACATATTACTTCAAAATAGGTAAAGTATATTCATGTATTATTTTATTAATTATTTCATTAGCATTAGCAAAAAAAAAAATGCTCATTGCACACAAACAACCAACAGCTTCGCAATGAGCGCCAAAGGCGCTCAGCACGAGGCTCGCAATAAGCGCCAAAGCATCTTGGAACACCAACAAAATTAATCTCTCAACCAAACACCATTACCTGCCTTACAATCTTATTGCCGTAATTTTTTGATGGGCAAGTCGCTAGTATGGTATAACAATTAACCCCTTAACTACCATGGGATCCTCAACTATCAATGGTATCTAAATTAAACACTAACTGGAGTCTCTATAGATCCCTGTGGTAAAGTTAACACCTAACTGCCATGGAGGTCAATAAAGACCCCTATGGTAACTTAAAGTTAACCCCTGAGTTAAAGCACAAAACACTACATAAAAATAAAAAAGCACAACCCCCCAACCCACAAAACAATAAAATTATCTAAAGTAAATAATCCTAATAAATTATAAAAAATAGCGAACCTAAAATGACCAAAAATAAAAATATATCAAATTAAAATATAAAAAAATAAGCAGTTACATTAAAATTAAAAATAAATTGAACCTAAAATAAAATAATATTAATAATACTCCTGACTCTTCTGCCCTAGGACCCCCATTGAAAGTGGTTTTAATATTTAGATCCCTCAAAGGTCCTTTAAGGACCTCCTTGGCAATGGCGATCGGAGAAAGCAACCGCTATATAGTATTCGTAATAATTTTAGCCAAAATCAGGAATATTTTACGAGTTGTGAGTAATAAGTAATGAGTTATTTGCAATTGAATATCGTTTTTGAGCAAAAGCAGCTCATAATATTACGATGTGTGTAGATCAATGGGGAAGCAAGGTGCAATATCTTGAGTAAGGGTTGTTCTCAGACATTGCGAATAGCACTCACAATCAGGTTGAGAAAGGTGAATGCAATAGCTAGGGAAAGTTGCTTACCACTTTTTAATGGTGTATTTTTATGAAATAAGGAATCGAATGGGGCTCTGTGAATTGTGAGTAGAGCTGGAGTGTTATGTTTTTGTACTTATAAATATGTTTCTAACTGCACATCAGTGTTTCCGTTGAGTCACCGATCTGCAAAGCTGACAGACGCTCTGGCCGGTGACTACAGTTACAGACTGTAAATACCTAATACTTTTAAAATCATAAAGTGCTTTCTAACCCAGTCATTGTGATGTGCAACAATTAGCTATTTCTTTCTTCTGTGAGTTACGGTAGTCTAGAGATAATATGTTTTAAAATACAATAAAAATTACTTAATTCAAACACAAGTGTAAACTACGAATCACAGATACATAAATATTAAGCACAGCTACAAATTATTTTGACACCTAATGTTTCCACATATGTTCCTAAAAACCACATGGGTAGATGAGGCCTGGAATACAACAAATGGACCTGACCATTCCACCAGCTGCCTTAATAAAGGAACAGACAGAAAACAGCTGTCACCCTGCGCACACTTCTTCCTCACGTTACATTAGTTCCATATTGCATGTAGCCCACCCTATTTTTGCTACTTATTGGAGCTGTTTGCATATTATTGCACTACTTTTAATGGTGTGTTTTTTATCTCTGTCAAATAATGCCATATGTAAAGAAATACAATCTTTAATTAAGGTGTTATTATGTGCAAGTATTGTGTATTTGGGCAAACATTGTTTTGTTTGTTTAACTGCTTTCTCAACAAGAGTATTGGTTGGCAGTCTGTGGTCCTCAGTGGATTCCCTTTTCTAGAACAAACAGTCCTTTTGTTCTGGCACTTGATTATTAGTATCTCTTTCTTCACACAATATTTTTTCTCATTTTATGTTCCTACATCTTCCTTTAAAGGACCACTGTGGTTATATTTTGAAAATGTACTATTTTTTTTTTTTATAATTAACTTTTTTATTGAAAGAATAAACAAATATAACATTGTAAGTTCAGCAAATCATATAACAAATCTCTCAAGTATCAACAAGATATATCAAAAAGTTTCTTTCAAAGTTTTTCTTTTTTGGTTAGAATAACACATGACCATGTAAAACATATATATAAAGTCACACAAGGTCTTGAACATATATACATTCCTCAAAGCAGACATATGTCCAGGAGGTACAGTGAGGTGAAACCATAGATGAAACATCAGGTCAACCCATAAAAGTAGTTCACACGAACCTTATTGTGGACCTCGGAGAGTCCATAAGTCCCAGCAGGAGGCCCATCAACGGTATCTTTCATAAATTTCAGCTGAAAGTGAGCTCATAGCCCGAATGAACCTGATTTTGTGAAGTACTTCAATGTGAGTAGGGGAGGTAAGTTTCCAGTGTTTAGCATCTCGTGGCCAAAAATATCTGTGTTGTTAAACATTGTTCTGATTTGAATAGCCCCGTAGTTGGAAGGCCTAGCAAAGCTTCCTCAGGCTTTTGTGTTACTGTTGTCCCCAAAAGTGTTTCTAATAGGTCGTATGTTGCTGTCCATATGGGTCTTATTTTCAGACACTCCCACAGCATGTGAATCAGTGTACCAGTGTCTGTGCAGCCCCTAAAACATGTGTCAGGGTGTGTTTTGTTCAGAAGATGGAGTCTTGCTGGTGTAAGGTACCACCTCATTATTGTCTTAAAAGAGTTTTATTTTAGTGTCACGTTTAGTGAAGAGGTATTGGCTTGTTTGAGGATCTTATTCCATTGGCTGTCGTCTATAGTTACCTGCAAGTCAGCCTCCCAAGCAGTTTGGTAATGTGGTTTAACCCTGTTGGTGAGAGACACCATCTGATTGTAAATGTTGGCTATATTGGCCTTACCTCCGGGATTGTTGATACAGCATTTCTCGAAGGGAGATTTGGTATGATATTTGTTGATTTTCGTAGAGTGTGTTAGTGTCTCATTAATTGCCATCAGATTAAGCCACTCTCTATGTGGCACCTGAATTATGTCAGTGATAATTGACGATGTGTTGCTTTGTGAGGTCACCCAGGTATCTGCCACAATTATTATTTTGTTCTTTATCCACCATTTCATCTGGGTAAATTTATTGAGGTGCTGGAATCAAGCCAGAACCCACGCTCAGGAGGTCCACCCTTCTGTTCAGGTCTTTCCATAATTTCAAAGAGTGGCTAATACAAATAGGTAACTCTCCTGTTCGTAGGTCCCGACCTAAGCTAAGCCATAAAACCTGCGATAGTACCCAATGCTTGTCTTCTAGAAGTTGCCTCTCTATGTCTGCCCACACCGGTATGGCCTCTTTTTTAAACCAGGTCATGGTTTGAGCTAATCTAGTGGCCTTATAATACTTGATTAGATCAGTGAAGGCTAGCCCCCCTTTCTGTTTAGGCGCACACATTGTGGTTCTATTGATTCTTGGTTTCTTGTTATTCCAGGCGAACTTAAAAAGTGTTTTTTGCATCACTCTAAGGTCGGGTAACCTGATCGGTGTTGGGATTGTCCTAAATAGGTATAATAATTTGGGAATCACATTCATCTTGATGGAATTTATTCTGCCCAACCATGAGATGTTAAGGAAGGACCACTTGGAGATATCTGCCTTGATTCTGTTTAAGACAGGAGGAAAATTTGCCTCGTATACCAACACTATAGACCGCGGAATATGAATACCCAAATAAGTTATCTGTTTGGGGGCCCATTTTATGGGAAAGCTGTTTTCTAAGTTCTGTTTCATTGTTTGAGGTAGTGTAATGTTGAGGGCTATGCTCTTGTTAGTGTTGATTTTGAACCCCGACACTCTGCCAAAGTCTTTGAGCAATTGGAATAAATTAGGCAGGCTTGGTACTGGATCTGTAAGTGACAGCATGATATTGTCTGCAAAAAGGTTGAGCTTATGCTCATTAGGGCCAATCTGCACTCCTTTAATGTTTGGACAATTTCTAACTGCCGCTGCCAATGGTTCAAAGCTGAGGGCGAAGAGCAAGGGGGAGAGTGGGCAGCCCTGTCTAGTTCCCCTAGTAATATTACATTGTTTGGACACAAATCCCTGATATATAATACATGCTCTGGGATCGCTGTATAAAGGCATAATGACCCAGACCAATCTTCACCAATGTTTTCCACATAAAAGTCCAGTCTATCCTATCAAATGCCTTTTCGGCGTCTAAAGATAGGAGCATTAGCGGGATATCCTCTCTGGTAGCCAAGTCTATTAGGTTAAAGATTCTCCTGGTGTTGTCGGGTGCTTCTCTACCTGAGATGGAGCCTACCTGGTCCTGATGGATCACATCCGGCAACAATGGGGCCAATCTGTTTGCCATTATTTTGGAATATAATGTGAGGTCCGTGTTGATCAACGAGATCGGTCTATAACTACCGCACTGTGCTGGGTCTTTCCCCTCTTTGGGTATTACGATAATTTTAGCCTCTAGAAATTCTGGTCTGATTGAAGAACCAGAGAGGAAACTGTTAAATAATTCTTGGAGGTGCGGTAGCAAGAGATCGATGTATTGTTTATAATAAAAATTTGTGAATCCATCTGGACCAGGTGCTGCATGTGATCTCGTGGCCTTAATAGCCTATTTAATTTCCTCAGCAGTTATGGGGTCTGCTAGGGTCTCTGCCTGTGATTCCTCAATTTGTGGCAGCTGAATTCCAGAAAGAAATTCATCAATTTGTGAGAGTAGGATCCTGAGTGGGAGGGGGCGGAATACAGTTCTGTATAAAATTGTCGAAAGACATCAGCAAACTGGTCTGGTTTAGAGACCGGGCCTTTCCCTTTAGTAAATGTCTTTGGGATGAATGAATCCGCCCTCTGTGCTTTAAGCTTTCTGGCCAACATACTGTCAGGTTTATTGGTGCTCCTAAAGAAGCTGTCCTGCGTACGTTGTAGCATGGAGACCACCCTCTTCCTGAGCACTGTGTTTAAGGTGTGTTTGTATTTCAGAATTTCATTTTAGATCTTAGGATCATGATTCCTGGCAAATAGTGATTGTAACTCTGTGATCTTGCTATTAAGGTAACTAATTTGCGCTCTATCTGCTTTTTTCGCTGCTGCTCCTAGCTGAATACAAACTCTTCTAATCACTGCCTTATGGGCTGCCCACACTCCTCCCCCGTCTACCTCACCCCCACTATTGATCCCGAAGTATTCCACAATTGCGCTGCTGATTTTTTCCCTTAGGACTAAATCGTTTAATAGACAGGGATTTAGTGCCCACGAGGGGGGGCCGTCCCGCTGGTAGAAGTCCAGACAGGGAGATCAGAACCAGGTCATGATCTGACCACGAAATGGGTCGAATGGAAGCTGCTTCTAAATTTAGTGATAGGTGTTGTTGAATGAACAGGTAATCAATTCTGGAGTGTGACAGATGTCTGGGGGAGTAAAAAGTATACTCTAGATCAGTGGGGTTCATTATCCTCCAACTGTCTATCAGGCAATTAGATCTGAGAATATGTATAAGAGCTCTGGTAGCCATGGGAGGTGTGAGTTTAGTGGTAGCAGTTGATTTGTCTGTAGATGGATCTAGGACTGTGTTCATGTCCCCCCCTATGATCAGGAGGGAGTGCTCCCAGCCCATAATCAGATCTGAAATCTTAGTGAAGAATTGCTTCTGATCAGTGTTTGGCGCATATATGTTAAGGAAGGTAATTTTCTGGTCATGAATGGTGCCATGTACTGCCATATATCTACCCTCTGGGTCTGTCTGAGTGCGGGTGTGGCGAAATGTAAGCCTATTATGAATAAGGAGTGTCACCCCTCTTTTCTTTTCTGTTGCAGTGGAGTGGAAAGTTTGTTTATATGCTTTCCCCCAGTATTTGGGGACCGCTAGTTTTTTAAAATGTGTTTCTTGCACAAATATTACATATCCCCCTAGTGTCTGATACTCTTTTATGGCAACCCCTCTCTTAATCGGTTCATTCAGGCCCTGAGCATTATGTGAAATGATATTAATATTCATGACTCACCATTTGTCTGGGACTCAAGGCCAAGCTTAGTAGAGCACGAAGGGTTATAGCCGCCTTCGATTATCTAGTCTGATGAGCTTCCCGCTGGGACTCCGCCCAGAAACCACCTGCGTCACTTCACTGTGCAAATTGATGTAAACGTAAAGTAAAATGTTAGGGTAGAACGGATGAGGAGAACACGATATACAGTGGTTGAAACTGCTTGTCAAGTAATTGGGCGTCAAATTTGTTGACACAAATTTATAAAAAAAAAAAAAAAAAACTTTTTTTTTTATTCTAAAAATAAAATGATACTAATAGAATATAACAAAACTAGGAACGTAGTATAAGACTACTTCAAGGAGAGCAAGCGCTGTCCTTTTAATTAAATTGGTGAGTCCAGTAGTATTAGACTCCAATACTGACTGGATTCGTCGGGGGGTGTGTATAGGGTGAAGCCCTTAAGGGACACTATCAATATCTATATAAAAAAAAAAGAAGAAATATTCTTCTAAAGTGACAGATAGTTATGCAAGAGTTTAACTAGTCATGTCTGTTCATATTTTGGTCACAAGTTTTAGAAGATCAAAATAAGAGGTAGAACCAAACTATAACATATCATATAACAATACATCACAGTGTTATTGGATCTATGGCACATCTGGCTGGTCAGGGACCCTGTTTTGATGTCTTCTGGAGGAGAGGTTGGAACTTCTACCACGAGAATTAAGGCCAACTGTTCTTCGTCGGGGACCCTCTGTCAACTCCCTGATGGGTTGGCTGTCGCCAGAAACTCCAGGAGCATCATTAAAGTAATGCCCCAGGTAGCTAGAAGGGCCGTCACCTCCTCTAGGGTTCTGATGGTAAAGAACTTGCCGTCCCTGGCAATCAGTAGGCGAAATGGAAAGCCCCAAGAGTATTTCCAGCCATGGGCCAGGATGTTGTCCAGGAATGGTTTCATCATTTTCCTCTTGAATAACGTTTGTTGAGCGAGGTCCGCAAAGACACTTGGTCTGTGCCCTTCGATGTCAGGGATACCCCCCTGGATGCTCTCATGAACATTTCCTTAGTTGTAAAGTAATGGAAGCGGTCGATGATATCTCTGGGGCGTTCAGACATGGTGGAACGACCTCCCAGAGCTCTATGGATCCGGTCCTGTCTATATTGCTCAGAGTCCAGATTTGGTAGCAGAAACTCACAGAGCTCTGACATGTATAAATGGAGGTCAGTTACTGATTCGGGTACGTTTCTCAGTCTGATATTCTGTCTCCGAGATCTTTTTTCTAGGTCTTCCTGAAATGTTAAGTGGCGGGCTTGCTCCTCCCTTAGCATGGAGATTTCTTCCTCAATCTTGACATGAGATTGTTTTAGTTTGTTATATTTCTCTTCAAGTGAGTCAGTTTTAGCGTCCACTCTTTTTATCTTGGACTTCAAGTCTGCTGAGACTTTTTGGATGTCCCCTCTGATGTCCTCCCTGAATGTGAGGATCAGGTCTTTGAGGTCTTGGATATCACCCTTAGTGCTTGGCGCTGTATGCTCCATCGTTGCTGCTGCCGTGGTTTTTGAGTTAGGCTGTTGTTTTTGAGATGCAGGGGGTGACGTTCTAGGTAAGTAATAAGATTGTATATTCTTGCTACTTTTTCTTGTAGCTACTCCAGCCATGACATAAGATAAGGTATTTTGTCACTTTTGCGTTTGTAAGTGTCCCCATGTAACGGGCATATGGGAATAGGAAGTTACATCCTGGAGAATATCAAGTCTCTCATGTGAAACATATGCTCCATAAGCTTTGTGCTATCAGGAAGTCCCTTTGTGGCTTACCACTTTCCTCCACTAGATGGCAGTGGCAGACTAGGGAAGTATCAGATGTAATTGATAGTCTTATTTTCTTGTAGTAGTAAGTTGATGTAGTTTAAAGATCACTGATGTTATATTCCTGAAATTTCTCTGGGTGGTAGTTTGTATATCTTTATTGCAGTAAACTGAATATATGTGCATCCCATTAGACCCCAAGATATAGTAAGTTACCAGAGTGCTTCAGGAATTGTCACTTTGACCATCGGGCGGCTGTATTGTAGTGTGCTCTGCTCAGCACCAGCCACATTGTAGCTTGATCCGCCAAAGAAGCAATAAAATACTTTTATTGTGCACATGAGAATCTGTGAACTTCCAATGTAGGGTAGATGGTGCCCCTTTTCTACTTTGACAGATAACAATTGTATCCACCTGCCTTTGGTGTCAGGCAGCTGCGTTCCCTTAGTGAAATCAGAATGGCGGTCAGTCACTGGGCCTAGCCCTGCCCTAGTTAGAGCATAGAGACCACAAGTCACAAAATGCCCCCTATCACAGGGGAGTGAGGCATAAGAACTTGCAGAGTTGTGTGTCACAGTTCCAAGGCAATGATAGTTGGATTCTTTGCCACAGCTGTAAATATTGACAACAAAAAATCAGGGCTTGGCTGTCGTTTGAAATAAGGCTAGAACATAAGAATGCAAATCAGGCTCTAGTCACACACTTAACAAACTTCAGTAGACAATAGCAACAAAATCAAAGGACACTGGGTTGTAGAGGCCTAAGTAGGCTTGTCAATTATAGTGGATTTCAGAAGCACTGATAGGCTTGTCAGTTGTAGTGGATTTCAGAAGCACTGATATATATATATTGCATTCCTGATTTGCATTTTTAAGCCTGAGCATGTAATTTTCGTAAGCTGCGACTTGGTGGTAGTGTTGAGCTGTCTTTTATACAGGGAGTAGTCATCAGCAAACTTATACAACAAGTGTAGCCGATCCCTTTATCTCATATAACATAAACAAGTTAAGATGATAAGGGATTGAGGGAAAAAAAGTAAATTCCTTGTCTTAAACAGTTCATTACATTTGGCTGTGGCAGTTTTGCTTCAATTGCTTTGCTGATTATCGTCCAGCACCAATTAGGATTTAATAAACAGAGCTTTTAATGATGGTTGCAAACATATGAGTCCCAGCAATGAGATGCTGTAAAGGTACAGTCCCTGGGGTGTGGGAGTACAACTTCACTTGCTCCTTATGATCCCAGATTGGTGTAGAAGTTAATTGAATGCACTTCAATCCCTTTTTTTCTATGTCCACCAGTGTCTGTGTATAGTTGCAGGGCTATTGCTAGCTTTACCCTGTGTTAGCTTTCAGTAGTAACCCATATAGAGTGCTTATTAATTTTCCTTCAAATATGAAGTGAAAAATGATATGTTGTGCTCCACTTTATATCTCCCATCAAGAGGCCCTTCCCTTGGTAGGTGAGCTGGGGTCTAGCTGGGGTAGGATGACATAAGAGGGTCCCCTTTGGGGTTTAGACTCAGCAGACACCTTCCCAATAGTTGTTGATTGTGCCCCATCCAGTATCTTTCAGTCCAGTAGATCTGTGTTAAAGTGAAGTCCAAAAGTTGCTGCACAGTGCCAGAGTAATCCAGACTGTTCAGTCACTGCAACCTGGTCTTGTAGATCAAAAATAATCCAAATTGCTTGGTAATTTCATGTTGTTTTAAAGCCTTATTGCAGGGAGCTCTGTTATTTTGCTTCCTCTCTGTTTGCTGCTAGCCACACCTCCTAAAATGTACTATTTTGATGAACTACACTTGAAAACATGCAACATGTTTTTAGTACGTACCAAACAATAATACAGCCTCTAATTTATTTCCTTTTATATGCAGCTATGCTGTTTGGCATATACTATTTTGTTATCAGCAGACCAATTTCCTTAGGTGGGAGGAGCCACTAGTAAGAAACAATATGGAACCCTGCAGTAAAAAATTGGATAAAAACTTGCAAAAATGTACATGTTGTGTATATTTATTTTTTTCCTTTCTAAACAGATTCTTCCCACTGTAATGTTTAGGTATTCAAAAGATTAAACAAAAAATATTTGACCACAGTGGTCCTTTCTTCTGTTAATATAATTTGTGTGATGCAACATACTGAAGGGTTACATGTATTGCACAGTCATTTTAAGTACTTGGGGGCTGCAAATGAAGTCACTCAAGCCTGATAGGTTGTAGATTTTATGATTCACATTCATCCTACTAATAACTCTGGCACTAAGAAATGTAACCATTCATTAGAGTAATTACTCTCATTAACTATTGACTCCCTCTTTTAAAAGCAGACACGATGAACAAAAACTACAATAGTGGCTCCTACAGTATTATAAAGGCCGTAGGCCACCCCAGGCTTGGCTGTGGTTGGTAGGAGGGACCACTTGACCTGGCATGACCAGGTATGTGCGGGAGGTGGCTAGCTGGGGGAGGCGGAGCCATTTATAGGCTGTTGGCTCCATTTTCCTCCATTATGCCCCCAGCTAGCCATGTTAATGGATGGGGTGCTCCTGCTTCCATGGCCCTGCTTAAGCCCGTGGGCCTGGTCCACCTAGCGGAGAAGGCACAGGTGGCACGGTGGTGAGAGGAGATCAGAGTGAGTGGCGGCTGCCTAGAGGCTTGCCGGAGCGATGGCAGCTGGGCCACAACAAGGGCGCACCAGCTGCTGATGGGGCTCTCGGCTAAGGGGCAGGTGAGCAAGCGTAACCCTCCCTCTCCTTCCCTTTACCTGTTCACCTCCCATTGGTCCCGGCATGCAGCAGGGCAGTGGCGGGGGTCGAGTCACAGCTGGTGGCAGGCCTGGTAAGCCTAGGAGGGACCACTTGACCTGGCATGACAGGGTATATGCGGGAGGTGGCAAGCTGGGTGAGGAGCAGCCATTAATAGGCTGTTGGCACCATTTTCCTCCATTATGCCTCCAGCTAGCCATGTTAATGGATAGGGTGCCCCTGCTTCTGTGGCCCTGCATAAGCCCATGGGGCTCTCGGCTAAGGGACAGGTGATCCAGCTTAACCCTCCCCCTCTTTCCCCGTACCTGCTCATGGGTTCATTGGTGGTTCCCCTGGATCTGGGCATAGCCCGATACAGCCCATGTTCCAGTGCAGAGCAGAAGGGGGGGGGGGCAAAAGTGGTAGGGTAAGGTTGGTTAGGGGTGTCTGCAGCAGAGAAGCAGTCACCCTCATGGCATGCTTCAAGCTGCAGGTCCTAGGCCACGGGTTTCCCATATTGCTGTGAGAGGGAGCTTATAGCGGCAGTGGTTGATGCTACAAGTACAGGCATCAGCTTGTAGAGTGTTAGATTGAGGGCTCTTTCCCCTTGTGGAGCAATATGTTAATATGAGCTGGGTGATCTGGTAAGGTGCATTAATGCAGGAGCCAAGTCAATGTCCTTGCTTTAGGGTGGCTGTGGCACATGCACTGATAAGAATAATTTGGTAATACTCTGTAAATGCCAGTTACACCCATACTTATCCATGGCCATCAGGGCCTTTTGTGATCGAATTGTGGAATTTAAAGGATAAAGGATTGTCATGGCTTATAGTATAGCATAGTTTTGAGTATCATGAAATTGAGTCTCTTTGCCTGCTTTAGATCTCCTCTGGAGGCTACAGTACCTGTATGATAAGGGGAGGGGTAAGGTACCCCCCCCCCCCACACACACACACAGCTTCTCTACATGGGGCAGGGGTGTGGGTAGAGAAAGGGGTTCATTTATAGTGGTTGAGCTGAGTTGCTGATTTGTCTGGGTGCCTACCGGCTCATGTAATAGTGGGCCCGGTTAGTATTTGGTTAGGAGTCCACCTAGGAACACCAGGAGCTGTATGCTGTGGGCACACGGTAGAATGTATTGGCAAGCCACGTTAGTATATCTGCCATGAATTTCCTGTGTATCAGGTCTATGGGTTACGTGGGGTTCGAAACGACTGTATGACGCACAAACGGACATGGGCGGGTATTATACATCCTTTTGGACTGGTGCTGGGAGTGGTTAAAAAGTAAATTTAAATTTGCCCGTAGCAGCTCTGAGTTGGGTATTGTATTTTTCTGCGTGTTCGGTTCTGTGATGCATGCCCGTAAACTATGCTTGCGCCGTTAGGATGGCGGCTGTGCGCTTGTTCATTGGGTCTGTCCCTTGGTCCAGAATTTTTTTTTGTTCTTTGGCAGTGCCATGTATGGTCAGATGGTCAGTTTTCGTCTCTATTTATGTCAAAGTCTTAGGGGTCTTTAATGGCGGTACTATCAGTTTTGTATTCTGTACTATGATATAGGCATAAAGCCGTGTAGATTATATTATTGTCCGTGCAAGTTACATGTTATGTATTAACTCGTTTAGTGCCGGCATCGGTATATCACAGAATTTCTGAAGTATAGCCAATTTGTTGGGCGGTCGGCATACATGCCTGAGGGCGTTGTGCTACTGATGCTAAGTCATATCACCTCTCACCTTTCAGGTTTTGTACAGTAGGGTCGGCAAACTTATAACCGTATGTCTCGTTTCGGGTAGGTTTTTTTTCACTCCAACTTGGACAGCGGTTCCTTGTACCTTGCTGTAACACCACAAAATGGTGCAACTTGCGGACTGGGAGGGTCAGGCTTGTTGTATCCAATCTCAGGTTCTTTATTGTTTGACTGGGAATGGCGTATAATCCTCAGGGGTTTGAATATCTACGGGTATGCATCAGTGGTGGTCAATGGGTTTCTTCTCTTCACCCTCGTATGTGCGTCCGAGATAATGGAGGGATCGAAAGGGGCGGCTGTGTGAGGTAGGCGGTGGTATCACTCCTTTCATGCCATGTGTTTCTATCACTCTTTGATCAGTCATAAGCTAGTGTGATGGTGTTGAGTGCCGTAAGGTACTTGGCTTCATAGAGCCTTCTAGAGTATGCACGGCTTGTTGGCGGTGGAGCTAGGGGCAGTAAATCGTGTGTTCGGAGAATACAGCTGTGGGGCAGGCTATTTAATCTCAGGATGGAGTATCCTGTTTGGGGCTACATTGTCGGAAATTCTGTGCTCAGTACCGGTAAGGGTGCATATAGTGTAAAGAAGGTACCAGGTTCCAAGACAGAATGGATGATTGGTCCTTCTTAAGTGCGTGCCTCAGACTGCTGGCTGGAGTATGAGGATGGAAAGTGTGTGCGCTGAGTACGCGTGTAGGTACGCGAGTGGTGCATTGGCAAGGTTGTTTTTTTTTCAGTAACCTAAGGCTCAGAGGAGGTGTCCCCCAAAGGTGGGGCATCAGGTAGCAGGGTGGCCTTTCGGAAAAGGGCCTGGTTAATAGGCCTTGATGAGGGAATGAATGGAAAGAGCAAGTGGAAAAGGTGAACAGGAGGTATGGCAAAGGGACAGCAGGTGACTGGTAACCTTTTCCCAAGGGCTGGAGATACCACTGTTCTAGAAGGAGGTATGTGATAAGTGCAAAGCCCTGCGGTTGTGTAGCCATCTCTCCTTCCCGTTGGTTTGCCAGTAATGAGAGGTTGGTTGGTATTCAGTCAAGGTGGGGCAACCTCGAGTGCCTTGTCTTGGGATCCAAAGGGCGATCATATGACCATGTGGCTGGATAGTGCGGTTCTGGAACAAGGTCTGAAGCCTTGCGGTTCTGTAAGGCCATCTCTTTCCCGCTGGTCAGATGGTAGCAAGAAGTTGGTTGGTAAACAGACAAGGTGTGTTGACCTCAGGTGACTGGTCTGGCGATCCAGAGTGATCATGTGACCATTTGGCCGTGACAGTCCAAGACTGAGCAGGTTGGTAAAGGGAGGTAGTTACAGTGTAATAGGCACACTGATTGCTCCTCCTTCGTGGATTACGGCTCTCTTGGTCCAAATCTCATAGTTGGGTTTGCACCTTTCCTTGCTTGGAATAGGATTGGTTCTCTATGAGTATGATTGGAGATCGGCATTTGGGCATGTTCTGCATTGGAACTTGGTACCCACTCGCTTGGTGCAGAGGCAGCCACCGTGACAGCCTTTTGGAGAATGTGGTTTGGAGAATTGGAAGGTCTGCGGTCATGTCATTGGCTATTGGTAAATCAGACCATGGAAGCGCTTTGCCTCAGTTGCCGATCATGGCCCACACCTGGCCGGGCCCCGGTTCAGATGGATCATGAGCAGATATGGAGCTCAGAGTGCTGTCTTGGGAGGGTATGTGACTGTCCATGAAGTTTTTGGTAGGGGAGTCGAAACTGCAAAAGGTATTCTGCAGTGGCAGGTGGTGAGGGGATTCACCAAGATAGTGGTAGTATGGGTGAGATCGTACCCTACGGTGGTACGGATGTTTCAACATGGTAGGCCCTGGATGAGGCTTCAGGGCGTAGGGTGTACTGTCTCTGACCAGGCTCCTCCCCTTGTGGTTATGTTGATTTATTTATTGTTATGGTTATTACGTCATGTTGTGTATACCAATAAGGTGGTCTGTGTCTACTCTTTATATTTAGTGGGTGATTGTGTATAAATTCTTATGTGCACATACCAACTGGGCCTTGCTTAGGTCATGAAGGGCCCGTAGGCCACCCCAGGCTTGCCTGTGTTTGGAAGGAGGAACCACCTGACCTGGCAGGACCGGGTATGTGCGGGAGGTAGCTAGCTGGGGGAGGCGGAGCCATTTAAAGGCTGTTGGTGCCAATTTCCACCATTATGCCCCCAGCTAGCCATGTTAATGGATGTCCACCCACCCATCCCTAAAGTATTGTTGTTCAAAATGTGGTATATGTTGTAATTTGTGAAACAAAAAACAAAAACTAAGGATGAATAATGGCAAGTTGTGGACTAATTTGTTTATTGTCTTAAGCTCTCGTTGTTATGGATGTATTATTGAAGTACAGGTATACCACGCCTACTGTTTGGAACCTATTTACAGCATTAAACTAGGTATAGCTGTTACATAGTTACATAGGGCCTCATTCTATTATTGGCCGTAAAACGGCCGCAAGGCTGCTATTCCTTGCGGGGGTTCCGTTATCTTGCAATTCAATTATATTCAAATACTACGGCCGGCCGTATATCTTGCAACCGGCCGTAAGCTCAGAAAACTTTAAACGCAAAAATAAATTCAAGACGTCACTGTACAGCTCTGTAAATGCTAGGGATCATATTGGGGGACATGAGGATTAATAGCAACCCCCTCTCAAGCTTGCACATCAGCCCAAATCCGAGTTTACATTAACTGTTTATTTTCCGGCCGCAGCGTGGGCGGGTCTGAGGTGCTCCAAGCCCTTGGGACTTTTTCCATGGATTTTTGACATAAATTAAAAAATAATTTATTTACGGATTTGAGTGTAGGGGAATGTTGTGCTATTTTTGCTAACACCTACAATCACTTTATAGTCTCCTCAGAGTGCAGGATGGCTTTATTTCGGCTTTATAATGTGCTTAATTGGTGCTAGCGGGACCTTTTTCCTGCTAGTAAGCTGCGGCTCGGTTTTAGCCTTGCAGAGAGGGTCCCCTGAGCAATTGAATAGCAACCGGGATTTTCTTGCGGCCGAAACTCTTGCGGCCGTTTTAGATCAAAGGTTTTCCTCCGGTGCGAGCGGCCGCAAGGGATAGCAAGGCGCCGGCCGCAAGCCTGCCAGAATCCCCGGCCGGAGGGGAATAGAATAGCCGAATAGCTTGCGGCCGGTCCTTGCGGCCCCGCATCTCCTACGGCCGATAATAGAATGAGGCCCATAGTAATTAAGGTTGATTAAGATCTTCTCTGATCTGCAATATGCGGATTAAATATTAATTAATTAGTTATTAATCAATTATTTTAATTATTTTTTTATATTGTATGTTTTTAAAAGTTTGTTTATGTTTTTGTCACAGCGGCGGGTGGTGAGGGGAGTCACCGGGACAGTGGTAAAATGATCCTACCCTAAGGTGGTACGGATGTTCCAACACGGTATGCCCTGAATGAGTCTTCAGGGCGTAGGGTGTACTGTCTATGACCAGGCTCCTCCCCCAGTGGTTATGTTGATTTATTTATTGTTATGGTTATTATGTCATGTTGTGTTTACCAATAAACGCTGTGGCCAGTTATCTCTCAAGAAGTGGTCTATGTCTAATCTTTATATTTAACTAGCGACTTGCCCGTCAAAAATGACGGCAATAAAAAGTGAAGCCTGGCTATGTTCTTTGCCACACATTGGGAGCCTCTCCCTCCTCTACTTTACTGGCCATGCGAAGAGCGCCTTTGGCGCTCATCACGGTCCTCGCAATGAGCGCCTTCAGTGCTCATTGCGAGCCTCTCCCCCCCTCTACTTTACTGGCCTCGCGATGAGCTCCTTCGGCTCTCATCATGGGCCTCACAATGAGCGCCTTTGGCGCTCACTGCGAGTCTCTCCCTCTGTCTACTTCCTCTTTTGTGTCTCCTTTCTCTCCTATGTGTCTCTTACCCCCTCCCCTGTGTCTCTCTCCCCCCTGCCCTGTGTGTCTTTCCCCCTCCCACGTATTTCTTCCCCTCTCTCCCTCCCCTGTATCTCTTCCCCCCTCTCCCTCCCCTGTGTCTCTTCCCCCTCCCCTGTGTCTCTCCCACCCATTTCCCTCCCCTGTGTCTCTTTCCCCCTCCTGTGTCTTCCCCCCTCCCCTGTGTCTTTCCCCCTCCCGTGTGTCTCTTCCCCCCTCCCATGTGTCTCTCCCACCTCTTTGCCAACCTGTGTCTCTTCCCCCTCCCTTGTGTCTTCTCCCCTCCCTTGTGTCTTCCCCCTCCCCTGTGTCTTTCCCCCCTCCCCTGTGTCTTCCCCCCTCCACAATGTCTTTCCCCTCTCCCCTGTATCTCTCTCCCCCCTGCCCTGTGTGTCTTTCCCCCTTCCATGTATTTTCCCCCCTCTCTCTCCCCTGTACCTCTCCCATCCTGTGTCTCCTCCCTCCTCTGTGTCTCTCCCCCCTCATCTCCGTCCACTGTGTGTCTCCTCCCTCCTCCCCTGTATCTCTTCCCCCCTGCCTTGTGTCTCTTTCCCAATCCCCTATGTCTCTTTCCCCCATGTCCCTCTTTAACCCCTGCATCTTTCCGCCCTGTTCCCCGTGTCTCTTCCCCCCTCCCCTGTGTCTCTTCCCCGCCATTTTCCTCCCCTGTGTCTTTCCCCCTTCCCTGTATCTCTTCCCTCTCCTTTCCCTCCCCTGTGTCTCTTTCCCCTCCTCTCCCTCCCCTGTGTCTCTCCCCCTCCTCTCCTTCCCCTGTATCTCTTCCCCCTCCTCCCCTGTGTCTCTTCCTCCTCCTCCCCTGTGTCTCTTCCTCCCTTCTCTCCCTCCCGTGTTTCTATCTCCGGTGTTGCTCAGCCGCGCACTCGCACAGCCTCCCACTCGTGCGCACATCCGACGCAATGCGCATGTGCGCGCCCTTGACACAATGCGCATGCACGGATTACACCATGCTTTGCGCATGCGCGGGGAATGCGATCAATCGTAGTTGTCAAACTGCGATTTGTCGCAAGCGTGACGACGAATCGCATTTTGACAACTATTATATGTGATGGGTAATTGTGTATAAATTCTTATGTGCACATACCAACTTGGTCTTGCTTAGGTCATGTGTTTTTTTTATTTTTTATCTAGTACATAAACATATAATGCATTTTTAAAAGGATAATTGTCGTTTAAGATTTATTGATCAGAAATAACTGCCATATTTGTTATATTAGCATAGGAATCCCCTACATATTTATGAATTAACATAAATGCTCCCTCTATTTTTATTCATTTCCCATATTCTAGTTCCTTCTGCTCTGGGGAATCTAAGACTTGCATGCATTAAAAGCATGGCACCTGAACAGGACATCAGCAATACTGTATTCAGCGTTATTTGCTTAAAAAAAAGCAGAAAGTCTTACTTCGATATAATTATTACCTCAAGCAGGATGGATTTGAAAGAGCTAGTTACAGTACCAAGCAACAGCTCTGATTGATCATATGTCGGATCAGCACCTTCTACTTCAACACTGTGAATGGGAAGAATAATATGCACAGTAACACAAGTACATGGATATTCTCAAACTACTCAGGTACTGGTGAAAAAACAGTAGTAAGAACATGGTGTGAATATGGAATTTCAGTGGATCTTTAGTCTCTTGATTTGATTTTTCAGTGGCATTAAGTGTATTGTGCATATTCATAAGCACGAGTTAGTGATTTCCTATTCTAAAAGTACATCCTATTGTAGTGTGATTTAAAATGTTTAATAGAAAATGCATGAAAATGATCTGAGAATTACTGAAGTTAATTTATTTGCAATATATTCTCTACCAAACTGGAATATAGACATGTGTGTTGCAAAGTTAGATACATACAGCAAATATTAATTGTCTTTTATGAATTCTCCTACTTTTTTTCAGTTAATAAATGTTTTTTAGTGTATTTATAAATATAATTTTTTATTAATAGTAAGCACTTTTATTTTCCATTTATTACGTAACGTAAGAGTAATGCTATTTTTATATTACCCACTAATAGCATAGCACAGTATGCGCTAAACTCTTTCTATATTAATTGGAGGGAAAATTGCCAGTGCTTTGAAGGTAAATCCTGTTGCTGTGAAGTGCCAAGTGTTTCATATTATCCAGGTGCTCCTTCCAAAGTTTCAACTTCTTTCCATGACTCATTGAGGATGGAAAAAAAGTCTATAGTAACGTGTCATAAAACAATGCATTCCATATCTTTAAAAAGGGAATTTCCATAATTTTCATTTAATACAAACATAATATATCAAAATAATTGTCTTTAAGCTAAAACAAGAATTTATTATTAATCTCATCTGAAATAACATCTATTACTTAATAATAATTTACAGTTCACCTTTTTTTTTTGCACAAAATATAAAACAGCTTAATGAGCTATATGTAGTATTAATGACTGACTGTTAAATTGTATGCATATGTAGGAGGGATCTCATTATCTCTCTGCTCTCTGCCATGGCCATTTTGGTGTGACATCATCATTGGTGGCCATCTTCTAGGACAATGATTAATTTACCACAACTCTGCCAAATGTCTTTATAACACTCGTTTTTTTTATTCATTTCTGGGGAGAAAAAACACCTTATAAAATGATAGCAATAATAAAATACATATTTTAAGAATTATTATTATTGTTATTATTAATAATAACAGCAAAGATCTGACATTCAGAAGTTCATCTCTGAGCGAATTGAGTAGTCCTGCTCTGCGAAGCCAGAGTTAGACTTAAAGAGGCCCCCTAGTGGCAAAACAAGTCACTGCAATTTTAAAGTATGCGAGTAGTCTCTACCTTAATGAAAACCTATTAGTTCAATTATGTAAAGTTACAAATTTATATATATATATATATATATATATATATATATATATATATATATAATTTTCCTCTATCATGCTGTCATGTTGTCCTCTTTCTTTCTTCAGTCCTTAATAGTGTGCCACTAAGTTAGCTGGGCAGTCAGCAAGCCGTGAATCTAAATAATGCATCTTCAAAGGTAGACATCACGGCCATCACATATATAGTTGTGAGCGTACGGGCCGTTGCTCACGCTTGCGGGCTCGCATAGCGAGCCCGCGGCCCTCGCTGCCCTTGCCCGCAGCCCTCACTACGCGAGGGCTGCGTGCAAGGGCCTCAGTTGTTGGGATGGAGCAGCCACCTCCTCCCCACAATGCCCAGCGCAGGGCCGCCCAGTCCCCGGTTCCGGTTCAGCTTTAGATCCCCCAGTCTTGGCTCTGGATCCCTCTCCTCACCCCCTGCACAGTGTGAGCTGTTGCCCTCCCGGTCAGTGCTCCTCCTGTGCTGCTCTTCCTCTCCTCAGCCCACCGCGATGCTACTTCTTCTCCCCCCTTTGCTGCTCTTCCTCTCCTCAACCCCCCGCGATGCTCCTTTTTCTCTCCCCCCTGTGCGGCTCTCTCCTGCGGTCCGGACTCTGCACTGAGCCCAAGATCTGAGCCGGGACAGAGGCACAGCCAGGTAACAGCGCTCCCGGGGGCGGACAGGGGAACTGCACCCACAGGGTCACCTGCAGTCAGTGCTTGCTTTGCAGTGAGAGTGTGTTCTCTGCAGTCAGTGTGTGTGCTTTGCAGTGTGTGTTTCTGTGTCTGCTCTGCATTCAGTGTGTTTATGTGCTCTGCACTGTTTGTGTGTGTGCTCTGCAGTCATTGTGTTTGTGTGTGTTATGCAGTCTATGTGTGCTCTGCATTCACTGTGTGTTTGTGAGTGTGCTCTGCAGTCATTGTGTGTGTGTGTTATGCAGTGTGTGTGTGCACTTCAGTGTGTATTTGAATCTGAGATCTGCAGTGTGTGCTCTGCAGCAGGTCTGTGAGTGTGTGCTCTGCAGTCAGTGTGTGCTCTGCAGCAGGTCTGTGAGTGTGTGCTCTGCAGTGTGTTCTCTGCAGCAGGTCTGTGAGTGTGTGCTCTGCAGTCAGTGTGTGCTCTGCAGCATGTCTGTGAGTCTATGCTCTGCAGTCAGTGTGTGCTCTGCAGCAGGTCTGTGAGTATGTGCTCTGCAGTAAGTGGGTGCTCGAGCCCGCGGCTCTCGCGTAGCGAGGGCTGCGAGCAAGGGCCTCAGTTGCAACTGAGGCCCTTGCCCGCAGCATACGGCCCGTTTAGACACTAAAAAATTCTCTAAGCGAGAGAAAAAATGGCCGCGGAACAAAACGAAAACTAGGCTACAGCAGTCTAAACACGCAAAACGCCACAAGAAACACGCAAAACACCACAAAACACCTACGGATATTCCGCTACAGACGCATACCACACATTAGCCGCCATTTTATAACAATGCGGAAGTACACAACTACGCTAACGGTTTTGTCTCGCGCACGCACAGTATTACACTACACACATTCAGCACGCTTACACAGCAGCTCCACACCACTAATGCTGCAGCAACATCAAAATAGATTGCCAGCTCTTCATCACAATGCTTCAAAATAGGTAAAGTATATTAATTTATTAATCTATTAGTTATTTTATTATTATACACCAAATAGCATTAGCTCACTAACAATATCATTGCCGTCATTTTTTGACGGGCAATTCGCTAGTAGTTAGATATTGACCGACATGATTATGTGATAATGGCTCCTGCACTAGAAGCAAAATCACATGACCAATGTGAGGCCATGGCATCCCCCTGAATTTGGGTAGAGATTATAAGGTTTATAATGTTATATGCAACTTATAGTTTTAAATTACAACAACTTGTTTTACCACTACAGTGTCCCTTTATCCTTGTCCATTTCCCACAGAAGATTTTAATCCGAATAATTAGATGTGTATGTGCTAGGATAACATTTGTGTAGTGTATCCATACATTTTTGTTAAGTGATAGGTAATGAAATATTCATACTGCAATGCTGCTTTGGAACAAAATCTGGGCGTATTTTTTCAGTGTGTATTTTTCCTAATCGTGCTCCCTTTAAAGAGGAGGACAGATTACCCATCCAAAAGTCAGTATTCTATAGTTAATGTGTACGCAATGAGTATGCAAATGTCCCTATTTACAATCCTCGATAATCACCTTGTGTGCTTTTTGTACTCTCCCAAACCCTCAGGTCTCATTCATTCTATTTTAAACCATATGTATATATATATATATATATATATATATATATATATATATATATATATATATATATAAAAATAATATATGTAGGAACAAGCACCATTTGCAAACTCTCCCATTCTGACTGCCCTGTACCTCTCCTGCTCTCATCTGGACCCAGCAACAAGGTATTATCACAGGACATCGCCACCAGAGTCATCCCCTTCCCTCCTATGGATATTTAGTATTATTTTAAATGTCTGTGTTATTATATCTTTACAGATAGTTTTATTTTCACTCTAATTTGTTTTGTTCTGCACACTACTGTTTTTTATCACCCCTACAACCTCTAAGAACACATTGCCCCTATCTCCTCCCCCACTAATTCTTATATACTTATCTGTTACAACACCATTTGCAAAACTCTGACTGCCTGTACCTCTCCTGTTCCCACCCAGTCACCATTACCCACAGAAACCTGCAATCACTTGACCCACAACACCTTTCTACTGTGTTACAACCCCTTCTAAGTCCCCTTACTGATCTCACTTGTCCTGACACTGCCACCTCACAGTACAACATGACTTTTATTTCCACCCTTGACACTCATAACCACACACCGATGACCTCGCTCTCATCCACAACCACACAAACGCACTGCTGAACGGCTATGGAGGAAATCCCACACTTTGGCAGATTTCCTCCACTACAAGTTTATGTTGCTCTACCACTTCTCTGCCCTCAAACTTGTCAAACAGCACTATTTTACATATTTAATATCTACACTGTCCTCTAACTCAATAGTTTGTTTGCTACGTTCAACACTCTCCTCCGCCCAAAACCACCTTCCGTCCCTTCCTGTCTCACAGCTGAAGACTCTGCCAGCCATCTTAAGCATAAAATTAAAAACATTTGCAACAAGCTTTCCTCTCAATATGGACCACACACTCCCTCCTCTCAACTAACTGATAACACCCAGCCTTTACCCTTCCATAAGCCCTCAGCCATTATGCATTCCTTTGACCTTGTAACAGAGAATGAAGTATCCAACATACAATCAACCTCTCGCCTTACTACCCGTCCCCTAGATCCTATTCCATCACAGCTTATCTCTAATGACTGGCTCACTGCCAAGTCAAAGTGTTACTTTTCTATTCTACATCTCCTGGATCTCTTTGCTGCCTTTGATACAGTTGATCACCCTCTACTAATCCAAATTCTCCACTCACTTGGAATCAGAGATACTGCTCTCTCATGGTTCACATCATACCTACAAGATCGAACATTTGGTGTCTCCTTCTCTGACACCTCTTCTTATCCTCACCCTCTGCCTGTTGGCATACCCAAAGGTTCAGTCCTGCCCCCTCCTATTCTCCATCTATACATCCTCACTTGGAACCCTAATAAAATCTTTTGGACTTCAGTATCATCTCTATGCAGATGACACTCAAATCTACCTATAGCACCTGATTTATCCCCCATCTCAAACTCAACTTGTCTAAGAACGAACTCTTAATCTTCCCACTATCTACTACAGCATCAATTCCTCACATCTCTCTCACTGTCAACCACACCATCATCACTCCTACTGGACCCTGTCCTCTCTTTCATTCCTCACATACAGTCACTAACAAAATCTTGTCTTTCAATTTAAAAAAACATTTCCAAAATACGCCACTACCTTACACAAGACACAACTAAGATTCTAATACACTCTCTCATCATATCCTGTCTTGACTACTGCAACTCACTTCTGGCTGGCCTACCCACCACCTGTCTATCCCACCTTCAATCCATATTGATTTCCTCTGCTAGACTCATCTACCATACTAAACGCTCTGTGTCTGCAGCACCTCACTCTCAATCATTCCACTGGCTTCTCGTAGCCTACAGAATAGAATTTAAAATCATGACCCTAACTTACAAAGCCCTCAACAACACTGCACCCCCTTATATCTCTGATCTCATCTCCAAATATTCCTCCACCGGCCCTCTTCACTCTGCTAATGATCTTCTTTTTTCCTCCTCTCATCACCTCCTGTTACTCCCACCTTCAGGACTTTTCTTGTGCTGGCCTTATTCTCTGGAACTCCTTGCCTCGCTCCACCAGATTATCCTCCTGCTTCAAATCCATCAAAACCTCACTAAAAACACATCTATTTAAAGAAGCCAATGACCTGCCTCCTTAACATGCACACTGCATTTCTCAGCCTCCTGTACCACACCCAAAACCTTTAGATTGTAAGTCTGCAAGTTTTCAATCTTGCAATGTGTTTAGGGGAAAGCCCTATGGGCACTGGATTCTAAGGTGAAAGACAGGGCCCTCCATCTTTTATAATGTGTCAATATTGTTTTTCCTTGATCACAACTTATATATAGCGCTACGGAATATGTTGGCACGTTACAAATAAACAATAATATATATATATATATATATATATATATATATATATATATATATATATATATATATATATATATATGTGTTGTTAAAAGATGAAAATCTCTTCTTTTAGTTCAATACATGTTGAAGTGTAACACTGCTACATTCCAGGGTACCTCACCCTTTATCAAGCTTAATTTGAACATAGTGATACTAGCTCTTTATAGTCATACAAAATCCTAGGTATCCAATGCAAGTGTACATAGAGTATATGCCAAAACAGGGAAGTGGATTGTGAAATTGCAATGTGGAACACATAGGGCCCGATTCAATTGCAAGCCGTTTGTCTGTGGGTGTGTTGTGGGCTCCCGTTCTTTTTAGAATCCAGAGCTATTCATTTGCTCAAGGCCACACATTACTGGCCCAAAACCGACTCCATAAACCATGCACTGGTTCGTAGCAGTTCAGGATGGGAATATGATCAATTAAGCAAGCCAATAGAAAATGAGACTGTTATTATTTCAGCAGTAAAACATGGAGGTAACATGTCAATCAATTAGGTTCAGGGGTCCAATATGCGATCAGACTCGCAAACCCGCAAAATAAAGAATTATGAAAATGAATGTCAATACTGTGCTAGTCCATATGGGTTGCCTGATATGTATTAACTCATTGATACCCAAGATCGATTTAACCCCGAAATGAAACATAAAAAGAAATCTTATATACTGCCGATTTCCGGGCTTGAGACTGTTGTGCAATTCATTCTAATATCTGTCATCGCTTTCCTCGTTATTTACAGTACAGTATTGTTTTTTTATTTGCATTTACAGTACTACAAATAGGTGTTTAATCCCCTTGCAGGTCCTCTCTAGCACTCGTAGCATTTGCTCCTTCTCTTGCGGAAGTGAAAGATCAAAGGCTTCGGAAGGCTGTAAGTTACGGGTTTAACTATCACAATTTTTTCAAGGCCGTAACTCGTAACCCATTTGTACTCCACAGAAAGACGCCAAGTGAATAGCAAATTAAGCGAGTAACGGCTACAATTCCAATCATGCTATTAAATTGCAGCAAAGTCACCCGTGAGCTAGCCCGTAACACGCAAATGGAGCCCAAAGCCCTAAGAGTGCTCTGGAGGACCCGCAAGGGGGGTAAAGTCCAATACGTAGCACTTGTAATGCAAATAAAAACACACTACTGTACATTTATTAAAAGTGAATGTGATGTTAGGTCTTAGAATTAATAGCACAACATTCTCAAGCTCGCAAATTGGCCACGAAAAATACTTTATTTCATGGTCATATTCCGTGTTATATAGATCCCCGCAATCAATGTGTTAATACATATACTGTAACTCTCATGTATTAGAATATCATATATACGGCTTTATTAATATTGCATTAATCCGGAATGTGGCTCCGATCGCAAGTTGCAATTGTAGCCTCCCCTTTTTCAGTGACATAACACTGACAATCTTTTTTTCCATTGGCTCCGTCTAAACCCATAACTACGGTCTACACTAATTGATCGTCTGCACGGCCGCAAATCCTACGTTCTATGAAAAAGCTACAATTTGCATCGCAAGCCCGTAGCTCGCAGCCCATTCTAGTTTAATAGCAACGTATCTCTGCCAAATCTCAAGCCCACTGCCGTTACGTGCTTCACGTTGGACTTATGGCCCCCAAATTTAATGAGACTGTAAATGTACTATATGGGAAATTTCACATATCCTAAATATCTTTATGGTAAGAATATAAAAAATGCAAAAAAAAGCAATTTAATGTCCAACAAACCGAACTGGTTTCTATGAGGATGTTTGTAAGAACTTGAATCAAGGTAACTCAGTGGAAGTATTTTTTAGGGATTTTGCAACAGGTTTCGAAATTGTGCCACATGGAAGACACTATTGTGCAAAGGAATACAGGAATTGCAGTAAATATCTGCTCATGGATTAAGAGCTGGCTAAAGGACAGGAGGCGAAGGATTGCTATAAATAGAACATACTCAGATTGGATTAATGTGGTAAGTGGGGTTCCTCAGGATTCAGTATTAGGTCCTCTCCTTTTTAACATATTTATTAATGACTTAGATGTAGGATTGTAAAGTAATGTCTCCATTTTTGCCGATAACACTAAGGTTGTGCAAGGTAATTAAATCAGAAAATGATGCACTTTTCCCTCCAAAGGGATTTGCATAAATTAGAGAAATGGGTGACTAATTGGCAGATGAGATTAATAAATGTAAAGTTGTGCTTCTGGGAAGGAAAAATAGCCTGCAATTTATATTCTTAATGGAGCAAATCTAGGGGTATCAGATGCTGAATGGGATTTCGGAGTACTTGTGGACAACCACTTATGTAACAGTGCTCAATGCCAAGCAGCAGCTGCAAATGCAGGTAAAATATTAACATGTATTAAGAAGACTTTAGAAGCAAGGGAAGCAAAGATAATTCTGCAATATACAAATCCATAGTATTGCCTCATTTGAAATATGGAGTACAATTTTGAGCACCACTTCATAAAAAGGACATTTTAGAGCTGGAGAAATGTATTTTCTCTAGAAAAAAGGCATCTAAGATTGATACAAGGATTTGTCAATGGAACTTTTTGTGACAAGAGGACATCCTTTGAGGTTAAAAGTAAAAAGATTCCACATAAAAGAAAGAAAAAAGTTCTTCCCAGTATGAGTGGTCAATCTGTGGAATACCAAAAAAAGGTTAGTTAACTTTAAAAAGGGAGCGGATATATTTTTGAGTAAAAAGGTCATTCATGGTTAGCCTGGTTAATTAGAGAGGGAGTATTGATCCAGGGAGGAGTCCAATCATCAGTATTTGGGTTCAGGAAGGAATTTTTTTTTCCTTGTGAGATAGTGGGCAATGTTTCAATGATTTATTTTTCTGTTTGCCTTTCTGTGGATCAATTAACAGCTAATACACATATTGCAGATCAGAGGAGATCTAAAAGGGTTGAACTTGACATCACTGCTTCTGAGACTAAGCTAGGTTAAGCTCTTTAGCTTCAAATATGGGACTTAAATAAAAAATCCTTCCAAAACAAACAAGTAAAAAATTAGGAAATATATTCAAAGGACTAATCTCCAATTCTTGAAGATGTGTCTATTATAATCCTAATTAAATCCATTAGGAAACATCAAATCAAATCCAATCCAAAGTTAATCTAGAGATCCAAAATACTTCTTTCTTTTGCAGTGGTGGCTGGTGAATTTTCAAGTTGGAGGGACGCCAGAGCAAGACTTGACTCCTCCCCTTACATAGACCCCACCTATTGTTAAACTCCTCCCCCTGTTGTCATATTGAGCTTTATATGCCCCGCCCCAATGACCATTTACTTGCCTCGCCCATTAAAATAGACTCCACCTACTGATTTTTTAATACTGTTCAAAAATTCTAGAATCTTGGCATTCAGGCAAATAATAACATTTCTCTACTGCATGAATGCAATGACACTCACCAACAGTTGACTCTTCTTCTCAGGGTGTCTTTAAGTGTAGTAGTCCAAAAGAGTCTGCAGCCACAGAGTGTTTGGACCTGGGTGTGATATAAAACAAGCAAACAAATCAGAGAGTGCAAGACCACAACTGTACTTAAAAACACTTTAGAAACCAAGCGAGACTATTTAGGCCCCAACCATACCTAAAAAAAACATATTATACAAAGCGGGGCCATATAGGCCACAACCGGACCTTAAAAACCCACATTACACCAATTAGGACTATATAGGCCCATACCGTACCTAAAAAAAACATAAAATACCAGCAGGGCTATATAGGCACAACCGAACCTTAAAACCCCACATTACACCAAGCAGGACCATATATTCCCCACCGTACCTTTAAAACCTTACAATACCAAACAGGACTATATAGGCCAAAACCGTACCTAAAAAAACTTAAAATACCAAGCGGGACTATATAGACCCCAACCAAACCTTAAAAACCCACTTTACACCAACCGGAACCATATAGGCCCCAACCGTACCTTTAAAACCTTAAAATACCAAGCAGGACTATATAGGCCAAAACGGTACGTAAAAAAAACTTAAGATATCAAGCGGGACAAAATAGGCCCTATCCGGACCTTTTAAACCCACATTACACCAAGCGGGACCATATAGGCCCCAACTGTACCTTTAAAACCTTAAAATTAAGTGGGACTATATAGGTCAAAACGGTACCTAACAAACCCACTTTACACCAAGTGGGACCATATAGGCCACAACCGGAACATAAAAACCCACATTACACCAAGCGGGACCATATAGGCTCCAACCGTACCTTTAAAACCTTAAAATATCAAACTGGACTATATAGGCCAAAACTGTACCTAAAAATTTTTTTAAATATCAATCGGGACTATATAGACACCAACCATACATTAAAAATCCGCTTTACACCAAGCGGGACCATATAGGCTCCAACCGTACCTTTAAAACCTTAAAATATCAAGCGGGACTATATAGGCACAGCCGGACCTTAAAAACCCACATTACACCAAGCAGGACCATATAGGCCCCAACCGTCCCTTTAAAACCTTAAAATACCAAGCAGGACTATATAGGCCAAAAATGTACCTAAAAAAAACATAAAATACTTAGCGCAACTATTTACCGTACCTTAAAAACCAACTTTACACCCAGCGGGACCATATAGGCCCCAAACGTACCTTTAAAAGCTTAAAATACCAAGCGGGGCTATATAGGCCAAAACCGTACCTAAAAAACCTTAAAATACCAAGCGGGACCAAATAGGCCCCATCCAGACCTTAAAAACCCACATTACACCAAGCAGGACCATATAGGCCCCAACCGTACCTTTAAAACCTTAAAATACCCAGCAGGACTATATAGGCCAAAACTGTACCTAAAAAAAACATAAAATACTTAGCGGGACTATATACACCCCAACCGTACCTTAAAAACCAACTTTACACCAAGCGGGACCATAAAACCCCCCATTACACCAAGCGGGACCATATAGGCACCAACCGTACCTTTAAAACCTTAAAATACCAAGCGGGACCATATAGGCCCCAACTGTACCTTTAAAACCTTAAAATTAAGTGGGACTATATAGGTCAAAACGGTACCTAACAAACCCACTTTACACCAAGTGGGACCATATAGGCCACAACCTGAACATAAAAACCCACATTACACCAAGCGGGACCATATAGGCTCCAACCGTACCTTTAAAACCTTAAAATATCAAGCGGGACTATATAGGCACAGCCGGACCTTAAAAACCCACATTACACCAAGCAGGACCATATAGGCCCCAACCGTACCTTTAAAACCTTAAAATACCAAGCAGGACTATATAGGCCAAAACTGTACCTAAAAAAAACATAAAATACTTAGCGGTACTATATACACCCCAACCGTACCTTAAAAACCAACTTTACACCAAGCGGGACCATAAAACCCCCCATTACACCAAGCGGGACCATATAGGCACCAACCGTACCTTTAAAACCTTAAAATACCAAGCGGGACCATATAGGCCCCAACTGTACCTTTAAAACCTTAAAATTAAGTGGGACTATATAGGTCAAAACGGTACCTAACAAACCCACTTTACACCAAGTGGGACCATATAGGCCACAACCGGAACATAAAAACCCACATTACACCAAGCGGGACCATATAGGCTCCAACCGTACCTTTAAAACCTTAAAATATCAAACTGGACTATGTAAGCCAAAACTGTACCTAAAAAAAACATAAAATACTTAGCGGGACTATATACCGTACCTTAAAAAACAACTTTACACCCAGCGGGACCATATGGGCCCCAACCGTACCTTTAAAAGCTTAAAATACCAAGCGGGATCATATAGGCCACAACCGGACCTTAAAAACCCACATTACACCAAGCGGGACCATATAGGCCCCAACCGTACCTTTAAAACCTTAAAATATCAAAGGGACTATATAGGCCCCAACCTAACCTTAAAAACCCACATTACACCAAGCGGGGCCATATAAACCCCAACTGGACCTTAAAAACTCACATTACACCAAGCGGGACTATATACGCCCCAACCGTTCCTTTAAAACCTTTAAATAACAAGCAGGACAATATAGGCCAAAACTGTACCTAAAAACAACTTAAAATATCAAGCGGGACTATATAGGCACAACCGGACCTTAAAAACCCACATCACACCAAGCAGGACCATATAGGCCCCAACCGTACCTTTAAAACCTTAAAATACCAAGCAGGACTATATAGGCCAAAACCGTACCTAAAAAAATGTATAATACCAAGCGGGACTATATAGACCCCAACCGTACCTTTAAAACCTTAAAATTAAGTGGGACTATATAGGTCAAAACGGTACCTAACAAACCCACTTTACACCAAGCGGGACCATATAGGCCACAACCGGAACATAAAAACCCACATTACACCAAGCGGGACCATATAGGCTCCAACCGTACCTTTAAAACCTTAAAATATCAAACTGGACTATATAGGCCAAAACTGTACCTAAAAAAACGTAAAATACCAATTCGGGACTATATAGACACCAACCATACATTAAAAATCCGCTTTACACCAAGCGGGACCATATAGGCTCCAACCGTACCTTTAAAACCTTAAAATATCAAGCGGGACTATATAGGCACAACCGGACCTTAAAAACCCACATTACACCAAGCAGGACCATATAGGCCCCAACCGTACCTTTAAAACCTTAAAATACCCAGCAGGACTATATAGGCCAAAACTGTACCTAAAAAAAAAAAAAAAAATACTTAGCGGGACTATATACCGTACCTTAAAAACCAACTTTACACCCAGCGGGACCATATAGGCCCCAAACGTACCTTTAAAAGCTTAAAATACCAAGCGGGGCTATATAGGCCAAAACCGCACCTAAAAAAACTTAAAATACCAAGCAGGACCAAATAGGCCCCATCCGGACCTTAAAAACCCACATTACACCAAGCAGGACCATATAGGCCCCAACCGTACCTTTAAAACCTTAAAATACCCAGCAGGACTATATACGCCAAAACTGTACCTAAAAAAAACATAACAGAATTGGAGCACAACAATTGTTTTGAGCCCTTTCGGTCCTACTTGGCCGAGTGCCTGCATAGGCACAGTGGGCCATGTGCTCCCTCAACTCCATCTGCAACCCCTGGGCGCCGACACACTGGGGTGACTAACTCTCCCTCACCTACCCAGATCCTCCTACTCACCAGCCGGAGGATAAACTGCGGAAGCGTGGAGCAGGAGGCTGAAGAGGCAGGCTACACACCGGAGCAGTGCCTGACTGGCAGCCATCTTGGGGCTCTGCCTGCTCAGTGAGTACAGCAGAGAATAGCAGGACAGTAAATTAGTGTGGAGGGGCATCCTAACACTAAGGGACTGCAGGGGACTGAGATCCACTACTCTACACCCTCCCCTGGGAGATAATAAGATCCTGCTCACCTCCAGAGGGAAAGGGGAAAAGCCTGTTTGCATGATATCCCTGCCAGATGTTTTTAAAAGGCCAGTACCACATAAAAGGGCCTTTGGAAGAAGGGTTTAAAAAAAAGCAGGGGGCACAGGGATCTTCCCCTTATGTTGTGAAAAGTCATTGAGCTTAAAGAACTCCAACCCTGCACAGCCACTTAGTGTCCATTCACACCTATTGCAGCAGCATTATAGAGACTGACTTAGGTGAAAGAGACTACAAAGCCACCTTTTGTCTTACCACTTCCACTGCAGCTAATAACAGAACATTACAATTTGGAAATTCATACAAACTCCAGAGCTGCAACCCAAAATCACTGGGGTTGAGCTGGAAAGGGAACAAGAAGTGCTCAGCACTAGCTCCTCAAAAAGCACAGATAAATCAACCCAAAAACAGTAAAAGGCAAACTCCTGATAATATATCCCTAACAAGGTGGGAAGATAAAACAGAAGCGGAACAACCTCAACACTATACTCACGGACTAGACAAGGGGTCAAATTAATGCCCATGAGCAAGAACGGGCACTATCAACAAGGAGCCCAACTCATTCACCAACCCCAAGGAAGATAACAAGACAAAAGAAACCATGAAAGACGGCTAAAAAAGGGGAGAAACAGCAGGAACTCCAAAAACAGATAACCAACCAGAAATGACAGATTAAAGCCAAATCAACAAGATGCAAAGGAAAACATAACCAAACAGCAAAGGGTCACAAGCCAAAGGGCAACTACACCTAGCGACTACCTAAGCTCTACAAAACCACACCCTCCCAGATACAAGATGGGGAAAAGCAGGAAAAGTGTACCAAGCAAAAGTATAGAGGAACACTTCAAACCCACAGAGCACTTTCACCTGTCAACAACACAGACAGCCATGGATCCACCGGAAACCTCGGAACCAGAAGATGGCGCCACTCCTCCATCTCCACACATGGATGTCTCAGAAAAATCAATGGAGAAATTTGAAAAATTATTAAAGGACTACATAACCTCGGCAGTGAGGGACATCAGGAAAGAGATCCACGATATCGGACAACGGACCCACCAACTAGAGGAGATAACAGATAAAATAATAGAAACACAAATCAAAGACAGAAAAGACATCACCAGCAACACGGATAAGATAGCAGAAATGGAAAGCAAATACGAGGACTTGGAAAACAGGTCCCGTAGATCCAATTTAAGATACAGAGGCATCTCCTCCCAAGTCACAGAACTGAAGCAATATATAACAGCAGTAACCCACACACTACTACCAGAGGGTGGAATAGAAGAAGATGAGATTGAGAGGGCACACAGAGCCCTAGGACCTGCTAGAAACACAAACACACCAAAAGACGTCATTGTCAGATATTTAAAACAAAGCACTAGAGATCTCATTCTGTCAGCAACAAGGAAGATAAGAGCTATCAAAGGCCCGGATGGCAGTGACCTGCAAATTTTCATGGACCTCTCTCCCATAACTTTGGAAAAAAGGCGAGCAATGAGACCAATACTGCAAACTCTCATTTCACATAGAATCTCCTACAGATGGGGATTCCCATTCGCCCTAATCTTCCAGGCGAACGGGTCATTTCATAAAGTCAATAACCCAGATGAAGGACACAAACTTTTACAACAACTACAACTAAAACAACCGCCCGGACAAGAACCACATACCAACAACGACGCAAGCCAAAGGCCCATTAGGGCCTGGACGGAGACTACCAACAGTAAAAGCACAAAGAAAACCAGGCAAGAAAAGCCCACACCTCCAAGAGACACAGCAAATAAAAATCAGGAGAGAGTCACCTGAACAAAATAACCGTACAAACTCATCATTACGACAAAACTGGTTGAATCACCTCTAGGAATAATGAACAACAAACAAAACAAAGATCATCCCAGATACTATACAACTGCAACAAATAACACAAGAAAACAGCAAAGACATTAGCAACAAACACACCCGGTTGCTCACACACTAAATAAATCTTGACATAAAGGATGATTAAGCTGAAACACACATGGAGTTCCTGTAGTCAGTTCAGATACAGGAAAACATAAAATTTGAGTAGTGCGCTAGGCACTACTAACCAGATATACACAGACTGAAGAGAACCCTTCATAACAGAAGGACACTACAATAAGGAACTGAATTAAATAATACAGAATAGGCACTAGGTCACGGTTATTCTCCCAGAGGGAAAGCGGAGAACAGATCCCCTTTACTCTCTAAACTAAGGGTACTTCTACTAAAGTGCCAGGAGAATTTGTTGTTTACCATGGTTGCTTATTACAAGTTTACGCTAAACGAATGTTATGTATTTATGTTATGCATGTTACTAAAGTCATTTTGTGTTTGCTTACATTACAAGCGGCTCCACACAATTACACAAGGTCACGAGCCTCAAGGTCAACTGAACTCCGCAGGGGGAGGGCCCTGGGACCAGGAACAACAGACAGGTGAGAACAACCTATACAGACAAAAACCACGACACACACATGGCAGAGGTCACATTTAATCTCATTTCCCATAACGTAAAGGGTTTTAATACCCCTTTCAAAAGAAGGAAGGCATTCCTCTTCATACAGGAGACACATTTTGCCCAAGACAAACTACCAAAATACCTTCACAGGGAATACCCTACCTTTTACTCAGCCACACAGAAAACCAAGAGAGCAGGGGCCACAATAATAATACATAAATTGTTCCCATTTCAATTAGAACGTAAAATCGTGGATAAGGAAGGGGACTTCATTATCTTAATTGGATCGATACTAGGGAAAAAAATCACCCTTATAACCTCTACGCACCCACCACTGCGCCACACAAATCCCTAATCAAACTACTGAATACCTTAATCCCTCTAGACACAGGGAAGATTATTTTGGGGGGAGACCTCAATCTCACTCTACAAGCCACACTGGACAGGTCGGGAAATAAATCAGACTTAAGATTTAGTAAGCAACTACAAAAGATTCAAATGCTAATGCAAAATAATAACATAATAGATGCATGGAGGGGACATCACCCCCTGGAAAGGGAATACACCTTCTTCTCCCCCACACATCAAACGTACTCCCGAATAGATATGATATTTCTGGACTCTGGGTTGTTTGACCACTCTAGCAACGCACAAATAATCCCCTGTCCATGGTCCGATCACTCTGCGGTGGCCATCACTTTGAACCTGAACACGGGGTTAAAATCCAAATTTAACTGGAGACTAAATGAGTCCCTTATTGCCATACCAGAAACAAAAATGCAAATACAATCAGAACTGACACGATACTTTGAACAAAATGAAAAACCAGAGACAGGAATAGGCTGGCTCTGGCTAGCCCATAAGGCCTATATGCGAGGATCCATTATAAGGATAGCCACCACTTACAAAAAGACCCTAATCAAAAAGAGGCAGACTTAACTAAAAAATTACACAAACTAGAGACCTTAAACCAAATGAAGCTGACCCCTACAAGGACAGCGGAGATAGTAAAAACAAGACAAGAATTAGATAACATTCTAACAATTAAAACAGAAAGAATAATGCGCAGATCCCAACACACATTCCTGAAGCAGGCAAACAAATGCTCCCCAATGCTCGCCAGGAAACTGAAAACAAAACAACACAACAATCAAATATTCCAAATAAAAACAGCAGATGGCCATATAACCCAAAGCCAATCCAAAATACAAGAAACCTTTAAAAACTTTTAACCAGAAAATCTACACATCAGAGAAAACCTCTACAACACATCAGATCCAAAACTATCTAAGTGGCCTAGATTTACCAGAAATATCAACCACAGATCTAGAAGCCCTTTATACAGAAATTACACTAAATGAAGTCAGGGAAACAATTGAAGGAATGAAACTAGGAAAGGCGCCAGGACCAGATGGGTACCCAAATATTTATTACAAGACATTCACTGATCACCTGTCACCATACCTAGCCAAATTATTCAACGCCATACTCAAAGGGGAACAGATAGCTCACGAATTCACACAAGCAAGCCTCATTTTCTTCCCCAAGCCAGGCCGCGATCCCATAGAAGCCAAGAACTATCGACCCATCTCCCTATTAAACGGCGACCTTAAGATACTAGCAAAAATTATGGCCTGCAGAATCTCAGAATTCCTCCCAAAATTGGTACACAAAGATCAAGTTGGTTTCGTGCCATACAGACAGGCGGGGGACAACATCAGAAGGATAATGAATGTTATGCATATAGCCAAGGCAAACAACAAATCACTCTGCACCATCGCTTTTGACCTAGAGAAAGCCTTTGATTCCCTAGAGTGGGGCTATCTGAAAGGAGTGCTACACAAAATGGGGATCAGGGGAAATTTTCTCAACGTCTTTAACACCCTATACAATAAACCCAAAGCATTCCTGAAACTAGAAGGGGAAAACATAAATTACATCGACATAGAAAGAGGGACGAGACAGGGGTGCCCCTTGTCACCATTACTATTCGCTTTGGCGATAGAACCTCTCACACAGAGAATCAGGGCGGATGGGGGTATCAAGGGGGTTTGGGCTGGGTCCCACCAATTCAAATGCTGCATGTATGCAGATGACATTCTATGCACTATGACCGAGCCAGAATCCTCTATACCCCCCCTGCTGGAGACCCTGGACCAATTCGGAAGGATTTCGGGATTAAAAGTTAATTATAATAAAACTGAGGCTATGGGCTCCAACATTCCGGAACAAACCTTAACCAGACTAAAAACAAAATATAACTTTACATGGTCCTCAGACCAAATTAACTATCTGGGAATAAAACTGACCCCCGACCTGTCTGGGCTGTATGAGGCCAACTATCCACCGATATTCAAAACCCTATGTGCAGACACAAAAAATTGGAGTAAATTCCCGATCTCCTGGACGGGACGCATAAATTCCATCAAATTAAATATATTACCAAGGCTGTTGTACTTGTTTAGGACCCTCCCTATTCCCATAAAACGAAAAGACTTAGACAAATTTCAAAGGCATCTAACAAGATTCATATGGGGCAACAAAAAACCTCGAATTTCAAAGAAGCTGCTATATAGCAATTATAACACCGGGGGCATAGCGTGCCCGGACCTAAAAGCTTACTATACATCAGCCCAACTAGCATTCCTCCCCCAATCCCACTGCGTGGAGCACCAGCCAATCTGGGTATTTGTGGAGAACATACAAATGCACCCACATAAATGGGACAATGTGACATGGTCGCCCACCATACCACACGCATGCGAGAAACACAGCAACCCAATCATCAGACATTACACACCTGGCACAAAACCAACAAGGCACACCACATAACAAGAGGCCTATCAAACTTAACACCCACTTTAACAATCCCAACAATATGGGATACATTAGACAAGGACTCAATTAACTGGTGGTCCTTGAACAAACTAGACACCCTAGACAAATGGATACAAAATGAAAAGGTTCTTACCTTTGACCAGCTCCGACATAACCATAACATCCCATTAAGAGAACATTTCAACTTTTGTAAGATAAAACACTACATAACAATACTTCTTAGGAAATGGGGAGTCCCCAGACCAAACTGGCTATGCGTGATCTGCCAAAAAGCCCCACTCACAAAAGGCATCATAAGCACACTATATGCAGCAATTAGAGATACGCACAACAACAACACAGCTCCCTTTAAGTGGAAGTGGGATCAAAACATAGGAACCCCAAAAGACGATAAGGCCTGGGAGAAAACCTGCCTCAAACTTGTGAAGAGCCCCCTGAGCTATTCCCTTAGGGAAACATCCATAAAATTCCTCCATAGAGCATATTATACACCTGCAAAACTACACACCATTAACACGCGGATCCCCCCACAATGTTTCAGGCACTGCCAGGATAGGGGGACATTCGAACATATATGGTGGGAATGCCCCATAGCCCTAAACCTCTGGAACAAAGTGCTAAAACTAGCCTCAGAGACACTGCATACACCAATCCCTTGGTCAATTGACACATGCCTCCTATGAGGACCTATTACACATATTTCGAAAAGCCAGAATAAATGGTTTCAGTACCTAATGCTATCAGCAAAAAGCCACATAGCTCAAAAATGGCGAACCCCAGACCTCAGGATACAAGAGGTAATACACAAATTAAATGGCATAATGTTGTTTGACAGATTCACACACACGACTAACAACACATACCCAAAATTTCTAGAAATATGGGGGGCATGGACAACCTCCACACAGGCAATAGAAATATAACAAACACAAACACAGATAGCAGACAAACTAGGAGATAAACCAATTCAAGAAAAGTGAACTGGGGCCCCCCCCCTTGCCGGACTCCACAGACCAGCGCCAAACGGCAAGACTCAGAGGTGAGTGACCTACTTCAAACTACTGTCTAGTATACATACAAAAATGGTCCCTCGACATGAAAGGACGGAAAGAAGAATCATTAGACACAAGCACACGAATGACACTGTAGTTAAAGTTGTTATATCCAGTTAATTTTATTTTGTATGTTAAAAAAACTGTAACAAGAGGTAGCATATCATACTAAAACCATCAGAGATCTCAAAAACAGGCAAACAACCATGCTACCAGTTTAATGTTACTTAGAAAGGTTAAGAAAAAGGAAAATGTAATGGAACTGTCACTAAATTAAAATGTCACCATCATATAAGTTTACGGTTAAGCAATCTACAACATAAATTTGGCCTGCGAGCCATCGCTGAAACATTAATACTGTATAAGATTTACAACTCTGTGACAATAAAAACTATTGAAACAAAAAAAACATAAAATACTTAGCGGGACTATATACACCCCAACCGTACCTTAAAAACCAACTTTACACCCAGCGGGACCATATAGGCCCCAAACGTACCTTTAACAGCTTAAAATACCAAGCGGGGCTATATAGGCCAAAACCGTACCTAAAAAAACTTAAAATACCAAGCGGGACCAAATAGGCCCCATCCGGACCTTTAAAACCCACATTACACCAAGCGGGACCATATGGGCCCCAACCGTACCTTTAAAACCTTAAAATACCAAGCGGGACCTTATAGGCCACAACCGGACCTTAAAAACCCACATTACACCAAGCGGGACCATATAGGCCCCAACCGTACCTTTAAAACCTTAAAATATCAAAGGGACTATATAGGCCCCAACCTAACCTTAAAAACCCACATTACACCAAGCGGGGCCATATAAACCCCAACCGGACCTTAAAAACTCACATTACACCAAGCGGGACTATATAGGCCCCAACCGTTCCTTTAAAACCTTAAAATAACAAGCGGGACAATATAGGCCAAAACTGTACCTAAAAAAAACTTAAAATATCAAGCGGGACTATATAGGCACAACCGGACCTTAAAAACCCACATCACACCAAGCAGGACCATATAGACCCCAACCGTACCTTTAAAACCTTAAAATACCAAGCAGGACTATATAGGCCAAAACCGTACCTAAAAAAATGTATAATACCAAGCGGGACTATAAAGACCCCAACCGTACCTTAAAAAAAACTTTACACTAAGAGGGTCCATATAGGCCCCAACCGGACCTTTAAAAGCTTAAAATACCAAGTGGGACTATATAGGCCAAAACTGTACCTAAAAAAAACTTAAAATATCAAGCAGGACCAAATAGGCCCCATCTGGACCTTTAAAACCCACATTACACCAAGCCGGACCATATAGGCCTCAACCGTACCTTTAAAACCTTAACATTCGAAGCAGGATTTTATAGGCCAAAACCGTACCTAAATAAACCACTTTACACCAAGCGGGACCATATAGGCCACAACCGGACCTTAAAAACCCACATTACACCAAGCGGGACCATATAGGCACCAACTGTACCTTTAAAACCTTAAAATACCAAGCGGGACTATATAGGCCCCAACCGTACCTTTAAAACCTTAAAATACCAAGCGGGACTATATAGGCCAAAACTGTACGTAAAAAAACAACAACCGGACCTTAAAAACTAACATTACACCAAGCGGGACCATATAGGCCCCAACCGTACCTTTAAAACCTTAAAATACCAAGCGGGAATATATAGGCCAAAACTGTACCTAAAAAAAACCTTAAAATATCAAGCGGGATAAAATAGGCCCCACCAGACCTTTAAAACCCACATTACACCAAGCGGGACCATATAGGCCCCAACCGTACCTTTAAAACCTTAAAATTCCAAGCACGACTATATAGGCCAAAACCGTACAATAAAAAAAACACTTTACACCAAGCGGGACCATATAGGCCCCAACCGGACCTTTAAAACTCACATTACACCAAGCGGGACCATATAGGCCCCAACCGTACCTTTAAAACCTTAAAATACCAAACGGGACTACATAGGCCCCAACCGTACCTAAAAAACCTTAAAATACCAAGCGGGGCTATATAAACCCCATCCGGACCGTTAAAACCCACATTACACCAAGCGGGACCATATAGGCCGCAACCGTACCTTTAAAACACCCTCGCTCTCTTCCACAACCTTGGCACACAACTCAAACACGATACATCCAGAAGTGCTCCCGCACCTCGGAACGGCTCTGGAGGAAATCACGCACCTCTGCAGATTTCCTCCACTACAAATTTATGTTACGCTCCTACTTCTCTGTCCTAAATCACGCACCTCTGCAGATTTCCTCCACTACAAATTTAGGTTACGCTCCTACTCCTCTGTCCTCAACCTCGCCAAACAACACTACTTCACTAATATCAACCCTATCCTCTAACCCAAAGCGTCTTTTCGCCACTTTCAAAACTTTCCTCCACCCACCACCTCCTCCCATCCCTTCCTCTCTCACAGCTGTAGATTTGCAAACCATTTTATTCATAAAATCGAAAATATCCGCAATGAACTCTCATCTCACAGTGGCTCACTCACTCTACCATCTCAACTATCCAACCACACCCACTTTTCTTCCTCCCCCAATCCAACAGCCACTTTGAACTGCTTTGCCCCAGCTACAGAGGATGAAGTCGCTAGCCTGCTATCACCCACTCGCCTCACTACATGCCTACCACACTAATCCCAGCTCTCACACACATTTTCAACCTTTCCCTAACTACCAGCAAGTTTCCATCTTGTCTAAAACACGCCACAAATACACCCATCCTCAAAAAGTACTCATCTGACTCTGACATTGCTTCTAACTAAACCGCCCCATCTCTCTACTTCCCCTGGCTTCCAAACTGCTGGGGCGGCTCGTCTATACCTGCCTTACCAGCTTTATTTCCTCTAACTCCTTTCTTGACACCTTCCAATCCGGCTTTCGGCCCCAACACTCCACTGAGACAGCTCTCACTAAAGTCACCAATGACCTGCTTACTGCCAAGTCAAAAGGTCACTTTTCTATTCTCCTTCTTCTAGATCTCTCTGCTGCCTTTGACACAGTTGACCATCCACTTCTACTCCATATCCTCTCCTCCCTCTGTATTCGAGACACTGCTCTCTCGTGGTTCTCATCATACCTACAAAATCGATCATTCACTATCTCCTTCTCTGACACCTCTTCTTCTCCTTACCCCCCTGTCTGTTGGCGTACCCCAAGGATCTGTCCTAGGCCCGCTCCTCTTCTCCATCTACACTTCCTCACTTGGTACCCTTATAAACTCTTTTGGGCTGCAATGTCATCTCTACGCAGATGACACCCAAATCTACCTGTCCGCACCAGATCTATACCCTTCTCTTCTAACACATGTCTCCATCTGCCTCTCTAGTATATCCTCTTGGATGTCCACCCACCATCTCAAACTCAACATGTCTAAAACTGAACTCCTAATCTTCCATCCCTCTACCACTGTGTCAATTCCTCACATCTCTCTCACTGTCAATAATGACATCATCACCCCCTCCTCCCAAGCCCGTTGTCTTGGAGTTCTACTGGACCCCACCCTGTCCTTCATCCATCACATACAATCACTAACTAAATCTTGTCTTCTCCATCTAAAAAACATCTCCAGAATTTGCCACTTTCTTACACAAGACACAACTAAAATCCTTATGCACTCTCTCATCATCTCTCGACTGGACTACTGCAACTCGCTTCTTGCTGGCCTACCCACCACCAACTATCTCCACTTCAATCCATTATGAATGCCTCTGCTAGACTCATCTTCCGTACACAACGTTCAGTGTCAGCATCACCTCTCTGTCAATCTCTCCACTGGCTTCCCATAGCCTCCAGAATAAAATTTAAAATCCTGACCCTAACTTTCAAAGTCCTCAACAAGAGCACTCCCCCATACATTTCTAATCTCATCTCCAAATTCTACCCCACCCACCCTCTTCGCTCTGCTAATGACCTTCTTCTTTCCACAACTCTTGTCACCTCCTCTCACTCTCGTCTTCAGGACTTTTCTTATGCTGCCCCTATTCTCTGGAACTCCTTGCCTCGCTCCACCAGATTATCCTCCAGCCTCAAAACATTCAAAACCTCTCTAAAACACATCTCTTTAAAGAAGCTTATCACCTTCCACCCTAACACACTCTCACCTATCTCTCCCTCCTTTTCCTCACACAATACCTTTAGGTTGTAAGTCTGCGAGTTTCAATCCCACAAGGGGCTTTAGGGAAAGCACCATGGTCACTGGATTCCAAACTCCTTGTTTTACTATGTGTTAATTTGTATGTATCTTTGTCTTGAATGTATCTTATGTACTACGCTACGGAATATGTTGGCGCGTTATAAATAAACGATAACAACATTAATAATAATAATAATAATAATAAAACCATAAAATTCCAAGCGAGACTATATAGGCCAAAACTGTACCGAAAAAAACACTTTACACCAAGCGGGACCATATGGCCCCCAACCGGACCTTAAAAACTCACATTAAACCAAGCGGGACCATATAGGCCCCAACCGTACCTTTAAAACCTTAAAATACTAAGCGGGACTATATAGGCCCCAACCGTACCTAAAAAAAATTAAAATACCTAGAGGGACTATATAAACCCCAAACGGACCTTAAAAACCCATATTACACCAAGCGAAGCCATATAGGCCCCAACAGTACCTTTAAAACCTTAAAATACCAAGCGGAACCATATAGGCCAAAACTGTACGAAAAAAAAACGTAAAAAATCAAGCGGGACCATATAGGCCCCAACCGTACCTTTAAAACCTTAAAATTCCAAGCGGGACTATAAAAGCTAAAAAAAGTACCTAAAAAAAACACTTTACACCAAGCGGGACCATATAGGCCACAACCGGACCTTAAAAACCCACATTACATCAAGCGCGACCATATAGACCCCAACCGGACCTTAAAAACTCACATTACACCAAGCGGGACCATATAGGCCCCAACCGTACCTTTAAAACCTTAAAATAGCAAGCGGCACTATATAGGCCCCAACCGGACCTCTAGAACCTTAAAATATCAAGCAGGACCATATAGGCCCCAAAAAGACCTTAAAACCACTCAATATACCAAGCGGGACCATATAGGCCCCGACCGTACATTTAACACCTTAAACTACCAAGCGGGACCATATAGGCCCCAACCGTACCTTTACAATTATAAAATATATAAACCCCAACCGGACCTTAAAAACCCACTTTACACCAAGCGGGACCATATAGGCCCCAACCGGACCTTAAAAACCCACAGTACTCCAAGCAGGACCATATAGGCCCCAACCGGACCTTTAAAACCTTAAAATACCAAGCGGGACTATATAGGACCCAAGCGTACCTAAAAAAACATAAAATACCAAGTGGGACTATATAAACCCCAACCGGACCTTAAAAACCCACATTACACCAAGCGGCACCATATAGGCCCCAACCCTACCTTTAAAACCTTAAAATTCCAAGCGGGACCATATAGGCCCCAACCGGACCTTAAAAACCCACTTTACTCCAAGTGGGACCATATAGGCCCCACCCGGACCTTAAAATCCCACATTACATCAAGCGGGACCATATAGGCCCCAATCGGACCTTAAAAACTCACATTACACCAAGCAGGACCATATAGGCCCCAATCGGACCTTTAAAACCTTAAAATACCAAGCAGGACTATATAGGGCAAAACTGTACCTACAAAAAATTCAAATATCAAGCGGGACCATATAGGCCCCAACCGGACCTTTGAAACCTTAAAATTGCAAGCGGGACTATATAGGCCGAAACTGTACCTAAAAAAGCCTTAAAATATCAAGAAGGACCATATAGGCCCCAACCGTACCTTCAAAAACCTTAAAATCGCAAGCGGGACCATATAGGCCCCAACCGGACCTTTAGAACCTTAAAATACCAAGCAGGACCATATAGGCCCCAATCAGACCTTAAAACCGCTCAATACACCAAGTGGAACCATATAGGCCCCGACCGTGTACATTTAACATCTTAAAAAAACAAGCGGGACCATATAGGCCCCAACCGTACATGTAAATCCTTAAAATACCAAGCGGGACCATATAGGCCCCCACCGTACCTTTACAACCATAAAATATATAAACCCCAACCGGACCTTAAAAACCCACATTACACAAAGCGGGACCATATAGGCCCCAACCGGACCTTAAAAACCGACTTTACTCCAAGTGGGACCATAAAGGCCCCACCTGGACCTTAAAATCCCACATTACACCAAGCGGGACCATATAGGCCCCAACCGGACCTCAAAAACTCACATTACATCAAGCGGGACTATATAGGCCCCAACCGTACCTTTAAAACCTTAAAATACCAAGCGTGACTATATAGGCCCCAACCATCCCTCGAAAACCTTAAAATACCAAGCCGGATTATATAAACCTCAACCGGACCTTAAAAACCCACATTACACCAAGCGGGACCATATAGGCCCCAACCGGAACTTAAAAACTCAGATTACACCAAGCGGGACCTTATAGGCCCCAACAGTACCTTTAAAACCTTAAAATACCAAGCGGGACTATATAGGCGCCAACCGTACCTAAAAAAACTTAAAATACCAAGCGGGACTATATAAACCCCAAACGGACCTTAAAAACCCACATTACACCAAGCGGGACCATATAGGCCCCAACCCTAACTTTAAAACCTTAAAATACCAAGCGGGACTATATAGGCCAAAACTGTACCTAATAAAACCTTAAAATATCAAGCGGGACCATATAGGCCCCAACCGTACCTTTAAAACCTTAAAATTCCAAGCGGGACCATATAGGCCCCAACCGGACCTTAAAAACCCACTTTACTCCAAGTGGGACCATGTAGGCCCCACCCGGACCTTAAAATCCCACATTACACCAAGCGGGACCATAAAGACCCCAACCGGACCTTAAAAACTCACATTACACCTAGCAAGACCATATAGGCCCCAAACGGACCTTTAAAACCTTAAAATACCAAGCAGGACTATATAGACCCCAACTGGATCTTAAAAACCCACATTAAACCAAGCGGGACCATATAGACCCCAACCGTACCTTTAAAACCTTAAAATACCAAGCGGGACTATATAGGGCAAAACTGTACCTTTATAACCTTAAAATACCAAGCTGGACTATATAGGGCTAAACTGTACCTAAAAAAAACTTAAAATATCAAGCGGGACCATATAGGCCCCAACCGGACCTTTGAAACCTTAAAATACCAAGCAGGACTATATAAACCCCAACTGGATCTTAAAAACCCACATTACACCAAGCGGGACCATATAGACCCCAACCGTACCTTTAAAACCTTAAAATACCAAGCGGGACTATATAGGGCAAAACTGTACCTAAAAAAAACATAAAATATCAATCGGGACCATATAGGCCCACACCGGACCTTTGAAACCTTAAAATTGCAAGCGGGACTATATAGGCCGAAACATTACCTAAAAAAAACACTTTACACCAAGCGGGACCTTATAGCCCCCAACCGTACCTTTAAAACCTTAAAATACCAAGCGGGACTATATAGGCCAAAACTGTACCTAAAAAAAACGTAAAATATCAAGCGGGACCATATAGGCCCCAACCGTACTTTTAAAACCTTAAAATTCCAAGCGGGACCATATAGGCCCCAGCGGACCTTAAAAAAACACTTTACTCCAAGTGGGACCATATAGGCCCCACCCGGACCTTAAAATCCAACATTACACCAAGCGGGACCATATAGGCCCCAACCGGACCTTAAAAACTCACATTACACCAAGCGGGACCATATGGGCCCCAACCGGACCTTTAAAACCTTAAAATACCAAGCAGGACTATATAAACCCCAACCGGATCTTAAAAACCCACATTACACCAAGCGGGACCATATAGACCCCAACCGTACCTTTAAAATCTTAAAATACCAAGCGGGACTATATAGGGTAAAACTGTACCTTTAAAACCTTAAAATACCAAGCGGGACTATATAGGGCAAAACTGTACCTAAAAAAAACTTAAAATATCAATCGGGACCATATAGGCCCCAACCGGACCTTTGAAACCTTAAAATTGCAAGCGGGACTATATAGGCCGAAACCGTACCTAAAAAAAACACTTTACACCAAGCGGGACCTTATAGGCCCCAACCGTACCTTTAAAACCTTAAAATACCAAGCGGGACTATATAGGCCAAAACTGTACCTAATAAAACCTTAAAATATCAAGCGGGACCATATAGGCCCCAACCCTAACTTTAAAACCTTAAAATACCAAGCGGGACTATATAGGCCAAAACTGTACCTAATAAAACCTTAAAATATCAAGCGGGACCATATAGGCCCCAACCGTACCTTTAAAACCTTAAAATTCCAAGCGGGACCATATAGGCCCCAACCGGACCTTAAAAACCCACTTTACTCCAAGTGGGACCATGTAGGCCCCATCCAGACCTTAAAATCCCACATTACACCAAGCGGGACCATAAAGACCCCAACCGGACCTTAAAAACTCACATTACACCTAGCGGGACCATATAGGCCCCAAACGGACCTTTAAAACCTTAAAATACCAAGCAGGACTATATAGACCCCAACTGGATCTTAAAACCCACATTAAACCAAGCGGGACCATATAGACCCCAACCGTACCTTTATAACCTTAAAATACCAAGCGGGACCATATAGGGCAAAACTGTACCTTTATAACCTTAAAATACCAAGCTGGACTATATAGGGCTAAACTGTACCTAAAAAAAACTTAAAATATCAAGCGGGACCATATAGGCCCCAACCGGACCTTTGAAACCTTAAAATACCAAGCAGGACTATATAAACCCCAACTGGATCTTAAAAACCCACATTACACCAAGCGGGACCATGTAGACCCCAACCGTACCTTTAAAACCTTAAAATACCAAGCGGGACTATATAGGGCAAAACTGTACCTAAAAAAAACTTAAAATATCAATCGAGACCATATAGGCCCCAACCGGACCTTTGAAACCTTAAAATTGCAAGCGGGACTATATAGGCCGAAACCGTACCTAAAAAAAACACTTTACACCAAGCGGGACCTTATAGGCCCCAACCGTACCTTTAAAACCTTAAAATACCAAGCGGGACTATATAGGCCAAAACTGTACCTAATAAAACCTTAAAATATCAAGCGGGACCATATAGGCCCCAACCGTACCTTTAAAACCTTAAAATTCCAAGCGGGACCATATAGGCCCCAACCGGATCTTAAAAACCCACTTTACTCCAAGTGGGACCATATAGGCCCCACCCGGACCTTAAAATCCCACATTACACCAAGCGGGACCATATAGACCCCAACCGGACCTTAAAAACTCACATTACACCAAGCGGGACCATATAGGCCCCAACCGGACCTTTAAAACCTTAAAATACCAAGCAGGACTATATAGACCCCAACCGAATCTTAAAAACCCACATTACCCCAAGCGGGACCATATAGACCCCAACCGTACCTTTAAAACCTTAAAATACCAAGCGGGACTATATAGGGCAAAACTGTACCTAAAAAAACTTAAAATATCAAGCGGGACCATATAGGCCCCAACCGGACCTTTAGAACCTTAAAATACCAAGCAGGACCATATAGGCCCCAATCAGACCTTAAAACCGCTTAATACACCAAGCGGGTCCATATAGGCCCCGACCGTGTACATTTAAAACCTTAAAATACCAAGCGGGACCATATAGGCCCCAACCGTACATGTAAAACCTTAAAATACCAAGCGGGACCATATAGGCCCCCACCGTACCTTTACAACCATAAAATATATAAACCACAACCGGACCTTAAAAACCCACATTACACAAAGCGGGACCATATAGGCCCCAACCGGACCTTAAAAACCGACTTTACTCCAAGTGGGACCATATAGGCCCCAACCGGACCTTAAAAAACGACTTTACTCCAAGTGGGACCATATAGGCCCCACCCGGACCTTAAAATCCCACATTACACCAAGCGGGACCATATAGGCCCCAACCGGACCTCAAAAACTCACATTACACCAAGCGAAACCATATAGGCCCCAACCGTACCTTTAAAATCTTAAAATACCAAGCGGGACTATATAGGGTAAAACTGTACCTTTAAAACCTTAAAATACCAAGCGGGACTATATAGGGCAAAACTGTACCTAAAAAAAACTTAAAATATCAATCGGGACCATATAGGCCCCAACCGGACCTTTGAAACCTTAAAATTGCAAGCGGGACTATATAGGCCGAAACCGTACCTAAAAAAAACACTTTACACCAAGCGGGACCTTATAGGCCCCAACCGTACCTTTAAAACCTTAAAATACCAAGCGGGACTATATAGGCCAAAACTGTACCTAATAAAACCTTAAAATATCAAGCGGGACCATATAGGCCCCAACCCTAACTTTAAAACCTTAAAATACCAAGCGGGACTATATAGGCCAAAACTGTACCTAATAAAACCTTAAAATATCAAGCGGGACCATATAGGCCCCAACCGTACCTTTAAAACCTGAAAATTCCAAGCGGGACCATATAGGCCCCAACCGGACCTTAAAAACCCACTTTACTCCAAGTGGGACCATGTAGGCCCCATCCGGACCTTAAAATCCCACATTACACCAAGCGGGACCATAAAGACCCCAACCGGACCTTAAAAACTCACATTACACCTAGCGGGACCATATAGGCCCCAAACGGACCTTTAAAACCTTAAAATACCAAGCAGGACTATATAGACCCCAACTGGATCTTAAAAACCCACATTAAACCAAGCGGGACCATATAGACCCCAACCGTACCTTTATAACCTTAAAATACCAAGCGGGACTATATAGGGCAAAACTGTACCTTTATAACCTTAAAATACCAAGCTGGACTATATAGGGCTAAACTGTACCTAAAAAAACCTTAAAATATCAAGCGGGACCATATAGGCCCCAACCGGACCTTTGAAACCTTAAAATACCAAGCAGGACTATATAAACCCCAACTGGATCTTAAAAACCCACATTACACCAAGCGGGACCATGTAGACCCCAACCGTACCTTTAAAACCTTAAAATACCAAGCGGGACTATATAGGGCAAAACTGTACCTAAAAAAAACTTAAAATATTAATCGGGACCATATAGGCCCCAACCGGACCTTTGAAACCTTAAAATTGCAAGCGGGACTATATAGGCCGAAACCGTACCTAAAAAAAACACTTTACACCAAGCGGGACCATATAGGCCCCAACCGTACCTTTAAAACCTTAAAATACCAAGCGGGACTATATAGGCCAAAACTGTACCTAATAAAACCTTAAAATATCAAGCGGGACCATATAGGCCCCAACCGTACCTTTAAAACCTTAAAATTCCAAGCGGGACCATATAGGCCCCAACCGGACCTTAAAAACCCACTTTACTCCAAGAGGGACCATATAGGCCCCACCCGGACCTTAAAATCCCACATTACACCAAGCGGGACCATATAGACCCCAACCGGACCTTAAAAACTCACATTACACCAAGCGGGACCATATAGGCCCCAACCGGACCTTTAAAACCTTAAAATACCAAGCAGGACTATATAGACCCCAACCGAATCTTAAAAACCCACATTACCCCAAGCGGGACCATATAGACCCCAACCGTACCTTTAAAACCTTAAAATACCAAGCGGGACTATATAGGGCAAAACTGTACCTAAAAAAACTTAAAATATCAAGCGGGACCATATAGGCCCCAACCGGACCTTTAGAACCTTAAAATACCAAGCAGGACCATATAGGCCCCAATCAGACCTTAAAACCGCTCAATACACCAAGCGGGTCCATATAGGCCCCGACCGTGTACATTTAAAACCTTAAAATACCAAGCGGGACCATATAGGCCCCAACCGTACATGTAAAACCTTAAAATACCAAGCGGGACCATATAGGCCCCCACCGTACCTTTACAACCATAAAATATATAAACCACAACCGGACCTTAAAAACCCACATTACACAAAGCGGGACCATATAGGCCCCAACCGGACCTTAAAAACCGACTTTACTCCAAGTGGGACCATATAGGCCCCAACCGGACCTTAAAAAACGACTTTACTCCAAGTGGGACCATATAGGCCCCACCCAAACCTTAAAATCCCACATTACACCAAGCGGGACCATATAGGCCCCAACCGGACCTCAAAAACTCACATTACACCAAGCGAGACCATATAGGCCCCAACCGTACCTTTAAAACCTTAAAATACCAAGCGTGACTATATAGGCCCCAACCGTCCCTCGAAAACCTTAAAATACCAAGCAGGATTATATAAACCCCAACCGGACCTTAAAGACCCACATTACACCAAGCAGGACCATATAGGCCCTAACCGTACCTTTAAAACCTTTAAATACCAAGCGGAACTATATAGGCCAAAACTGTACCTAAAAAAAACTTAAAATATCAAGCGGGACCTTATAGGCCCCAACCGTACCTTTAAAACCTTAAAATTCCAAGCGGGACCATATAGGCCCCAACCGGACCTTAAAAACCCACTTTACTCCAAGTGGGACCATATAGGCCCCACCCGGACCATAAAATCCCACATTACATCAAGCGGGACCATATAGGCCCCAACCGTACCTTTAAAACCTTAAAATACCAAGCGGGACTATATAGGTCAAAACTGTACCTTTAAAACCTTAAAATACCAAGCTGGACTATATAGGGCAAAACTGTACCTAAAAAAAACGTAAAATATCAAGCGGGACCATATAGGCCCCAACCGGACCTTTGAAACCTTAAAATACCAAGCAGGACTACATAAACCCCAACCGGATCTTAAAAACCCACATTACACCAAGCGGGACCATATAGACCCCAACCGTACCTTTAAAACCTTAAAATACCAAGCGGGACCATATAGACCCCAACCGTACCTTTAAAACCTTAAAATACCAAGCGGGACTATATAGGGCAAAACTGTACCTAAAAAAAACTTAAAATATCAATCGGGACCATATAGGCCCCAACCGGACCTTTGAAACCTTAAAATTGCAAGCGGGACTATATAGGCCGAAACCGTACCTAAAAAAAACACTTTACACCAAGCGGGACCATATAGGCCCCAACCGTACCTTTAAAACCTTAAAATACCAAGCGGGACTATATAGGCCAAAACTGTACCTAAAAAAAACTTAAGATATCAAGCGGGACCATATAGGCCCCAACCGTACCTTTAAAACCTTAAAATTCCAAGCGGGACCATATAGGCCCCAGCGGACCTTAAAAAACCACTTTACTCCAAGTGGGACCATATAGGCCCCACCCGGACCTTAAAATCCCACATTACACCAAGCGGGACCATATAGGCCCCAACCGGACCTTAAAAACTCACATTACACCAAGCGGGACCATATAGGCCCCAACCGGACCTTTAAAACCTTAAAATACCAAGCGGGACTATATAGGGCAAAACTGTACCTAAAAAAACTTAAAATATCAAGCGGGACCATATAGGCCCCAACCGGACCTTTAGAACCTTAAAATACCAAGCAGGACCATATAGGCCCCAATCAGACCTTAAAACCGCTCAATACACCAAGCGGGACCATATAGGCCCCGACCGTGTACATTTAAAACCCTAAAATACCAAGCGGGACCATATAGGCCCCAACTGTACATGTAAAACCTTAAAATACCAAGCGGGACCATATAGGCCCCCACCGTACCCTTACAACCATAAAATATATAAACCCCAACCGGACCTTAAAAACCCACATTACACAAAGCGGGACCATATAGGCCCCAACCGGACCTTAAAAAACGACTTTACTCCAAGTGGGACCATATAGGCCCCAACCGGACCTTAAAAACCGACTTTACTCCAAGTGGGACCATATAGGCCCCAACCGGACCTCAAAAACTCACATTACACCAAGCGAGACCATATAGGCCCCAACCGTACCTTTAAAACCTTAAAATACCAAGCGTGACTATATAGGCCCCAACCGTCCCTCGAAAACCTTAAAATACCAAGCAGGATTATATAAACCCCAACCGGACCTTAAAGACCCACATTACACCAAGCAGGACCATATAGGCCCCAACCGTACCTTTAAAACCTTTAAATACCAAGCGGGACTATATAGGCCAAAACTGTACCTAAAAAAACCTTAAAATATCAAGAGGGACCATATAGGCCCCAACAGTACCTTTAATACCTTAAAATTCCAAGCGGGACCATAAAGGCCCCAACCGGACCTTAAAAACCCATTTTACTCCAAGTGGGACCATATAGGCCCCACCCAGACCTTAAAATCCCACATTACACCAAGCAGGACCATATAAGCCCCAACCGGACCTTAAAAACTCACATTACACCAAGCTGGACCATATAGGCCCCAACAGTACATTTAAAACCTTAAAATTCCAAGCGGGACCATAAAAACCCCAACCGGACCTTAAAAACCCACTTTACTCCAAGTGGGACCATATAGGCCCCACCCAGACCTTAAAATCCCACATTACACCAAGCGGGACCATATAAGCCCCAACCGGACCTTAAAAACTCACATTACACCAAGCGGCACCATATAGGCCCCAACCCTACCTTTAAAACCTTAAAATACCAAGCGGGACTATATAGGCCAAAACTGTACCTAAAAAAACCTTAAAATATCAAGCGGGACCATATAGGCCCCAGCCGTACCTTTAAAACCTTAAAATTCCAAGCGGGACCATATAGACCCCAACCGGACCTTAAAAACCCACTTTACTCCTAGTGGGACCATATAGGCCCCACCCGGACCTTAAAATCCCACATTACACCAAGCGGGACCATATAGGCCCCAACCGGACCTTAAAAACTCACATTACACCAAGCGGGACCATATAGGCCCCAATCGGACCTTTAAAACCTTAAAATACCAAGCAGGACTATATAAACCCCAACCGGATCTTAAAAACCCACATTACACCAAGCGGGACCATATAGGCCCCAACCGTACCTTTAAAACCTTAAAATACCAAGCGGGACTATATAGGGCAAAACTGTACCTAAAAAAAACTTAAAATATCAAGCGGGACCATATAGGCCCCAACCGGACCTTTGAAACCTTAAAATTGCAAGCGGGACTATATAGGCCGAAACCGTACCTAAAAAAAACACTTTACACCAAGCGAGACCATATAGGCCCCAACCGTACCTTTAAAACCTGAAAATTCCAAGCGGGACTATATAGGCCAAAACTGTACCTAAAAAAAACTTAAAATATCAAGCGGGACCATATAGGCCCCAACCGTACCTTTAAAACCTTAAAATTCCAAGCGGGACCATATAGGCCCCATCCGGACATTAAAAACCCACTTTTCTCCAAGTGGGACCATATAGGCCCCACCCGGACCTTAAAATCCTACATTACACCAAGCGGGACCATATAGGCCCCAACCGGACCTTAAAAACTCACATTACACCTTAAAATACCAAGCGGGACCATATAGGCCCCAACCGTACATGTAAAACCTTAAAATACCAAGCGGGACCATATAGGCCCCAACCGTACATGTAAAACCTTAAAATACCAAGCGGGACCATATAGGCCCCAACCGTACCTTTACAACCATAAAATATATAAACCCCAACCGGACCTTAAAAACCCACATTACACAAAGCGGGACCATATAGGCCCCAACCGGACCTTAAAAAACGACTTTACTCCAAGTGGGACCATATAGACCCCACCCTGACCTTAAAATCCCACATTACACCAAGCGGGACCATATAGGCCCCAACCGGATCTCAAAAACTCACATTACACCAAGCGGGACCATATAGGCCCCAACCGTACCTTTAAAACCTTAAAATACCAAGCGTGACTATATAGGCCCCAACCGTCCCTCGAAAACCTTAAAATACCAAGCGGGATTATATACACCCCAATCGGACCTTAAAAACCCACATTACACCAAGCGAACCATATAGGCCCCGACCGTACCTTTAAAACCTTTAAATACCAAGCAGGACTATATAGGCCAAAACTGTACCTAAAAAAAACTTAAAATATCAAGCGGGACCTTATGGGCCCCAACCGTACCTTTAAAACCTTAAAATTCCAAGCGGGACCATAAAGGCCCCAATTGGACGTTAAAAACCCACTTTACTCCAAGTGGGACCATATAGGCCCCACCCAGACCTTAAAATCCCACATTACACCAAGCGGGACCATATAGGCCCCACCCAGACCTTAAAATCCCACATTACACCAAGCGGGACCATATAGGCCCCAACAGGACCTTAAAAACCTTAAAATACCAAGCGGGACTATATAAACCCTAACCGGACCTTAAAAACCCACATTACACCAAGCGGGACCATATAGGCCCCAACCATACCTTTAAAACCTTAAAATAGCAAGCGGGACCATATAGACCTCAACCGGACCTTTAGAACCTTAAAATACCAAGCAGGACCATATAGGCCCCAATCAGACCTTAAAACCGCTCAATACACCAAGCCGGACCATATAGGCCCCGACCGTACATTTAACACCTTAAAATACCAAGCGGGACCATATAGGCCCCAACCGTACATGTAAAACCTTAAAATACCAAGCGGGACCATATAGGCCCCAACTGTACCTTTACAACCATAAAATATATAAACCCCAACCGGACCTTAAAAACCCACATTACACCAAGCGGGACCATATAGGCCCCAACCAGACCTTAAAAGCCCACTTTACTCCAAGTGGGAACATATAGACCCCAACCGGACCTTAAAATCCCACATTACACCAAGCGGGAACATATAGGCCCCGACCGTGTACATTTAACACCTTAAAATACCAAGCGGGACCATATAGGCCCCAACCATACATGTAAAACCTTAAAATACCAAGCGGGACCATATAGGCCCCCACCGTACCTTTACAACCATAAAATATATAAACCCCAACCGGACCTTAAAACCCCACATTACACAAAGCGGGACCATATAGGCCCCAAACGGACCTTAAAAAACGACTTTACTCCAAGTGGGACCATATAGACCCCACCCGGACATTAAAATCCCACATTACACCGAGCGGGACCATATAGGCCCCAACCGGACCTAAAAAACTCACATTACACCAAGCGGGACCATATAGGCCCCAACCGTACCTTTAAAACCTTAAAATACCAAGCGTGACTATATAGGCCCCAACCGTCCCTCGAAAACCTTAAAATACCAAGCGGGATTATATACACCCCAATCGGACCTTAAAAACACACATTACACTAAGCGGGACCATATAGGCCCCAACCGTACCTTTAAAACCTTTAAATACCAAGCAGGACTATATAGGCCAAAACTGTACCTAAAAAAACCTTAAAATATCAAGCGGGACCTTATAGGCCCCAACCGTACCTTTAAAACCTTAAAATTCCAAGCGGGACCATAAAGGCCCCAACCGAACGTTAAAAACCCACTTTACTCCAAGTGGGACCATATAGGCCCCACCCAGACCTTAAAATCCCACATTACACCAAGCGGGGACCATATAAGCCCCAACCGGACCTTAAAAACTCACATTACACCAAGCGGGACCATATAGGCCCCAACAGTACCTTTCAAACCTTAAAATACCAAGCGGGACTATATAGGCCCCAACCGTACCTAAAAAATACTTAAAATACCAAGCGGGAATATGTAAACCCAAACTGGACCTTAAAAACCCACATTACACCAAGCGGGACCATATAGGCCACAACCGTACCTTTAAAACCTTAATATACCAAGCGGGACTACATAGGCAAAAACTGTACCTAAAAAAAAACTTAAAATATCAAGCGGGACCATATAGGCCCCAACCTGACCTTAAAAATTCACATTACACCAAGCGGGACCATATAGGCCCCAACTGTACCTTTAAAACCTTAAAATACCAAGCGTGACTATATAGGCCCCAACCGTCCCTCGAAAACCTTAAAATACCAAGCGGGACCATATAGGACCCACCCAGACCTTAAAATCCCACATTACACCAAGCGGGACCATATAGGCCCCAACCGTACCTTTAAAACCTTTAAATACCAAGCAGGACTATATAGGCCAAAACTGTACCTAAAAAAACCTTAAAATATCAAGCGGGACCTTATAGGCCTCAACCGTACCTTTAAAACCTTAAAATTCCAAGCGGGACCATAAAGGCCCCAACCTGACGTTAAAAACCCACTTTACTCCAAGTGGGACCATATAGGACCCACCCAGACCTTAAAATCCCACATTACACCAAGCGGGACCATATAAGCCCCAACCGGACCTTAAAAACTCACATTACACCAAGCGGGACCATATAGGCCCCAACAGTACGTTTAGAACCTTAAAATACCAAGCAGGACCATATAGGCCCCAATCAGACCTTAAAACCGCTCAATACACCAAGCCGGACCATATAGGCCCCGACCGTATATTTAACTCCTTAAAATACCAAGCGGGACCATATAGGCCCCAACCGTACATGTAAAACCTTAAAATACCAAGCGGGACCATATAGGCCCCAACCGTACCTTTACAACCATAAAATATATAAACCCCAACCGGACCTTAAAAACCCACATTACACCAAGCGGGACCATATAGGCCCCAACCTGACCTTAAAAACCCACTTTATTCCAAGTGGGACCATATAGGCCCCAACCGGACCTTAAAATCCCACATTACACGAAGCGGGAACAAATAGGCCCCAACCTGACCTTAAAAACCCACTTTATTCCAAGTGGGACCATATAGGCCCCAACCGGACCTTAAAAACCCACATTACACCAAGCAGGACCATATAGGCCCCAACTGGACCTTTAAAATCTTAAAATACCAAGCAGGACCATATATGCCCTAACCGGACCTTAAAAACCCACATTACACCAAGCGGAACCATATAGGCACCAACCGGACTTTAAATACACACACTACACCAAGCGGGACCATACAGGCCCCAACCTTACCTCTAAAACCTTAAAATACCAACCGGACCTTGAAAACTCACATTACACCAAGTGGGACCATATAGGCCCCAACCCGACCTTTAAAACCTTACAAAACCAAGCAGGACAATATAGGCCCCAACCAGACCTTAAAAACCCACATTACACCAAGCGGGACCATATAGGCCCCAAACAGGACCTTAAATACACACATTACACAAAGCGGGACCATATAGGTCCGAACCGGACCTTAAAAACTCACATTACACCAAGCAAGACCAGATAGGCCCTAACCGCACCTTTAAAACCTTAAAATACCAAGCGGGACCATATAGGCCCCAACCGTACCTAAAAAATACTTAAAATACCAAGCGGGACTATATAAACCCAAACCGGACCTTAAAAACCCACATTACACCAAGCGGGACCATATAGGCCACAACCGTACCTTTAAAAACCTTAATATACCAAGCGGGACTACATAGGCCAAAACTGTACCTAAAAAAAAACTTAAAATATCAAGCGGGACCATATAGGCCCCAACCTGACCTTAAAAACTCACATTACACCAAGCGGGACCATATAGGCCTCAACCGTACCTTTAAAACCTTAAAATACCAAGCGGGACCATATAGGCCCCAACCGTACCTTTAAAACCTTAACATTTTAAGCGGGACTATATAGGCCAAAACCATACCTAAAAAAAACACTTTACACCAAGCGGGACCATATAGGCCACAACCGGACCTTAAAAACCCACATTACACCAAGCGGGACCATATAGGCCCCAACCGGACCCTTAAAAACTCACATTACACCAAGCGGGACCATATAGGCCACAACCGGACCTTAAAACCCACATTACACCAAGCGGGACCATATAGGCCCCACCGTCGACATTTAACACCTTAAAATATACCAAGCGGGACCATAAATGCCCCAACCGTGACTGTAAAAACCTTAAAAAATACAAGCGGGACCATATAGGCCCCAACTGGGACCTTTATCAACCATAAAATCTATAAACCCCAACCGGGACCTTAAACACCCACATAACACCAAGCGGGACCATAAAGGCCCCCCCCCCCAACCCAGTACCTTAACACCCCACTTTACTCCAAGTGGAGACATATAGACCACCAACCGTACCTTTAAAATCCCACATTACACCAAGCGGGAACATATAGGCCCCGACCGTGTACATTTAACACCCTTAAAATACCCAAGCGGGACCATAAAGGCCCCAACCATACATGATAAAACGCTTAAAATACCAAAGCGGGACCATATAGCCCCCACCTGGTAAACCTTTATCAACAACCAGTAAAATATATAAACCTCCAACCGGACCTTAAAACCCACATTACACAGAAGCGGACCATATAGGCCCCAACGGATACGCTTAAAAAACGACTTTACTCCAAGTGGGACCATATAGACCCCACCCGGACATTAAAATCCCACATTACACCGAGCGGGGACCATATAGGCCCCAACCGGACCTAAAAAACTCACATTACACCAAGCGGGACCATATAGGCCCCAACCGTACCTTTAAAACCTTAAAATACCAAGCGTGACTATATAGGCCCCAACCGTCCCTCGAAAACCTTAAAATACCAAGCGGGATTATATACACCCCAATCGGACCTTAAAAACACACATTACACTAAGCGGGACCATATAGGCCCCAACCGTACCTTTAAAACCTTTAAATACCAAGCAGGACTATATAGGCCAAAACTGTACCTAAAAAAACCTTAAAATATCAAGCGGGACCTTATAGGCCCCAACCGTACCTTTAAAACCTTAAATTCCAAGCGGGACCATAAAGGCCCCAACCGAACGTTAAAAACCCACTTTACTCCAAGTGGGACCATATAGGCCCCACCCAGACCTTAAAATCCCACATTACACCAAGCGGGACCATATAAGCCCCAACCGGACCTTAAAAACTCACATTACACCAAGCGGGACCATATAGGCCCCAACCGGACCTTTCAAACCTTAAAATACCAAGCGGGACTAAATAGGCCCCAACCGGACCTAAAAAATACTTAAAATACCAAGCGGGACTATATAAACCCAAACTGGACCTTAAAAACCCACATTACACCAAGCGGGACCATATAGGCCACAACCGCACCTTTAAAACCTTAATATACCAAGCGGGACTACATAGGCCAAAAACTGTACCTAAAAAAAAACTTAAAATATCAAGCGGGACCATATAGGCCCCAACCTGACCTTAAAAATTCACATTACACCAAGCGGGACCATATAGGCCCCAACTGTACCTTTAAAACCTTAAAATACCAAGCGTGACTATATAGGCCCCAACCGTCCCTCGAAAACGTTAAAATACCAAGCGGGATTATATACACCCCAATCGGACCTTAAAAACCCACATTACACCAAGCGGGACCATATAGGCCCCAACCGTACCTTTAAAACCTTTAAATACCAAGCAGGACTATATAGGCCAAAACTGTACCTAAAAAAACCTTAAAATATCAAGCGGGACCTTATAGGCCTCAACCGTACCTTTAAAACCTTAAAATTCCAAGCGGGACCATAAAGGCCCCAACCTGACGTTAAAAACCCACTTTACTCCAAGTGGGACCATATAGGACCCACCCAGACCTTAAAATCCCACATTACACCAAGCGGGACCATATAAGCCCCAACCGGACCTTAAAAACTCACATTACACCAAGCGGGACCATATAGGCCCCAACAGTACGTTTAGAACCTTAAAATACCAAGCAGGACCATATAGGCCCCAATCAGACCTTAAAACCGCTCAATACACCAAGCCGGACCATATAGGCCCCGACCGTATATTTAACTCCTTAAAATACCAAGCGGGACCATATAGGCCCCAACCGTACATGTAAAACCTTAAAATACCAAGCGGGACCATATAGGCCCCAACCGTACCTTTACAACCATAAAATATATAAACCCCAACCGGACCTTAAAAACCCACATTACACCAAGCGGGACCATATAGGCCCCAACCTGACCTTAAAAACCCACTTTATTCCAAGTGGGACCATATAGGCCCCAACCGGACCTTAAAATCCCACATTACACGAAGCGGGAACAAATAGGCCCCAACCTGACCTTAAAAACCCACTTTATTCCAAGTGGGACCATATAGGCCCCAACCGGACCTTAAAAACCCACATTACACCAAGCAGGACCATATAGGCCCCAACTGGACCTTTAAAATCTTAAAATACCAAGCAGGACCATATATGCCCTAACCGGACCTTAAAAACCCACATTACACCAAGCGGAACCATATAGGCACCAACCGGACTTTAAATACACACACTACACCAAGCGGGACCATACAGGCCCCAACCTTACCTCTAAAACCTTAAAATACCAACCGGACCTTGAAAACTCACATTACACCAAGTGGGACCATATAGGCCCCAACCCGACCTTTAAAACCTTACAAAACCAAGCAGGACAATATAGGCCCCAACCAGACCTTAAAAACCCACATTACACCAAGCGGGACCATATAGGCCCCAACAGGACCTTAAATACACACATTACACAAAGCGGGACCATATAGGTCCGAACCGGACCTTAAAAACTCACATTACACCAAGCAAGACCAGATAGGCCCTAACCGCACCTTTAAAACCTTAAAATACCAAGCGGGACCATATAGGCCACAACCGTACCTAAAAAATACTTAAAATACCAAGCGGGACTATATAAACCCAAACCGGACCTTAAAAACCCACATTACACCAAGCGGGACCATATAGGCCACAACCGTACCTTTAAAACCTTAATATACCAAGCGGGACTACATAGGCCAAAACTGTACCTAAAAAAAAACTTAAAATATCAAGCGGGACCATATAGGCCCCAACCTGACCTTAAAAACTCACATTACACCAAGCGGGACCATATAGGCCTCAACCGTACCTTTAAAACCTTAAAATACCAAGCGGGACCATATAGGCCCCAACCGTACCTTTAAAACCTTAACATTTTAAGCGGGACTATATAGGCCAAAACCATACCTAAAAAAAACACTTTACACCAAGCGGGACCATATAGGCCACAACCGGACCTTAAAAACCCACATTACACCAAGCGGGACCATATAGGCCCCAACCGGACCTTAAAAACTCACATTACACCAAGCGGGACCATATAGGCCACAACCGGACCTTAAAAACCCACATTACACCAAGCGGGACCATATAGGCCCCAACCGGACCTTAAAAACTCACATTACACCAAGCGGGACCATATAGGCCGCAACCGTACGTTTAAAACCTTAAAATACCAAGCGGGACTATATAGGCCCCAACCGTACCTAAAAAAACGTAAAATACCAAGCAGGACTATATAAACCCCAACCGGACCTTAAAAACCCACATTACACCAAGCGGGACCGTATAGGCCCAACCATACCTTTTAAACCTTAAAATAGCAAGCGGGACCATATAGGCCCCAATCAGACCTTAAAACCGCTAAATACACCAAGCCGGACCATATAGGCCCCGACCGTACATTTAACACCTTAAAATACCAAGCGGGACCATATAGGCCCCAACCGTACATGTAAAACCTTAAAATACCAAGCGGGACCATATAGGCCCCAACTGTACCTTTACAACCATAAAATATATAAACCCCAACCGGACCTTAAAAACCCACATTACACCAAGCGGGACCATATAGGCCCCAACCAGACCTTAAAAGCCCACTTTACTCCAAGTGGGAACATATAGACCCCAACCGGACCTTAAAATCCCACATTACACCAAGCGGGAACATATAGGCCCCGACCGTGTACATTTAACACCTTAAAATACCAAGCGGGACCATATAGGCCCCAACCATACATGTAAAACCTTAAAATACCAAGCGGGACCATATAGGCCCCCACCGTACCTTTACAACCATAAAATATATAAACCCCAACCGGACCTTAAAAACCCACATTACACAAAGCGGGACCATATAGGCCCCAAACGGACCTTAAAAAACGACTTTACTCCAAGTGGGACCATATAGACCCCACCCGGACATTAAAATCCCACATTACACCGAGCGGGACCATATAGGCCCCAACCGGACCTAAAAAACTCACATTACACCAAGCGGGACCATATAGGCCCCAACCGTACCTTTAAAACCTTAAAATACCAAGCGTGACTATATAGGCCCCAACCGTCCCTCGAAAACCTTAAAATACCAAGCGGGATTATATACACCCCAATCGGACCTTAAAAACACACATTACACTAAGCGGGACCATATAGGCCCCAACCGTACCTTTAAAACCTTTAAATACCAAGCAGGACTATATAGGCCAAAACTGTACCTAAAAAAACCTTAAAATATCAAGCGGGACCTTATAGGCCCCAACCGTACCTTTAAAACCTTAAAATTCCAAGCGGGACCATAAAGGCCCCAACCGAACGTTAAAAACCCACTTTACTCCAAGTGGGACCATATAGGCCCCACCCAGACCTTAAAATCCCACATTACACCAAGCGGGACCATATAAGCCCCAACCGGACCTTAAAAACTCACATTACACCAAGCGGGACCATATAGGCCCCAACAGTACCTTTCAAACCTTAAAATACCAAGCGGGACTATATAGGCCCCAACCGTACCTAAAAAATACTTAAAATACCAAGCGGGACTATATAAACCCAAACTGGACCTTAAAAACCCACATTACACCAAGCGGGACCATATAGGCCACAACCGTACCTTTAAAACCTTAATATACCAAGCGGGACTACATAGGCCAAAACTGTACCTAAAAAAAAACTTAAAATATCAAGCGGGACCATATAGGCCCCAACCTGACCTTAAAAATTCACATTACACCAAGCGGGACCATATAGGCCCCAACTGTACCTTTAAAACCTTAAAATACCAAGCGTGACTATATAGGCCCCAACCGTCCCTCGAAAACGTTAAAATACCAAGCGGGATTATATACACCCCAATCGGACCTTAAAAATCCACATTACACCAAGCGGGACCATATAGGCCCCAACCGTACCTTTAAAACCTTTAAATACCAAGCAGGACTATATAGGCCAAAACTGTACCTAAAAAAACCTTAAAATATCAAGCGGGACCTTATAGGCCTCAACCGTACCTTTAAAACCTTAAAATTCCAAGCGGGACCATAAAGGCCCCAACCTGACGTTAAAAACCCACTTTACTCCAAGTGGGACCATATAGGACCCACCCAGACCTTAAAATCCCACATTACACCAAGCGGGACCATATAAGCCCCAACCGGACCTTAAAAACTCACATTACACCAAGCGGGACCATATAGGCCCCAACAGTACGTTTAGAACCTTAAAATACCAAGCAGGACCATATAGGCCCCAATCAGACCTTAAAACCGCTCAATACACCAAGCCGGACCATATAGGCCCCGACCGTATATTTAACTCCTTAAAATACCAAGCGGGACCATATAGGCCCCAACCGTACATGTAAAACCTTAAAATACCAAGCGGGACCATATAGGCCCCAACCGTACCTTTACAACCATAAAATATATAAACCCCAACCGGACCTTAAAAACCCACATTACACCAAGCGGGACCATATAGGCCCCAACCTGACCTTAAAAACCCACTTTATTCCAAGTGGGACCATATAGGCCCCAACCGGACCTTAAAATCCCACATTACACGAAGCGGGAACAAATAGGCCCCAACCTGACCTTAAAAACCCACTTTATTCCAAGTGGGACCATATAGGCCCCAACCGGACCTTAAAAACCCACATTACACCAAGCAGGACCATATAGGCCCCAACTGGACCTTTAAAATCTTAAAATACCAAGCAGGACCATATATGCCCTAACCGGACCTTAAAAACCCACATTACACCAAGCGGAACCATATAGGCACCAACCGGACTTTAAATACACACACTACACCAAGCGGGACCATACAGGCCCCAACCTTACCTCTAAAACCTTAAAATACCAACCGGACCTTGAAAACTCACATTACACCAAGCGGGAGCATATAGGCCCCAACCCGACCTTTAAAACCTTACAAAACCAAGCAGGACAATATAGGCCCCAACCAGACCTTAAAAACCCACATTACACCAAGCGGGACCATATAGGCCCCAACAGGACCTTAAATACACACATTACACAAAGCGGGACCATATAGGTCCGAACCGGACCTTAAAAACTCACATTACACCAAGCAAGACCAGATAGGCCCTAACCGCACCTTTAAAACCTTAAAATACCAAGCGGGACCATATAGGCCACAACCGTACCTAAAAAATACTTAAAATACCAAGCGGGACTATATAAACCCAAACCGGACCTTAAAAACCCACATTACACCAAGCGGGACCATATAGGCCACAACCGTACCTTTAAAACCTTAATATACCAAGCGGGACTACATAGGCCAAAACTGTACCTAAAAAAAAACTTAAAATATCAAGCGGGACCATATAGGCCCCAACCTGACCTTAAAAACTCACATTACACCAAGCGGGACCATATAGGCCTCAACCGTACCTTTAAAACCTTAAAATACCAAGCGGGACCATATAGGCCCCAACCGTACCTTTAAAACCTTAACATTTTAAGCGGGACTATATAGGCCAAAACCATACCTAAAAAAAACACTTTACACCAAGCGGGACCATATAGGCCACAACCGGACCTTAAAAACCCACATTACACCAAGCGGGACCATATAGGCCCCAACCGGACCTTAAAAACTCACATTACACCAAGCGGGACCATATAGGCCACAACCGGACCTTAAAAACCCACATTACACCAAGCGGGACCATATAGGCCCCAACCGGACCTTAAAAACTCACATTACACCAAGCGGGACCATATAGGCCGCAACCGTACGTTTAAAACCTTAAAATACCAAGCGGGACTATATAGGCCCCAACCGTACCTAAAAAAACGTAAAATACCAAGCAGGACTATATAAACCCCAACCGGACCTTAAAAACCCACATTACACCAAGCGGGACCGTATAGGCCCAACCATACCTTTAAAACCTTAAAATAGCAAGCGGGACCATATAGGCCCCAATCAGACCTTAAAACCGCTAAATACACCAAGCCGGACCATATAGGCCCCGACCGTACATTTAACACCTTAAAATACCAAGCGGGACCATATAGGCCCCAACCGTACATGTAAAACCTTAAAATACCAAGCGGGACCATATAGGCCCCAACTGTACCTTTACAACCATAAAATATATAAACCCCAACCGGACCTTAAAAACCCACATTACACCAAGCGGGACCATATAGGCCCCAACCAGACCTTAAAAGCCCACTTTACTCCAAGTGGGAACATATAGACCCCAACCGGACCTTAAAATCCCACATTACACCAAGCGGGAACATATAGGCCCCGACCGTGTACATTTAACACCTTAAAATACCAAGCGGGACCATATAGGCCCCAACCATACATGTAAAACCTTAAAATACCAAGCGGGACCATATAGGCCCCCACCGTACCTTTACAACCATAAAATATATAAACCCCAACCGGACCTTAAAAACCCACATTACACAAAGCGGGACCATATAGGCCCCAAACGGACCTTAAAAAACGACTTTACTCCAAGTGGGACCAAATAGACCCCACCCGGACATTAAAATCCCACATTACACCGAGCGGGACCATATAGGCCCCAACCGGACCTAAAAAACTCACATTACACCAAGCGGGACCATATAGGCCCCAACCGTACATTTAAAACCTTAAAATACCAAGCGTGACTATATAGGCCCCAACCGTCCCTCGAAAACCTTAAAATACCAAGCGGGATTATATACACCCCAATCGGACCTTAAAAACACACATTACACTAAGCGGGACCATATAGGCCCCAACCGTACCTTTAAAACCTTTAAATACCAAGCAGGACTATATAGGCCAAAACTGTACCTAAAAAAACCTTAAAATATCAAGCGGGACCTTATAGGCCCCAACCGTACCTTTAAAACCTTAAAATTCCAAGCGGGACCATAAAGGCCCCAACCGAACGTTAAAAACCCACTTTACTCCAAGTGGGACCATATAGGCCCCACCCAGACCTTAAAATCCCACATTACACCAAGCGGGACCATATAAGCCCCAACCGGACCTTAAAAACTCACATTACACCAAGCGGGACCATATAGGCCCCAACAGTACCTTTCAAACCTTAAAATACCAAGCGGGACTATATAGGCCCCAACCGTACCTAAAAAATACTTAAAATACCAAGCGGGACTATATAAACCCAAACTGGACCTTAAAAACCCACATTACACCAAGCGGGACCATATAGGCCACAACCGTACCTTTAAAACCTTAATATACCAAGCGGGACTACATAGGCAAAAACTGTACCTAAAAAAAAACTTAAAATATCAAGCGGGACCATATAGGCCCCAACCTGACCTTAAAAATTCACATTACACCAAGCGGGACCATATAGGCCCCAACTGTACCTTTAAAACCTTAAAATACCAAGCGTGACTATATAGGCCCCAACCGTCCCTCGAAAACGTTAAAATACCAAGCGGGATTATATACACCCCAATCGGACCTTAAAAACCCACATTACACCAAGCGGGACCATATAGGCCCCAACCGTACCTTTAAAACCTTTAAATACCAAGCAGGACTATATAGGCCAAAACTGTACCTAAAAAAACCTTAAAATATCAAGCGGGACCTTATAGGCCTCAACCGTACCTTTAAAACCTTAAAATTCCAAGCGGGACCATAAAGGCCCCAACCTGACGTTAAAAACCCACTTTACTCCAAGTGGGACCATATAGGACCCACCCAGACCTTAAAATCCCACATTACACCAAGCGGGACCATATAAGCCCCAACCGGACCTTAAAAACTCACATTACACCAAGCGGGACCATATAGACCCCAACAGTACGTTTAGAACCTTAAAATACCAAGCAGGACCATATAGGCCCCAATCAGACCTTAAAACCGCTCAATACACCAAGCCGGACCATATAGGCCCCGACCGTATATTTAACTCCTTAAAATACCAAGCGGGACCATATAGGCCCCAACCGTACATGTAAAACCTTAAAATACCAAGCGGGACCATATAGGCCCCAACCGTACCTTTACAACCATAAAATATATAAACCCCAACCGGACCTTAAAAACCCACATTACACCAAGCGGGACCATATAGGCCCCAACCTGACCTTAAAAACCCACTTTATTCCAAGTGGGACCATATAGGCCCCAACCGGACCTTAAAATCCCACATTACACGAAGCGGGAACAAATAGGCCCCAACCTGACCTTAAAAACCCACTTTATTCCAAGTGGGACCATATAGGCCCCAACCGGACCTTAAAAACCCACATTACACCAAGCAGGACCATATAGGCCCCAACTGGACCTTTAAAATCTTAAAATACCAAGCAGGACCATATATGCCCTAACCGGACCTTAAAAACCCACATTACACCAAGCGGAACCATATAGGCACCAACCGGACTTTAAATACACACACTACACCAAGCGGGACCATACAGGCCCCAACCTTACCTCTAAAACCTTAAAATACCAACCGGACCTTGAAAACTCACATTACACCAAGCGGGACCATATAGGCCCCAACCCGACCTTTAAAACCTTACAAAACCAAGCAGGACAATATAGGCCCCAACCAGACCTTAAAAACCCACATTACACCAAGCGGGACCATATAGGCCCCAACAGGACCTTAAATACACACATTACACAAAGCGGGACCATATAGGTCCGAACCGGACCTTAAAAACTCACATTACACCAAGCAAGACCAGATAGGCCCTAACCGCACCTTTAAAACCTTAAAATACCAAGCGGGACCATATAGGCCACAACCGTACCTAAAAAATACTTAAAATACCAAGCGGGACTATATAAACCCAAACCGGACCTTAAAAACCCACATTACACCAAGCGGGACCATATAGGCCACAACCGTACCTTTAAAACCTTAATATACCAAGCGGGACTACATAGGCCAAAACTGTACCTAAAAAAAAACTTAAAATATCAAGCGGGACCATATAGGCCCCAACCTGACCTTAAAAACTCACATTACACCAAGCGGGACCATATAGGCCTCAACCGTACCTTTAAAACCTTAAAATACCAAGCGGGACCATATAGGCCCCAACCGTACCTTTAAAACCTTAACATATTAAGCGGGACTATATAGGCCAAAACCATACCTAAAAAAAACACTTTACACCAAGCGGGACCATATAGGCCACAACCGGACCTTAAAAACCCACATTACACCAAGCGGGACCATATAGGCCCCAACCGGACCTTAAAAACTCACATTACACCAAGCGGGACCATATAGGCCCCAACCGGACCTTAAAAAACCCACATTACACCAAGCGGGACCATATAGGCCCCAACCGGACCTTAAAAACTCACATTACACCAAGCGGGACCATATAGGCCGCAACCGTACGTTTAAAACCTTAAAATACCAAGCGGGACTATATAGGCCCCAACCGTACCTAAAAAAACGTAAAATACCAAGCAGGACTATATAAACCCCAACCGGACCTTAAAAACCCACATTACACCAAGCGGGACCGTATAGGCCCAACCATACCTTTAAAACCTTAAAATAGCAAGCGGGACCATATAGGCCCCAATCAGACCTTAAAACCGCTAAATACACCAAGCCGGACCATATAGGCCCCGACCGTACATTTAACACCTTAAAATACCAAGCGGGACCATATAGGCCCCAACCGTACATGTAAAACCTTAAAATACCAAGCGGGACCATATAGGCCCCAACCGTACCTTTACAACCATAAAATATATAAACCCCAACCGGACCTTAAAAACCAACATTACACCAAGCGGGACCATATAGGCCCCAACCGGACCTTAAAAACCCACTTTACTCCAAGTGGGACCATATAGGCCCCAACCGGACCTTAAAATCCCACATTACACCAAGCGGGACCATACAGGTCCCAACCTTACCTCTAAAACCTTAAAATACCAACCGGACCTTGAAAACTCACATTACACCATGCGGGACCATATAGGCCCCAACCGAACCTTTAAAACCTTACAAAACCAAGCAGGACAATATAGGCCCCAACCAGACCTTAAAAACCCACATTACACCAAGCGGGACCATATAGGCCCCAACAGGACCTTAAATACTCACATTACACAAAGCGGGACCATATAGGTCCGAACCGGACCTTAAAAAATCACATTACACCAAGCAAGACCAGATAGGCCCCAACCGGACCTTTAAAACCTTAAAATACCAAGCGGGATCATATAGACCCAAACCGGACCATAAAAACCTACATTACACCAAGCATACAGGCCCCAATTGGACCTTAAATCCACATTACACCTTTTTAATGTATATATTATACACATTCACAAATGGTATTTTAATTAATTGTTACTTTTTATCAGTTATAGTGGATGATAGTGGATGATAAAGTACTTCTATCTTTGTCCTGCAATTTGATAAGTTCTTCACACAGAAGTCTCCTATGGCACTGTCAAGCCTGAAAACTCATTCTCATATCTTCTAATCAATCCTCCAAAACAAGGGGGTTACTGACTTTTCTTTTTTACCTTTACAAACTGACTTCTAGGTAACAATGTAATTCCCTTTAAAGGAGAACAACATCAAATTGGAAATTGGAAAGTATTCCTACCAGTAGGCTTTTTCAAAATATAACAAGTTCATAAAATTGATACTGTGTGTACTGTATGTCATGCTAAACTTAGTGTTAGGGATGGTCAAATTTAATGTATGTCTGAATAATAAAAGATCTACCTCATGTTGCCTCTATATCCAAGCCATATTATTTATGTAGCGCCACCACCTGTCCGCAAATTGAATAAAAAGAGGGTTAGAAAATACAAACTTATCTTCAAAATAACCCATATATGTATTTGCATATACTGATGTCACATTCGAACCCAAGGAAGCACCCCTGCATGAAGAAACTGTCTCCTAACAGGAAAAATGTGTATTCTTAAATTATCCTCAATTGTGTTAACTGCCTTTATACCCCTACCCACCCTGGTGGTGTTATATATATATTTTTTTACACAAAGCTAACTATAAAATACTTTAAAAATCTGACACGAAACCCATAGAAATTCCATATTCAAAATACAATTGGCGGTCCCTAGATTAAGGTGGATTGGTACTTTTTACTGTTGACGCTCATATCATTGGCTAATTTCTGATGTAGTGAAACCTAGCTAGGTATTCTCTAGGATGTTGAATTGCCATATTATTTTTTTCTTGCACTGTTTTTGACATGTTGCAGTGGTGATCAAGCTGTATGTGAAACACGTACACTGCAACAATGTGTTACTTTTAATTTTAGTTTTTATTGGAGATTGTTTAGGAATGAAATTACTGGCTATATTACTGGGATTATATATCATCAGTGGTTATATTTTGATATGACTTTCCATGATGGTATATGTTATGTTTGATCATCTAGGTAAATAACCTTTTTGTCTTTTATGTCTATCCAAGTGTGGCGTTATTCACCAATTATTTTTAATGGTTTGAATAAAAGTTTTATCATAATTTTAAAGGTTATTTCCCTTGGTCAGAGTGCTCCTACTGGAAAAAGGGTTTTATATCTATCCATTTTTTGATTATTGCATAATTTGTACCCTGGGAGGCATCTGTTTTACATAGGACCATGTTAAGTAAGGTGTTGGAAATAATCTAAAACATGTTTTTCTTGTATGTATTGTACCAAATTTACCATCTTCACTGCCCCTAGGCTAATAAATAGTCAGTGTTTCGCTAGCAGGGGAATAGAAGTGCAAATAAGGGAAAATCTGGGGAAAAAAAGGGAGGAATCTTCTTAAATGGTAGAAAGGAGATGGAGACAGGAGAAACTGAGAAAGTTAAAATTAACACAAGAATATGTGAAAGAGAGAAATATGAAAAGGAAGATACATATGTGTAAAGAGGTCAGTAGTCCAGGGGGGAGTGTGTAGCCACTTTCCAGGATGCCCTTAATTTTTACCAAAGAAAAAAACATGGTGTCAGACAGGTCATAAGGCCTGTTTTCCCTTAGAATTACTTAGTGGACTTTGTTCCACAGCCATTAAGGTTTTTGGGTAGTGACATGCAAATTAATCTCAACATGCATCACTGTTGTGCCTCAACTCACTTTTTGTGGCATCCAGTAAGGCTCATGTGCGCTGCTCTCAAAAAGCCTTACACAGTATTAGGGAACAGTGTTAGATTGCCACTCACAGCTGCACTTTTGCCTCTTTGATCAGATTGAGGTTGGTTCTGGCAACTGTGAGCAAGGCTGAAGAGTAGTCAGGCCTCTAACAGCCACATTAAGTTCAAAGCTAGTAAGTGCAACGTGAGACCCAGAATGGCTGCAGGCTTGAAATTTGTCCGAGTTACCTAGCTATTAAACTAGAACGGGCTGCGAGTTACGAACTTGAGACGCAAACCCGTAAACTATTTGTTAAACGTTGGAGGCGAGTGATCAATTGGTCAAACCCGTAGTTACGGGTTTAGATGGAGCCAATGGAAACAGAGATCTCAATTATTGCGTCACAAAGGTTGGATTTCAAAGTCTTACGCGGCTCAATTACGAGTTACGATCGGACCCACATTCCAGATATAATGCAATATTGATACAGCCGTAAATATGATATTCTGTTAGATGCGAGTTACAGTAAATATATAAACACATTGATTGGCCGGATCGATATAACATGCAAATCAAACATGAAATAACGTATTTTTCTGGGCCGATTTGCGAGCTTGAGAATGTTGTGCTATTAATTCTAAGACCTAACATCACTTTTCCTGTTCAGAAAAGTACAGTAGTGTGTGTATATGTGCATTCAAAGTGCTATGCATTGGACTTTACCTCCCTTGCTAGTCCTCTCGGGCACTCATTAGCTTCTTAGTTACATTTGCGTGTTACTTGGTTGAGGTCAAGTGAAATCGTTGCAGTTTAATAACATGATTGGAATTGTAGCGGTTACGGGCTTGAGAGAACAAAGGATTTGCGGCCGCGAAGTTCCACGTTCCACGTCCCATAGGCATTTTTCGCTCGAAACCCGCAGATCGACAGTGGCTTGATTTACAGGGCTAATTTAATAGCCGTAAGTCTTACTGGCTACATTACGAGCTACGGTTTAACACGTAGGGAGAATTTAATAGGGCTGTAAGTATGCAATGAAAGGTAAGGAAGGTAATTGAAAAGCCCACCACTATAAATACAGCAAAAACATTATAAATACATTTACACATCTCACTAATCAAGCTTTTAATCTTAATATTTATTACAGAACTTTTTTTTTCTCGTAGCTAACTGCGCTGTTTTTTTAAATCTCATGACCTTCTGTTTCTGGACACATTTACATTATATTTGTCATTGTCTCTTGCCTCTTAAGAAATCAATATGACTTCTATCCAAGCTCAGCTCTAATAGCCAATAGAAAATTACAGTCTTGTCAGGCCATGACACAGCAGTATCCGTTTGGATGAACTTAACAGCATTTTTGAAATTTATTTCTATTTCAGTAGTGCATTAAAAGGTACTATTTCATAAGCAATATCATGTAAGATCTAGATATAGCTCATACAGGCTTCCAAAAGTTTGCTTCTATAATCAAAACAGATAACATCCTACTATAAATTAAATGTGGCAAAATCTGAAGTATTAATGTTAAATCTTAGCCTTGAAACATATAACAAAATTAAGGAAAATTATGATTATAATTGGAGTATTAATAGTATAAGACATAGACTTCACGCCTAATATAAAAACTCTAATTGATGTTAACTTTAACAAATGCTATATCCACATAAGTACATTTCTAATGCAAAGGAAAAAATTAAACCTTTCTTGGCTTGGTAGGATTACGACCATAAAAATGACTATTCTACCTAAAGTAACCTACCTTTTTATGTGCATTGAAATTAAGGATCCCTAGACGTATCTTTCTTAAGTTTCAAAACCTTATTCAGCAATTCATTTGCAAAAATAAAAGACTCCAAATTAAACATAACAGAAAGACATTTTAGCAAAGGTGGTCTAGCATCTCCTAATAATAAAACACTATGAAGTGATTTCTATTTCACTTACATTAAATGGCTTAATACAAATTCAGATGCTAAATATTATTATTATTATTATTACTTTTATTTGTAACGCGCCAACATATTCCGTAGTGCTATACAGAGGAAATGAACAAGGAAAAATATAAATTTTAACAAACTGCAAAATATGGAGGGCTAAATACTTACAAATAGAGAAATCTTTGTTTAAAAAAATATCAAATATAACACATACTGTGGTATAAACAATTAGATAACAAAACATTGAGAGAACTTCTGATTGTAGTGTCTTCAAATTTGAAATACTGGTATAAACTTAATAAAAAAAACAATTATCTCCTTTTCTATCTTTGATTACCCCAGTGTTAATGCTGTGTTCCATTCTTCCTTGTACCAATAGGTTGAGATGGGAGGAGTGGAATATAAAAATACTCAGTGACTTATACTTAGATATGATGATAACCTCGTTTGAAAAATTAGCTAGAGACAATCAGAACTGCTAAATGGTTAGAATATAACTTTGCAGAAATCTGAGTATGATTTACAGAAAGCCAGAAATCTAACCACTTTTTCAAAAAGATGTGTATGATGGAATACAAATGTCATTCAATCTCAAATTATTTAAAAAAATCTACATTTTGATAACAAAGATTAGACAGACAGACTAATGGAGTGACCAAATGGTAATAAGAACTTGGAGTAACCTGGGATTATGAAATTTGGTTGAAATGCCAATTGGAACTATAAAATGTGCTCATTTGGGAGAGGTCCAATTTAAACTTGTTCAAAGATGTTATATAGTTCCATCTATATTAGCTAAAATAGATTCAAAGAAATACTCCGAAAAAATCTGGAGAGGATGTAATGAAAAAGGCACTAATTCTCACTTGTGGTGAGAATGTACAAAAACCAGATCATTTTGGGCTTTTTGTGCTGAAAGAATTATGCCTTCTCCAGATTGGATATTGTTCCACATTTTTCCAGATAAGACCAGCTTACTCACTAAATTTACTACAATTATTTTTTTTATGGCAGCTAAAAGATTAATAGTCCTTAAATGGAAATCAGGAGCAATTCCCTCCTGGGATTATGTTAAAGAACTGATTAATGGTATTTTTTATATAGAAAAGGAGTTTTGGAATTTCCGTAAAGGAATGGGAGTGAACGCTGGTCGAAACTGGAATATGTGGGAACAATATATACTCACAAGCAAGTAATTTTGTTTTTCCAAGATGTACTGATTTATGATTACTTCCATGTTGTATAATTATGCATCTTTATCATGTTTTTTTTTTCTCTCCTTTTCTGTATGTATTTTATTTGTATGTGTGTTTGAATTTTGTATTTGTAAAAAAAAAAAAAAAAAAAAGGGAAAACCCCCCAGAGAACATTGAAAACTGGGGTATCATTGGTGAACTTATTACAGGAATGATGTAAATAAGGAACAAGTACTAAATGATTTCTGATTGTTTTATTTTCTGTATGTGCATTTCAGCAAATTTCTGAAAAATACTTTAAAGCTATTTTGTCAATTATAACACAAAATTACTTTCTTTTATAAGATTAATGAGAACACTTGAATGATTTTTTTTTTTTTCAAAGAACCGGTGTCAAAATGTTAAATATGGCATCACATATATAGTTGTGAGCGTACGAGTTGTTGCTAACGCTGCGGGCTCGCGTAGCGAGGGCCGCGGCTCGCGCAGCGAGCCAAGGCCCTCGCGATGCGAGGGCACTGGCCGAGGGTCTCAGGTGCTGGCATGGAGCGCTGAAGGCGCTCCTTGCCAGCAACTGAGGACCCTCGCAAAGCGAGGGCCTCAGGGCCGCAGTTGCTGGCATGGAGCCGAACACAATACATACACACAGCACATACATAAAAACCTTACCTACACCAAGAGGGAGCACCCAGGACCTCAAAAATGCAACTTAGACCTTCATTTTACTCGAAATAAAAGAGTTTAGAGACTAAAAAAAACTGTAAGCGAGAGAAAAAATGGCCGCCGAACAAAACGAAAACGAGGCTACAGCACTCTAAACTCGCAAAACACCACAAGAAACTCGCAAAACACCACAAGAAACTCGCAAAACGCCACAAACGACCTACGTATATTCATACCACACAGTGCACACATTCAGCATGCTTACACAGCAGCTCCACACCACTAATGCTGCAGCAACATCAACACAGATTGCAGATCTTCATCACAATGCTTCAAAATAGGTATAGTATATTCATTTAGTAATGTATTACATATTTCATTATTATACACCAAACAGCATTAGCTACCTTACAATTTCATTGCCGTCATTTTTTGACGGGCAATTCGCTAGTGATATAATAATTCTCATTCTATGTTTAACAAAAACAGAATATTGCCCAAGGGAGACTTTTGTAAGATATTAAAACTGGCAAAAACATTGAGTTTACACTAACATTCTTTTATTTAATTTTTTTATTGTAACAAAAGAGAAATACAAATAATCAGCATCTGTGTTGTAAATACACTTCAGTATAAATAGAAGAAAAAGCACAACATAATATACTCATATTATAACACAGCACTTTTGTGTTACTAATATACTAATATTATAACATAGCCCTATTGTGTTAATATACATTTTCTGTATTTCTTTCCTCTTTGTTTTTTCACATTTTCTTTACTGTAACAATAATAAATCTAAAATTATAAACATTTTGTATAGTAAGTGAATAAGTAAATAGTATGTTTTCACAACCATGTTTATATTTTTCTTCTGCCTTTTATATGTCAGTTACATTTCTTAAATATCAAATTAAAATAAATGAACAAAACAAAACAAAAAAAACATAAAAACAAAAGGGGAGTGGATTGTCGAGAGGGGAGATGTATGTAATATTGGAGTATATTAGGAAATTATCACATGGGAACTTGGGAAATCTCTTTTCCAAGCGGAATTTATCTTTATGTATATCACTATATCTATTCCAATATAGTTTCAGAGTCCATATGTCCTAGCATGCTGTCCATTTTCTATACAGCTTAGAGAGTGTATTAATATTTTCTGCGTTTATTCTACCTAGCCAACATATTTTATATGAAGATCAATTGTTTAAGTCATTAAATAGGTTTTTAAGAATACTTGGATAATTTGTGCTATAGATTCATTTGGTTAGCTTTGGAATATAAATGCCTAAGTATTTCATGTGGTGTTGTGCCCATTTAAAAGAGAAATTTATGATACATGTAATGCCTCATTTTGAATCTAGAGGTGTTTCCAAATTTCTTTAAGAATCCTAAGAGATTAGGGAGGCTGGTTAATGGTTTTGTAATTGTTAGTAGAATGTTATTTGCAAAGAGACTAAGTATATATTCTTTATTAGCAACTTTTATTCCTGTAATACTTGGACATTTTCAGCCTTATTAAATTGCAATTCGGTAAATTTAAAAGGGTTATGTTTAAGCACACAGCATATTTTTTTTACAGAAGTTTTTAGTTAGTGAACTTCTATCCAAAAGCAAGGTCTTCAAAAACTAAAAACTTCTGTAAAAAAAATATGCTGTGTGCTTAAATAGAGCCCTTTTAAATTTACCGAATCGCAATTTAATAAGGCTGTTTCTTCTTGCCATAGCTAGCGGTTCAATGCATAATGCAAACATTAGAGGGCATCCCTGTCTAGTCCCTCTTGTGAGCGAAAACCTTGATAGAATGCAACAGAGAGCCATAATGCTTTTTAAGAAGTTATTACAAAGGCCAAAATTGTGTAGAGTTTCATGTAGACCTAATCTATTCTATCAAAAGCTTTTTCAGCATCCAGGGATAAAAGCATTAGAGGGATTTCATCTCTAGATGCTACATCCATGAGATCAAACATTCTTCTGGTGTTATATGGTGTTTCTCTAGCTGGTAAAAAGCCTACTCGATCAGGGTAAATCATACTTGAGTTGCTAATCCTTTAGCCACTACCTTTGAGTATATTTTAAGGTCATTATTTACCAGCGAAATTGCTTTGTAGCTTTTGACATTGTATTGGATCCTTTCCTTCTTTATGTAATACTATAATGTTAGCTTCTAATAGTCCCAATTTTATTGGTATTGCTGACATTTAATAATGTTTTAAAATGTGTTCCCTGTAAGAATAGAATATCTGCTCCCAACATATGGTACTAATTAAAGGTGCTGCCCCTCTTTATTATATCATTAACACCTTTGAATGACCCCTCTCAGTGCTTTTCGTCTTGGGCTGTTTTGGTGCAGAGGATCACCATGTCATGTAGGTAGCAGAGTACTACTGTTAGATATAGAGAACATTTTGTGTTGAGTGAGGATAGGGATGGAAATGGAGAGGATAGGTTAAAAGTAAAAACAATAAACATTTTGTAAAAATAAGCAAATCAAAAAGTAAAAACAATAAAAAATACAAAAATAACAAAACAAAAAATAACAAACAAAAACAAAAAACAAATATATAAATGTTATTAACAGAAACTTACAATTTGACTGATACACTTCTTAAAATTACGTTGAAAGAAATGTAATAATAATAAAAGTTCAGAGGAGATCCATCGCTTTCCTCTTTCAATTAAGGTGAACCGAGTTGTATCCCAAGCTGGATACAGAGGTGGTTCGCCCAAGTGGCAATTATAGTAGCATCTCTTGGGGCAATAATATAACATAACATTTTTATAAACAGCGGCACAATAAACTTTTTCTCAATTTTAAATATGAGACATATATTTATCGCAACTATCTTCCATCATTTCTCTTTCCATCCTCTCCACCATTTATAAGTAGTAAGTTTAAAGTAGAGGACTTTAGAGTTTTTTCAGTAAGGAGTATATATACATCGATAAGACCATATAAAGTTTAAGATATCAAAAGGAAATCTTTCCAGACTTCTAATGTCCCTACATTTTTCCATATTTTTTTGGCTTGCTTAATATATGTGGTCCTTTCCTCTTCATTTAATCCTGGTTTGGTGTCCCTTCTATTTTTTTGACAGACAATATTTTGATCTCTGTTGTGGTTTCCTCATGCCCTAAGTTGCCTGGAATTGGTAGATTACACAAGTGATACAAAACCGCTCCTTTCTCTATGTACAGTGAGGGAAAAAAGTATTTGATCCCCTGCTAATTTTGAATGTTTGTCCACTGACAAAGAAATGATCAGTCTATAATTTTAATGGTAGGTGTATTTTAACAGTGAGAGACAGAATAACGAGAACAAAAACACAAAAAAAAAACGCATGTCAAAAAAGTTATAAATTGATTTGCAGGTCAATGAGTGAAATAAGTATTTGATCCCCTATAAATCAGCAAGATTTCTGGCTCTCAAGTGTCTTTTATATGGGTAACGAGCTGAGATTAGGAGCACTCTCTTAAAGGGAGTGCTCCTAATGTCAGCTCGTTACCTGTATTAAGGACACCTGTCCACAGAAGCAATCAATCAGATTCCAAACTCTCCGCCAAGATCAAAGAGCTGTCCAACAATGTCAGGGACATGATTGTAGACTTACACAAGTCTAGAATGGGCTACAAGACCATCGCCAAGCAGCTTGGTGAGAAGGTGACAACAATTGGTGCGATTATTTGCAAATGGAAGAAACACAAAATAACTGTCAGTCTCCCTCGGTCTGGTGCTCCATGCAAGATCTCACCTCGTGGAGTTTCAATGTTCATGAGAACAGTGAGGAATCAGCCCAGAACTACACTGGAGGATCTTGTGAATGATCTCAAGGCAGCTGGGACCATAGTCACCAAGAAAACAATTGGTAACACACTACTGAAATCCGGTAGCGGCTGCAGGTTCCCCTGCTCAAGAAAGCACATGTACTGGCCAATCTGAAGTCTGCCAATGAACATCTGAATGATTCAGAGGAGAACTGAGTGAAAGTGTTGTGGTCAGATGAGACCAAAATCGAGCTCTTTGGCATCGCCGTGTTTGGAGGAGGAGGAATGCTGCCTATGACCCCAAGAACACCATCACCACCGGGAGAACCTCCTTCCCTCAGCCAGGGCATTGAAATGGGTCGTAGACAGCACTACAATGACCCAAAATACACAGCCAAGGCAACAAAGGACTGGCTCAAGAAGAAGCACATTAAGGTGTTGGAGTGGCCTAGTCAGTTTCCAGACCTTAATCCCGTAGAAAATCTGTGGAGGGAGCTGAAGGGTTGAGTTGCCAAACATCAGCCTCAAAACCTTAATGACTTGGAGAGGATCTGCAAAGAGGAGTGGAACAAAATCCTTCCTGAGATGTGTGCAAACCTAGTGGCCAACTGCAAGAAACGCCTGACCTCTGTGATTGCCAACAAGGGTTTTACCACCAAGTACTAAGTCGAAGGGGTCAAATATTTATTTCCCTCATTGACCTGCAAATCAATTTATAACATTTTTGACATGCGTTTTTTTTTTTTTTCTGTCTCTCACTGTTAAAATACACCTACCATTAAAATTATAGACTGATCATTTATTTGTCAGAGAACAAATGTTAAAAATTTAGTAGGGGATCAAATACTTTCCCCCCCTCACTGTATAGAGTTTTCTCCCCATTTTTTGATATGGTTTAATCTGAAATTTGTACCCATGTGCTGTGATTATCTCTAGGAAAAGGTTTCAAGAGTCTTCTTTTATAAAGGGTAGTAGGTGATAAATTCTAGAAGGTAGTTGGTTGACATCCCTCAATATAAGAAAAACCTTGTCTAGATACCCTCATAAATAGAGAAATAGATCACATTTATTCCCTTTTCATTAAATTGTGGTTGAGATCTTACTTAGAGCTATATTAATCATGTCCAATCTACATTTTTATTTTCTTCACACATAGATCTTTCATATACTGTATATACAGAAATAGAATGCACAGATTTCGGTAAATTGCATATACACACATTTTGTCTTCTTGATATATTTTCTTGATCTCTTTGTAAAGTCTTGATATGGTTTTGTACCTCTTTTATCATGATCAATTCCTCCTCCATTTCTGTATGTGACTTGAGAACATTTTTGTATTTGTCTTCTAACTATGTAACTCTGGCATCCACAGCTTTTATTTCTGCTGTTAGTTCCATAGCAACCTGTTGTACTCCAGCTTTCATTTCTGATCTTGGATTAGAAGTCTTGGGTGTCTGCTTTAATGCCCATCAAAAAGGCCTCTGAACAATTTTTCAGTGATTAGCTGGAGTATAGGGATGTTGAGAAAAATGCATAGTTGATTTTATAGTGTAGTAGTTTCAGACTCTATGGGCCTCGTTAGTGAGGTGCAGCTGTACTCCCTAAGGCACAGTGAGCAAGGAGTCCATATCAGTTCCCCCTATCACCCATAAGGTGAGAAAAACTAAACAAAAAAAGTAGAGGTGCTCATCTGAGAATGAAAAATACCTCAGTGTGTTTTTTCTATAGGTCTGGTTACCTCCTCACAGAGCAACCTCTTTAAGCTCACTTGTGCCCTTCACAGGGAGAAATATCTTGTAGCATATCAGTCTGGTCTCCCTCAGAAGAGTGATCCAATCCCGAAATACCAGGCAATTCTCCCTGAGCAGGAGAAACAGCAAACCCAGATGCGTTTCGGGCCTCTATGGGCCTTGTCAGTGAGGTGCAGCTGTACTGCCTAAGGCACAGTGAGCAAGGAGTCCACGTCTGGTTCCCCCTATTACCCATAAGGTGAGAAAATCTAAACAAAAAAAAGGCTAACTCCTTGCTCACTGTGCCTTAGGGAGTACAGCTGCACCTCAAGGAAGAGACCCATAGAGACTGCAAGCCTCAGATGATTTGCCACAAAGCCCCAGGGGATAGGGTCATCATGGGTAGTATTCAGCAAATAAATTAGAAAAAGAAATGTTTTATAAACTCTTCTGTAGAGTTTCTCTCCAGAACTCGAGCGACATGCGTCAACTCTCTCTTAGTGTTAGCTCCGCTCCTGAGATTATACTAATCACTAGTGTGGATATGGGGTGAACTCATGGATACTGTGCTGCACCATCATGTAGCACAGTAAAAATCAAGCGGAGCTGTAAAAAACTGAAGCTCTTTCTCTGTTTTACAAGCATTTTTTAAATGTGTTTATGTTAGTTTTTAAAGACATCAATTTTTTTGCTTACCTTGGCTTCTATCTGTAGTTCAAATGCACCAGTGTAGATTTTGAATTTATGTTGACAATCTGTGAGATCCTGAATGGATCATAAACTACATGCTACTATACTGTTTTTATCTTTTTTTTTTCTTTTTTCGGGTACTGTGTCGGATGAAACAGAAAAAGAGAAGAGAGAGCGAGTTTACAAATTTCGGTATTCCTGAAGAAGATTTAACTTTGGTAGTGGATCTTATGGATCTACTAAATGAAAATGACAATCAAAAAGAGATAAAAGATTATATTACTGGTTTACAATTTAAACCAAAAAGCAAATTTACCCCCAATTTTGGGAAGTTTGCTAAACTTGAAGTTTTTTTGCAAATGGTCACACATGACCTAGAAAAACTATATGAAAGTCAAGATGTGAAAAAAAGTTTTTGACCAAACCATCTCAATCATTTAGAGAGACTGACTTTACAGGAATTAAAAACAAATTGAGATATTACAATAAAGCCAGCAGACAAGGGGGGAAATGTTGTTGTACAAAACAGCAAAGACTATTTAGAGATGTGTTTGAGTATTCTACAAGACACAACACTTACAATATTCTGGACAAAGATCCCACAAATGAATTTCAGATTGAACTTATCAGTAAATTAACTCATGCAAAAGATATTGAACTCATTAGCCCAGAAACTTATGTTTTTTTTAATAGTAAATCTCCTACACGTTCTACATTCTATTCGCTACCTAAAATTCACAAAAACAAAATTCCCATTCCTGGAAGGCCTATTGTATCTGGCACGAAAAATATGACACAAAACATCAATCTGTATGTGGATAATTATATCAAATATCTGGTAGTGACATTACCATCCTATATTAGAGACACTACAGACTTATTGTGCCATCTCCAGGATATGGAGGTATCTTCTAACACCATACTTTGTAGCATAGATGTAGAAAAATGATATACATGCATACCTCATGATTTAGGTATTCAAGCCGTGGATTTTTTTCTGAGGAGCAAAAACACTACACTAAAAGCTTATAATGAGCTCATAATTGCACTTCTGAAATTCATTCTCACAAGAAACTATTTTTTCTTTAACTGTAAGTGGTATTATCGAAAAAGGGAGATGGCCATGGGAACACCCTGTGCTCCTAATTACACCAGCCTATTTTTAGGTTGGTGGGAGGACACAGTGGTGTTCTAAGAAGGCATGCCAGATAATATTAAAAAGACATTAATTAGTCTGGCATCGATTCATTGATGACGTGCTCTTGTTTTGGATAGGTACTATGTCAGGACTTAAAAAATGTGTCATGGAATTAAAAAACAATGATTTCAGCCTCTGGTTTACCTATGAGGCTAATGAGACACACATTACCTTTTTGGACCTTGACATATATGAAAGTGATTTACAAAAAGAGGCCAATAAATCAAAAATGGGGTAATACTAGTTGTAAGTAGTGATATGGTATGAATACATAAACAATTATAACAGAACAACAGCATATGATTGTCTTAGGCAGTGTAAGTATTAAGTACAGAAAGGAGGAGAAAAAAGTACACCTTTAATTCCCAAGACAGCCACCTCCCCCAAAGGAACATCCATGTAAATATCTACAGACAAAAGTCATAACTCAAACCCATATAGTATAAAATATAACTTTTATAAATATATAAACATAAAATATTAAAATATTCTGCACGTCTCCCAAATAGCACAAAGTAGTGTCATATATCAACCTCACTTGTATACAAGATAATATATATAAAGCTAAGTGTGCTTAATACAAGGTCCAAATACCTATAATAAATATATTCAATATGCAAAGTTATAAATAAAGCACACAAAATAATCAATAGGCTATCTCAACCAGTTTCATTGAAGAGTAGGAAGTATGCAACCAGTAGGTGATGAAATAATGTACCACTGTGGCCCTATTTACATACAAATAGTGGATTAGGCTGATAAGGGCCCACTATTTACCCACTAATCTGCCTATGAAAGGCTAATCTATACTCCCTATCAGGGACTATTCACACCACTGGTGCACTTACCTACTCTCCAATGAATACCATAGGTGAATACCATAGCCAGAGGTACAAACACTACAGTGCAGATCTGTTACTCTCTAAGGAGTGATTATTTTGTGTGCTTTATTTATAACTTTGCATATTGAATATATTTATTATAGGTATTTGGACCTTGTATTAAGCACACTTAGCTTAATATATATTATCTTGTATACAAGTGAGGTTGATATATGACACTACTTTGTGCTATTTGGGAGACGTGCAGAATATTTTAATATTTTATGTTTATATATTTATAAAAGTTATATTTTATACTATATGGGTTTGAGTTATGACTTTTGTCTGTAGATATTTACATGGATGTTCCTTTGGGGGAGGTGGCTGTCTTGGGAATTAAAGGTGTACTTTTTTCTCCTCCTTTCTATATATGAAAGTGAGTCTGGAGCTATACAGACAACAATCTATATGAAACCAACAGCTACCAACTCATTTTTAGATTGGTCAAGTGTGCATTCTATTCCATTAAAACAGGAAAACCCACTGGCCAATACCTGTGAACAAGGAGAAATTGCTCCTCTGATGCAGAGTTTAAAAAACAGGGAGATATTCTGAAACCAAATTTTAAAGCCAGAGGGTATCCAAACAGATGTTTGAAGGTGGCCTATAAAAGGGCCTTATCAACTGATAGAGATGAACTTTTAAACAAAAATAAAAATAAAATTGCTAAAAATACAGATATCACTGAAACAAAAAATGTTAGATGTATACTTATCTGTGGTCAAAATTTCCAATAAGTGAGACAAATTTTGGACAAATGTAAGGCATGTAGATTTGTATAGCCAGTTAAGAATTAATCCTTGCAACAACAAAATGTATAAAATCAAAAATGTGTTCAACTGTTAGTCATCAGGTGTGGTATATATCATGCAATGTATATGCCAGAAATTGTATGTAGGCAAAACAACATGTCAACTCAGAATGCGTGTCTTAGAACATATTTATTCTGTAGAAAATGAACTTGACACATCAGTGTCACGACATGTCAAGATATACCACAAAAATGACATAGGAATGATGCATTTTTGCGCTATTGACCATGTGGTGTTGGGACTGCGAAAAGGGAACTTAGATAAACTTTTATTACAGAAAGAATCCCACTGGATTCATCAGTTAAAAAAACATTAAACCCTGATGGGCTAAATGAAGGGTTCTCATTTACCCCATTCATTTAAGATAAGTATATGTTGAAGTTCTATGACAGTCTTCTAATTTAAAATTTAAATGTATTAATTTTTCCAACTTTCCCATGTCCATTCTCAGCATTATTTTAAAGTTGTCACAAATTAAATATATAATTTTTTCTCACATATATATCAAAATGATAACAATCATGTATTGTTTATTTCATCATCAACCTACACAATTTGATAGATCACTGATTAGATTTATTGGTTCATATATATATATATTTTTAAGTTATTTAGCTGCAGATAGCATCACCAATAGCACTATAAAAATTCTTCATTGTTTCACGTTTAGGAGCAATAATGATAAATTAAGGACATTGCACTTATGATCCTTGTATATAATTTTTAATTTTGCATTTATAGTCTATATCACACATTTTTTCACCTACATCATATTTTTTCACATGCACTAAAAAAGTATGTAATAGTCTATTAGTGTTATGGCACTATCATATAATTTAAATAATACTATTAAGGGCACGGTGCATTATTTATTGTTTATTAATATTAAAATATGCTTGCTATTTCTTATACTTTATATGAGGACTGTTTTACATAAATACACTGGTTTAATCAGTAAAGTGTATTTTTTGTCAATATAGTATTAACATATTAACACATCACCAAAAAAACACTTTATAAAGTATTACCTTCTTTATATTGCATATATGTAAAGTAGACGGAGCACTGATAGAATCAGGCACAGAATGGAGCTAAGTGCTTTCTCGTCCTTAATGTGTATATTCTATACTTCCCCTAATTACTTAGAAGGGTCCCTTGCTCAAAGATATTCATCATATATCTCCAAGTATTGATTTTGTTCAAAAGCGCATGCGCAATTTTGATAGCATTAGGCACAAATTAGTTCTAAGTGCCAATGTGATACTCATGCGCATGTGCTATATGTTCATTTATCCACTTTATAAATTACCCTTTGCATGCGCAGCATTGATAGTATAAAGGCACAAATTAGTTCTAAGTGCCAATTTGATACTTGTACGCATGTGGTGTATTCTCATTTATCCATTCAATAAAGTATTCCTTGCTGGGATACTTAGCAAATAATTCTAAGTGCTGTTTTAAGTTTAGTGCACATGTGCAACCCTTATGCACATTCTCATTACAAACTTGTATTTGGCTTCAGTCTATTTTATCAGTATTTGATCAACCCCGTTTTAAGCTAAGTGCTTGCTATACAGCACAGCGCATGCGCGATCGTGATTTCTCCTACCATAAAGGTATTTAAACTTACTACGTCTAAGAGTTCTCCTTAGCAATTTTTTTGCCTTTGATAAAGCCTTTTACTGGTGAAACGGGAGGACAACACCCGTTAGGTTGCTACTTTAATAGACTACCATGTGGATCTTTAGTATATCAAATACAGCTTGTTGCGCAATTGGGACCTATAGGAACAGGAATTCATTTTCTGAACTATTTTTTTTAAAGAACATGGTAAAGTCTTAGAAGATAGGGGTTTATTTAGGTTAAAACTTGTTTTTAGTTGTGTGTGTGATATTTTTTAAACACTTTTTTGCCAAAAATGCAGACACTTTGAAAACAGCTTATTTTAGGACTTTTATCTATCTTACTCCTGACTATTATAGATCTCCAACTAGTGTGTGGGGTGCACCTTAGCCCTATTGAAAGAAGACACCATAAAAGGGATATAGGACTTTTTAGGTGTATTGTGCCTTTGAGTTTCTAGTTGGTTGATTAAATCTACATTGTATAATAAGTTGGAGTTTAGATGCAGTCCTTTGCCACTTACTTACAAGGGTTTTGTTTTTGTCTCTGCCAATTTGTCTTCTTGAGAAACCGTGACCCTCAGGAATAACCCATTTAAATGAAAATATAGTGCCAAACATTTTGTGGCATATTGCGACGTAGTCATTATTTTAAACAATGTAAATAAAGTTCCATTTTTGTATTGATTTATATATTGATTTAGTGTAAAGCACTGGAACAAAATAAGTAGAACATTGTCCATTAGCAATTGTGTCTGAAGAAACCAAAGAAAAAGCTGACATATTTGTATTTGCATTTGCAGGGAGCTTGTGCTTATTGGTGCTTTCAGAACCTGCACAGTTAAGGAATCTCTGGATAGCAGTAAGTGAGGCTAGCTGGAATATTGTGAACTCTGCTATTCCTGTTCTGACAATACAAACATATTTATTCTGATACTGCTCCTTCATACACAAAGTGTAAGTCCTGATATTCCTGACACTACACACAGCATCTGGATACTGCACCTTTATTCGCTCAGTGTGAAATGTGCCGTTCCTATACTGACACTAAACACTACACTTTTATACCAGGGTACCAGGGCACCTAGACACATAACTGATGACATCACGCTAGACTCCTATGAATATATTATAATTGTACACTTAGTTAAGTTGTTGACTTTGAAAGATTAAACATTTCAAAATGGAGCTCATTATTTAAATTAGATGGGGGAGCAAAGTGAGAGGAAGAGGGAAAGGAGAGAGAGAAGGAAAGCAAAGAAAGAAAGGGAGAGAGTGAAAAGGATAGAGGAGAGAGAAAAGGAGAGAGCGAGAGGAGAGCAAAGGCAGAAAGGAGATAGAGAACAGAGAGGATAGAGAAAAGGAGAGACAGAGAGAGAAGTAGAGCAAATCCAGAAAGGAGTTAGAGAAGAGAGAGAAGAGAGAAAAAAAGAGAAACAGACGCAGAATAAAGACAGAGGGGAGAGAGAAGGCAGACGAGAGAGAAAATGAGGGAGAGGAGAGCAAAGACAGAAAGGAGAGAGCAAGAAGGTAGAGAAGAGAGGAAAGGAGAGAGCAAAGACAAAAAGGGAGAGAATGAAAAAAGAGAAATGAGAGGGGAAATGGGAGCGAGAAGGGGAGCAAAGGCAGAAAGGAGAGAGGAAAGAGAGAGGATAGAGAATAGAAGAGCAAAGACAGAAAGGGTGAGAGAGAAAAGGGAGAGGAGAGAGGAAACAAGAGTGACAAGGAGAGCAAAGACAGAAAAAGGAGAGGATTGAGGAAAGGAGAGAGAGAAGGGGAGCAAACAAAGAAAGGAGAGAGCAAAGAAGAGCAAAAACAGAAAGAGGAGAGAGAAGGGAGTTGAGGGAGAAAAGGAGAGAGAGAAGCAGAGAGAATATATATAAAGGAAAGAGAATACATAAAGGAAAGAGAGAGAGAGGAGACAGGAATGGAAAGAAAGAAAGAAAGACAATTCAGAAAGGAGAGGGAGGGGGAAAGGAGAGAGAAAAGGAGAGCGAGAAAGAAAATAAATAACAAAGGCGAGAGAGAGAGAAAAGGAGAGCAAAGACAGAAAGGAGAGAAAGAAGAGAAAGGCCAAAGACAGAAAGGGAGAGAGAAGGGAGAGGGGGAAGGATAGCACATACAAAAAGAGAGAGAGATGAGAGAGCAAAGACAGAAAGAGAAGGAGAGAGATAGAAGGAAGCGGTGAGAGGAAAGGAGAGAGAGAAGGGGAGCAAGGATAGAAAGGAGAGAGAGAAGGGAGAGAAGAGAGAAACGCAGAGAGAGAGAGAAGGATGAGCAAAGATAGAGGAGAGAGAGAGAGAAGGGTGAGGAGAGAGTAAATGAGAGTGGAGAAAAGAGAGAGGAGAAAGCAGAGAAAGAGAAGGGAGAGCAAAGAAAGAAAGGAGAGAGAGAAGGGAGAGGATAGTGAAAGGGAGAGCGCAGAGGAGAGAGAAAAGGAGAGCAAAGACATAAAAAGGAGAGAAAAAAAAAAAAAAAGAGAAGGGAGAGCAAAGACAGAAAGGAAGAAGAGAAGGGAGATGAGAGAGAAAAGGTGAGTGGAGTGGAGAAGAGAGAGAAATGGTGAAAGGGGAGAGGGAAAGGATAGCAAAGACAGAAAAGAAAAGAGAGGCGGGAGAGGAGAGAGGAAAGGAGAGATATGGGAATGGAGAAAAAGAGAAGCATGAGCAAATACAGGAAAGGATAGAGAGAAGGGAGATAAAAAATGAGAAAAGAGAAGAGAGAGGGGAAAGAGGAAGGGAAGAGAGAGCAGACAGAAGTAGAGAAAGAAGGGAGAGCAAAGACAGAAAATGAGAGAGATAAAGGAGAAGAGAGAAATGGGAAATGAGAAAAGAGCATTAGAAGAGAGAGATTGGGAAGGAGAAAGTAAAGGGAAAGTATAGAGGAAAAGAGTTAGGGGAGAGGAAAAGGGAGCGAGAGAGAAACAAGAGAGAAAAGGAGAGAGAGAGAAGGAGAGCAATGACAGAAAGGAGAGAGATGAAAGGAGAGAGAGAACGAGAGCAAAGATAGAGAGGGAGGGAGAAAGGAAGAGAGAGAAAAAAAGCAAAGTCATAAGGTGAGAGAGAGGAAAGGAGAGAGAAAAGGAAAGCAAAGACAGAGAGGAGAGAGAAAAGGAGAGAGATATGGAGAGCAAAGACAGAGGAGAGAGAGAGAATGAAGAGAAGAGAGAAAACAAGAGCAAAGATAGAGATGGAGAGAGAAAAGAAGAGAGAGAAAAAAAGCAAAGCCATAAAGGTGAGAGAGAGGAAAGGAGAGAGAAAAGGAAAGCAAAGACAGAAAGGAGAGAGAAAAGGAGAGAGAGATGAGAGCAAAGACAGAGGAGAGAGAGAGAATGAAGAGGAGAGAGAAATTGAGAGAAGGAGAGCAAAAAAAAAGAAAGGGAGACAGAAAGGGAGACAGAGAAAAGAGTAAGAAAAGAAGAGGGATAGGAGAGCAAATACAAAAAGGGTAGAGGAAAGAGAGAAAGAAAGCAAAGACAGAAAGGATAGAGAGAAATGAGAGGAAAGTAGAGTGAAGAAGAGTAGAGGAGATAGAGCAAAGGAGATGTGGAGAGATATAAGGGAGGGAAAGAGAAAATAAAGAATAAAAATAGAAAAAAACAAGAAAATAAATTAAAGAAAATAAATATTGATTTGAATTATATTTTCACATTATATCAATTAAAATTTATAGCATCTCAATCAAATTGACTCATACTGATTCTTTTAAACTCCAATATAACCACATTGATCAGGGATGATATCACCTGAGGTTACATAATTTTAATGATAATAACTCAAAAATTCTAGATAGGACACATAAACTAGTGTCTTTTGTCACAAATTATTTGAAGTAGAATAAGTAAGTGCACTGATATCCTATTATTAGATCTCCCATTTATTTAACTTATCCTTGCACATTGCAGCGATACACTGCAATATTTTCTGTTTGCTTGGTAGAAAATCTTTTTTTTGCAGTTGTTAACTCATTAGAAAATACTCTCATACTTTATCACAAAATTGCACTACTATGTGTACTCTCTAGGATATTTCTAGTTATTGTCATGAAAATTATCTAACCTCAGGTGATATCATCACTGATCAATGTGGTTATAGTACTATTTACAGAGATAATAAAAATATGACATTTGTAGAGAATAAAACAATCTCTTTGTTTTGAGCATATACTACGTACTATCAGCGCTATTAAATTCCCTCAGCGTGTAAAACTGTAGCCCGTAAAGTAGCCCGCAAGACTTATGGCTATTAAATTGGCCCCTTAAAGCAACCCGCTAGAGACTTGCGGGTTAAGGGGTGAAAAAACCCTACAGGACGTTGAAATCTGAACTCCGCTGCTGCAAATCCTTTGTTCTGTTAAGCCCGTAACTGTTACGTTCGAAAATAGCTATTAAATTGCTACGAATCCACTGGCTTTCAACCCAGTGACCTGCAAATGGAGCCAAAAAGCCAACGGGTACTAGAGAGGGGGTTAAAGTCCTATCCGTAGCACTGTAAATGCAAATATACACACACTACTGTACTTATAATTAAAGGGAAAGTGATGTTAGGTATTAAAATGAATAGCACAACATTCTCTTGCTCACAAATCTGCAATGTAAAATACATTATTTTATGGGGTTTTCTCCATGTTATATCGATCCTGGCAATCTATGTGTTAATACATATAATGGAACTCGCATGGACTTGAATATTATATTTACTAATTTATTAATATTGCATCATTTCTGGAATGAGGGTCCGATCGTAACTCATAATTGAAACCCGTAAGGCTTTGAAATCTATCCTCAATTTTTCAGTGACGTAATGATGACAAACTAATTTGCCATTGGCTCAGTCTAAACCCGTAACTACAGGTTTGACAAATTGATCATGTTCATGACCCACATCCAACGTGCACAAGAATGGTTTACAGGCTTGCGTCTACAGCATGTAACTAGCGTCATGGTTCAATGTAATAGCCCTGTAATGCAGCTGAATTTCAAGGATGCAGCCTTATGCGGGTGTGCCGATGCCACTACAGGCTTCAAATTTAATAGGGCTGTAAGTATACTAACACAAGTACTCAGTTACTGAATTATGTGGTTATAGAACTATTTAAAGAGATAAAAATAAACTAATTTAGGAGATAGAGAAAGGAAAAACACCCTCTATATGGTCATATCCTTAACCAATTTATGGCAAATAAATATACAATGCCTGTGATCTGGAGTAAATAATTAAATGACCACTAATTATAGAATAAAATATACCTTTTATTTAAATATAAAAGTATATGTTTACACATCAACATATACATAAATGAATAATAACGGCGAGTAAAAATCCATATTTACAACAAATACAATATAATCTTGTGTGATGATAAATGCTGTTATAAAGTCACATGCAGCGATAATGGAAGAAGGATGATAAGTAATTAATCTGCTAACAAGCCTACACAGAGCCTATGTAAGCCCTTTATATATAGTTTAGATAGAATGTAAGACATTTGCCGAGAATAAACAATAATTCCTTCTTTGAGTACATGTGTTGTACCAAGTATATTAATATAGGCATTCAACCACTAATCCCCTCTCTTTAGAGATAACTGTTCATTTTGTCATCTTATTAATAAAAGGTAAAATCAAGTTATCAACTCAGATTCATTTCTCTAGATGTTGAATAAAGTTGATAAAATAGTATCAAACAAATTATTTTGTCACAGTGCTCTTTTGGCATTTTTGTGAGACATTTATTCAATAGATACATTTATATCTTAATCCAAACTATTCAATGCCAATAATGCAAAATATTATTTTTCCTATATAAAGTAAAAATATGTTTCTTTCTTCATAACAGTATACTATTACATAACCTGCCATGGTGCCATGTGAATCTAACAAATGTTAAACTTAGGCTGATGTACACCAGCTAATGTAATATCTATCACAAGTCTAATGCCTCACTGTCTGTTTATATATTTTTTATATTTTTATTGAAACATTGTGATTACAAGTAATCAACAATGATATTGGGTATTTACTTCAATACATCAATCTTCTTTTTGTATCTTTTTCCTTATTATTTTTTTTAATTATAACGTTAATAATCCCAAAGAGAAATGTATAAATTATGCTTGGAAAATGAACAGTGTTTTTTCCTAAACATATTTATTCTTTTTTTTTTTTATACCAATCAGTTTTTATTAGGCAATGGTATATCACATTATGTATTTTAGACATTCATATCCGGTAAGTACAAAATACATAGGCATAATTTCCTTTTGCATTATATATCTGCTGATCTGGCTTAACAACTTAAAAGTCTCCAGGAGTTATATTTTTATTAGTTCTCTCACCGGAAAGCCATCTGCCATTGTCTGACTTTTTTTTTTTTTTAACAACAATACATAAATCATCAAACAGTTCTTTTATATTTGAACCAGCTTGAAAGCAGTTTTTACCATCATCCGCCTCCTCCAGTGCCACCTTCTTCCCTTTTATCCCATCTGTGGATTATCGGTTTGGTTGAGGTTCTAATGAGATGCTATCGGGTTCCATTAGCCAAGGAGCCCATATATCCATACATTTTGAAATTGAGTCTTCCAATAGATGGGTTATTCGTTCATTGATTAAGATAAAATTGATTTTATTTTTCACTGCCCGAAGGCTCAGATCCGAGGATTTCCACTGACGAGCAATATGGCTTTTTGTTGCCAGCATCATGAATTGCAATAGCCTGTTTTGGTCGGATGTTAAAAGTGCATTTGAAAGACCTAAGAGGCTGACTTCAATAGATTCTTGTATTTTAATTTTAAAAATTCTCGAGGCTAGCTCAAATATTTTTGACCAGAGCCCTTTCACCTTGGGGCATACCCACCATATATATAGGAATGTACCTTGGTCTCTGCATCCTCTAAAGCATTTAGCATCCTGGATTAGTCCCCATTTAAAAAGCTTAGCTGGTGTGTGATAGATTCTATGTAGAACCTTTATTGAAGTTTCCAACACGCTATCGTTTAATGACCCTCTAGTTAGACTGCGCCAGCTTTGTTCCCAGACTGTTTGGTCCATAGTATATCCTAGGTCTTTTTCCCAGTTTTGTTTATACTTAATTATTTGTGACCTCGGTGATTCATTAAATGTATTATACAGTAAACTTATAATATTGCTCGACAGTGGAATATCTCTACAGATTCTAACTAGCCAATTAGTTTCAGGGGCTCCCAGAGAAGTTATTATGGAGTTGACGAAATGTCGAATTCTACAATAAGTATAATGTTCTATTAAAGGTAAGTTATATTTTCTCTTAAGGTATTCGTATGTGATTATTGCCCCTTCTTGATACCAAGCCCCAAAAGTCAACAACCCCTTGGAGTTCCACCAGTATTTGAATATTGGGGATAGTTGTATTGTCAGAAGGGGGTTAGGGATGACTGGAGAGATACTAGCTAATTTAGGTGCTATATTGTGATGTCGGACCGCCCATATCCATATCCCCAGTGAGTGCTTAGTTATTGGGTTCCTTATTTTCCCCAGTGTGTTGACTTGCCTGGGAAGCCATATGATGGTATCCCATGTGTATGGGGGCATTTGTAGGTAGTCTATAAAGACCCACAAGGGTTGGTGTTGAGAGGAGTGTGCCAGGGGAATGAATGAAAGCTGCGCTGCTTTATAGTACTGTTTAAAGTTGGGGCAGGAAAGGCCCCCTTTAGTTTTTTTTATATACATGGTAGATTTAGAGATCCTTGCAGATTTGTAGTTCCATATGAATTTAAATATGTGGTTTTGAAACCTCTCGAGATCTTTATAGATTATTGGGGTCGGGAGTGTGCGGAATAAGTATAGAAGGCGGGGAAGAATGTTCATTTTGACTGCGTGTATTCTGCCTAGCCAGGAGATTCTATTTTTTGACCATCTTTGGAGATCTAATATCAATTCTCTGTATAAGGGTATATAATTAGTTTTATATAGATCAGCTATTCTTTTGGTGATGGATACTCCTAAATATCTGATATATGAACTAGGCCACGAAAAATCTAAGTTTTGCTTAAGATATTGAGTCTCTGCTTGCGAGAGGGCAATACCTAATGCTTCCAATTTTGTTACATTTATTGTAAGTCCCGAGAGGCTTCCAAAGTGGTTGAGAGTATGAAGTAGCTCCGGTATAGAGGTGGACGGGCTTGTGAAAGAGCCTAAAAAATCATCTGCAAAAAGACTACATTTAAAATGATGGTGGCCTATCTGGATCCCTTTGATTTTTGCATTTGCCCTTATAGATTGCGCTAGCGGCTCTATTGCCAATGCAAAAAGTAAGGGTGAGAGAGGGCATCCTTGTCTGGTTCCCCGTTGTACCTCGATTTGCGCTATGTTGTCCCCTGGTAATTTCAATCTTGCCTTGGGAGATCTGTAGTGTAGGAAGGTTTTTTGTATAAGATTAGGGCTGGCCGTGACCTCACCAGTAGAAGTTTTGATTCTATATATTTTTGATTGCGAGATCTTATTTTTAAGTTTTTTAGCTAGTAATTTGTCTGGTTTGTTAGCTTTGGCATAGAATCTGTGATCTGTCCATCTTATCGCTTTTTCAGTGCGGTTAGATAATAATAGATCTAGCTCCAATCTAATTTTCTCTATTCCGTTACGCAGCCTTTTGGACGGGTTTTGTTGATTCAATCTCTCTAATTCCCTTAATTCTCCTCCCAGGGTCTCCTCCCTCATTTTAGATTGTCTTTTGAGACCACTTGCAATTTTTATAAGAGAGCCCCTTATGAAGGCCTTATGGGCTACCCATGTCCATCCCACATTCGACTCTGGGGTGACATTGGTCGAAAAGAATAGGTCTAGATCATCGGCTATTTGTTTCCCTATTATTCGGTTAGATAAGATGCTCTCGTTGAATCTCCAGCTATAAGGGGGTCTACTTTTTAGGCCTAATTCTATGGAGGCACTAACCAGTGCGTGGTCTGACCACGAGCACGGATGGATCTCCGCCCTATCCACATTATCTGAAAGTGATGAGTCTATTAGGATGGCGTCTATCCGAGAATATGTACCACGTACTGGGGAATAGAAGGTGTACCCCCTCTCACCCCTATGTAGTGATCTCCAAGTATCTATAAGATGTAGATCATTGAGTAGCGAGTAAATTTGTTTCAATTTGTTTGAATATTTGCCATTTCCCTCCTTGTTAGATCTATCTAGGTTTGGATCCAGGACCAAATTGAGATCACCCCCTAGCACAATACTCCCAAGATCCGCCAATTTTAGATATCTGAGAAGGTTTATAAATGATTTATGTGGGGTGGTCGTTTGTGCATAAAAAGATACTAGCGATAATTTCGCACCCCATAATGTACCTGTCAGTGCTATAAAGTTACCTCCCGGGTCTATCTTGCGGTGTTCAATTATAAATGGGAAATGTTTATGTAGTAGAATAGCCACTCCCCCTTTCTTAGTAGGTTGGGTGGAAGCGACAAAGACCGGGTATGAATTATGTAAGTATTTAGGGAGTTTGTTATGTGCAAAATGCGTTTCTTGCAAGAAAATCACATCTGGGTGTAGGGACTTATAGGATAGAAAGGCTTTGCGTCTCTTGAACTGAGAGTTAAATCCCCGGACATTATGGGAGATAAAAACAAAAGGAGATTCTGTCATGTTTCTTTTACGATTATGGATGTGTTGAGCCTATCGCCTCTCAGTCTCTTACCAACCTTCCCCCATACCTGAGTTTTGATGGTTTGCAGTGGCACTAGGAGAAGGCGGAGGAACCGCTTCGTAGAGCTTGATGATCAGAACTGTATAAGTGGGAAAGAATAAACAGAACATGGTTAACCAAACTATGGTAACACATAAACAATAACTTTTCCTCGACCCATTACTTAAGGCACTTTTGTGCCAGGGGAGGGAAATGTAAATGCCCATTCCCCTATCCATCCCCTCTGTTGAGGAAAAAGAAAAAAATATCTAGTAAACTATATCTTAAAGTTTACCACTAGCTACCCCTTCATTGAGTCCCCAACCACAGACATCACCCCCAGCTTGATCTCCCATCTAGGAGCCCCTAGAGTGACCCTCTATCTAATATAGTATACAGTCTCTTAATCATTTTGCTTCTATCCTTTAAACTGCAAATTTATAATACAACAATCACATAACTTCGTATTGTATTGTAGAGCATCTCAAGTATACCTTGTAAGTAAGTATAGTGATCTAACTATAGATTAGTATTACGTCTAATCTGATTCATGCCCCTTAGACTCTTAGACAAAGATTTCAACTTTTGTGTTCTCAGTCCCTAGGGAGTCTTTGCTGGATGAAAAAGGCGTGATCTTAGTGTCCTGTGCAACTTTCTATCCATAGTTAAAGAGCTCACCATTTGTCATTTAAGTATTTCCTTAAGCCCTGGTTTCTCCCCAGGCATATATTGTACGTTGTAATTAAGTCCTCCCTGAGGAACCTGGAGACGAGGCTACGGATCCCAAGTTTTGATCTAATTGCTTGCTTTGCCGTTTATTCCTTTGGACTTCTGACCATTGTCTCGCCAGACGGGGAGGCAAGTTTGTTCCTTGGAGAGTTTCCAGGGTGTCCTCCCTGGGTAAGAGATTCAGTTCTGACAGGATTGCGTTGCACTCGGACAGAGAATGGACTGTGTGGTTCACTGTCCCCACCTGAAACGATAGGCTAAAGGTGGAACCCTTACCTGTATTTAATGACTTTTTGGATCAGAATCAACAACGCTGGTTTTAGTTGCTTTCGTTCAAAAAGCGTTGAAGGAGCTAGGTCTGCAAATATCTGAATCTGGGCTCCATCGGGGCCTACAATGGATTTCGTTGTTCGTGATGCTTCCAGTAATAAGTCTCTTGTTCCTTGCCTAAGGAATCTAGCTATAACATCCTTCGGTTGTTCTGGTGAGTTTGGGCCCCCCATGGCTCTGTGCGCTCTTTCGATTTCCCAGGTGTCTTGTGGGTGGTCAGGCAATAAGCTATGGACAATCGCCTTTAAATATAGTTTCAGGTCACCTACTGCTTTAGGTATCCCTCTGAATCTTATATTATTTCGTCTGGACCTGTTTTCCAGGTCCTCTAGCTTATTTTCTAGCACCTCTATATATGCACAGTTTTGGGTTATATCCTGACAGTCTTTTTGCTGGGTTTCCACAATTTGATCTGTAATTGTTTCCAGTAGATGGGTCCGGTGCCCCAGATCTTGCAAATCTTGTCTGATTTCCTTCACCGCCTTATCAAAATGTGATCCGAGTAGGTTGTTGAAGTCTGCCAGTGAGATATCCGACACCTTTATAGGCTGCTTTGTGTGCGTGGTATCTTCTTCCATATCTGAGCCTTCTGATGAACCTAATGTGGATGTATGTGGGGAGTTACTGGTTTGTTGTTGCGTTTTAAAGTGGTCTTGGATGCTCTTTGATGGCAGAATTCTCTTTGATTTGCCCATTTTAGGATCTTGACCTTTAATGCAGTCCGACAATCTTTAAAAGTATGATTCTGAGGTTGTAATCTCCCTAGTATGGTTCGGCACTGACTAGTATTTTCTCCACAGGTGGGGTATCTCCCTCAGCCCAGGTCTATCAATTCACAGCATCAGGGGGGTCGATCTGCTAAGCCCGGGGACCCAACTGGGGGTTACATATTAGATAGATTCATTTTCAGGGGTAACTTGCCCTGGTTGAATTACGTTTCCTGGCATTTGACCTGTAGAGTACATTTGTGGGTATATATATTTAATCAACACCCTATTTGTTTTTATTGATGTTTATTTAAAACCTCTTGGTTATAGATTAAAATGTCTCTGATACGTTAAATTTTGCAGTTTCTGTCTTTTAGTCCCTTTATAGTTTCAACAGAGTGAGTGGGTGCTCTAATATTAAACAATAAGTGTGCCTCCTGAGGTCTTTGTTTGTTTTTGCTTTCTCCTCTTAGTGTTGGGATCTGAGCTGCTGTCGCTTAAAATGGTTGCTGTTATCAGATTATAAACTTAGGTATAACAGTTCTAGAAAAGACCAGTAGGTGGCGCTGTTGAATTGAAGTTGTTGATAGGCACCTTAATAAAGTATACTAAACTGCAGTTTAGAATGATTATACAGCTTTTAATGAGCTTTATTGTTTAATAGTTGTAATATTTGGTTACAAATGAGGTATCCTCAATGTGGGTGTCTAAAGTTCCAGGCTTTAGTTTGTCTTGCTGGCTAGCTCGTTGCCTTTTTAAGTTTTTTGGCGGGAAACTCTGTTATCGTTCTGCCCTTCGTGCAGTGCTTTAAAAAGAGACCTGCCAGTTTATTGCCCATCTGGGCACTCACCCACCGTAGCTGTGGACTCTGTCCTGAGGAGTTCCTCCTGCCCCTGACTGTTTCTCCCGCTGTGGTAATGGGCCCTCCGGTGTTACCCCCGCCACATGTATCAAGATGGTGTCTTGGTGCCTCTGGGCTGAGCCTTTGTCACTGCAGATGCGGCCCGGGTTCTCCGCAGCCTGTTGCTTGTCCCCTGTCGCCCAGCCTGCTTTGGTGGTAAGTGCTGCTAGTGTTTATGATGTCTGGGGTGTCTATTGCCAGTCGCCCGTTGTCTGGTGTGCCCAGCCTGGCCCCCATTCTAGCGCAGGTTCTTGCTCACCTTCCTTTCCTGCAGTTGCCGGTCTCTGTGTGGATTCCCTCCTGTGGGTCTTCCCACATATTTATTATTTTCATTAAGCTTTTCTTTAAGTCAGTTAAATAACTTAAGCAGATTTCAAACAAAACAAACACAAAACCATGAAGGGGGAGGATGGAGGGGAACAGGGTGTGTTGAGTCTGCAGTGATCAGACTCCTCTATTGTACTGGTATCTGTTTTGGCCCATTGTTAGCAAATTAAAGTTAATCACATCTGCCATGTACTCTATTTAAAGTCTTCACCACTCAGACACAGAGACGGCAGGATGTGCATTAGAAGGTAGCCCTATTGATCTCAGGTGCCAGCTATCAAGGTACTGCTAGACCCCATGTGGGCTCATCTGTTGTAATTGTCTGCCACAGCCAATCATTGTTACATTGTGTATATCCCCCCCCCTCTATATCTAACTGCTATAAATATACTTTAAAAAAAATTAGACATATAGAAATTGTGTGTCTATTACAATATTATTCTATTAATTCCAACCTATTTTCAAAGTCCAAATGTCCCAACATGATGCCCATTTTCTATAGTTTTCATCTATATCTGCTGAGATCATACATATTGTGTGTATGTAATGAATTTTAGTCTTTACTTCTTCTATTGTAAGTATTTATGATTTCCAGTTTTTGGCTAAATGCTTCGGGTAGCTTAGAAAATTTGATTAATTAATCATTGGAATTTATTTTTATGTATTCGATATTGGTAGACCTAGTAGTGCCTCTTCTGGTTTTCTGCGGATAGGAAAACCCAAAATCTTTTCAATTAATGAATATTTTTCTTCCCATTTTGGTGCAATCCGATAGAGCATGTTTCAAAGTGGCATCAAATCCACAACCTCTAAAGCAACTAATACTGTTCTTTAAACACTTCTGGAGACCATTTAGAAGTTTTTGTTAGACTGTCTGCTACTATATCTAGGTGTTGTTGAGTCCACCAACTCAATTGGGAATTCCTTTCTCTCATTGGTTCCTTATGAGATAACTAAAGGAGAGTAAGCCATGATCCCTCCCTTTACATATGCGTTATTTTATTTATTTGTTTCCATAAATTGAGAGAATGTAGAATACTTTGAATGGAGGTTTCTGTATTAATTTTATATTTTAGAGTATTCCACAACAGTTGTATCAAATGTCTTTAAAGGGGTAATTTGTATTGTGAATTAATTTGGTTTTCTTTGGAATATGAATGCCTAAAGTATTTTATTTGATGCTGAGGACATTTTAAAAAAGAAGCTCAGTTTTATCTACATATGTTATACATATGTTATATTATCAACATATGTTTCTACATATTTTGGAAGTGAGATAGGTAGAGCTTCACTTTCATTTGTGTTCACTTTAAATCCAGAAATATTTTCAAATGTCTCCAATAAATCTGTAAGCTTGGGAAGACTAGTTAGTGGATTTGTAATTGTTAAAAGAATATCATCAGTAAAAAGACTCAATTTATATTCTTTGTCATTAACTTTTACCCCTGACACTTGGACATTTTCCTTATGGCCTTAGCAAGTGGCTCAGTATATAGTTTACAATTTAGAGGGGAAAGGGGGCATCCCTGTCTAGTTCCTCTTGTGATATTGAATATTTGTGAATGAAAGTCCTTATAGGAAATATAGGCATTCAAAATAGAGTGCTAAAAATTTTTTTTTAAAATTATCACAAAAGGCCAAATTTGCTTAAGGTTTCCTCCATGTAAACCAATTGAGTAGGATCTTTTCCTTCCTTGTGTATAACTATAATTTTAGCTTATAATAGTTCCTCTCTTATTAGTGTACCTAACATAGTATTGTTGAATCAGGTTTTAAGTTGGGGTAAGAGAGTGTTTAAAAAATTCTTTATAATAATAGTTTGTAAATCTGTCTGGTCCAGGAGCTTTATGTGATTTAGTAGACTTTATTGCCTCTTTAATTTCATCAGTTGTGATTGGAGCATTAAGAAAATCCAAAGTTTCTTTATTTAAATGAGGAAAGTTTAAATCAGCAAGAAATTGATTTATTTGGGAATGGTGTTTGGGTGGGCCAGATTGAAAGTTTGTTGAGTATAGACCTGTCAATAATGAAAAATAGAGAATAAAGTATTTACAAAAACTACAAAACTAATCTTTTTTCATATTTACTAAATAGCAGTGCAAAGAAACCCCATAAAAAAACTATTAAAATAATTTAAAAAAGAAATCTTGACACCCTTTGTAAATTAAATAAAGAGCTTACTCAGTGATTGAATAATGTAATTCTAATGGTAATTTCTCCCTTGTCATTACAATATTTCATCACTTTTTTCACTTCAATTTATATCTATTTGATCACCTTGTAACTCGAAACACTTAATCAGCTTATGCTAATTTATTTTTGAGGCATAATGAGTAGTGATGTCCAGAACAGTTAGCCGGAGAACTATTCGCGGCGATTTTCGCATGTTCGCGTTCGCAACGAACGGCGAACATATGTGCTTTTCGGTCCGCCCCCTATTCTTTATCATTGAGGAAACTTTGACCCTGCACCTTACAGTCAGCAGACACATTCCAGCCAATCAGCAGCATACACTCCCTTCCAGAGCCTTCCATCTGTATGACAGTGTGAGGAATTGACTCTGCTGGGTTTTGAACCCTGGTCCCCAGGCTGCTATACCTCCTCCCTACCACTGCGCCAGCCTGCCTGTTGTGAATTCCATTGAGACCTTATAAGCTTGACTCTGCTAGCAATTGTATCAGTACCTAAGTCTCTTCAGCTGTGTCTGGTCAGGTGTCTGGTCCTTGGCCTATATAAGGCACTTCCTGTCTATTGATCCTTGCCAGATTATTGTGTGGTTTCTGATCACTTCAATAAACCTTGTTCCTGTTTTCACCTACAAGTTTGCGGAACTGGATTATTGCTGACCTTGGCTACTGGTCTCCACAACTTTGTGATTTCTATATCATTACAGATAGCCTCCATTTTAGAATCATTCTGTAGCAGCATTCGTTGAGAGAGGAGATATATTCTACCTGCTGTTGATTTAATAGGGAAATAGATAGCCAGGCTGTGTATTTAGCTTTAACTACACACCCGAAGGACTCCTTTGATATCTGCTACAAGGACAGCAACCCCAAAAGCCCTTTTTAGGGCTAGAACATCATTTATTTGATTTTATTATTTTTTTCTGCGGATTTAATAGGGAAATAGATAGCCAGGCTGTGTATTTAGCTTTAACTACACACCAGAAGGACTCCTTTGATATCTGCTGCAAGGACAGCAACCCAAAAAGCCCTTTTTATTTTATTTTATAATTTTTTTCTGTGTAATCTAATTGCATATGCCTGCCTGCTAGCGTGTGTGTGAGGCCTATTGCATCTAGTCTGCCAACTTTTGCCAGTGCACAGTGACACTCATATCTGGTGTCACAGTAGTGTGCAGTGAAATAAAACAATCCTTTTTTTACTGTAATTGATTGAATATCAGTTGCCTGTCTACAGGCGTGTGTGTGAGGCCTATTGCATCTAGTCTGCCAACTTTTGCCAGTGCACAGTGACACTCATATCTGGTGTCACAGTAGTGTGCAGTGAAATAAAACAATCCTTTTTTTACTGTAATCGATTGAATATCAGTTGCCTGCCTAAAGGCGTGTGTGTGAGGCCTATTGCATCTAGTCTGCCAACTTTTGCCAGTGCACAGTGACACTCATATCTAGTGCAACCCTAGAGTGCAGTGAAATAAAACAACCCTTTTTTTACTGTAATCGATTGAATATCAGTTGCCTGCCTAAAGGCGTGTGTGTGAGGCCTATTGCATCTAGTCTGCCAACTTTTGCCAGTGCACAGTGACACTCATATCTAGTGCAACCGTAGCGTGCAGTTAAATAAAACAACCCTTTTTTTACTGTAATCGATTGAATATCAGTTGCCTGCCTACAGGCGTGTGAGGCCTATTGCATCTAGTCTGCCAACTTTTGCCAGTGCACAGTGACACTCATATCTAGTGCAACCGTAGTGTGCAGTGAAATAAAACAACCCTTTTTTTACTGTAATCGATTGAATATCAGTTGCCTGCCTACAGGCGTGTGTGTGAGGCCTATTGCATCTACTCTGCCAACTTTTGCCAGTGCGCAGTGACACTCCTATCTGGTGTCACAGTAGCTTGCACGCATAGTACCACTAATCATAAATAAAATGACAGGCAGAGGCAGGCCACCCCGCAGGGGCCGTCGTGGTCGTGGTGCTGTGATTCTCTTTGGCCCTAGAATAATGCCCAGTTTTCAGAGGCAACGGACCCTGAACTTGAACAGTTCTGAGGACATGGTTGACTGGCTAACACAGGACACCCAATCTTCTACAGCTTCCGCTCGGAACCTAGGCGCACCATCGTCCTCCAGCTTAACTTCAGGCACCTCTCCAGTTACCACTCGCCCGCCTGCCGCCACCACCAACACTAGCACCACAGCCGCTTCACTTGATCCGTCAGCAGAGTTATTTACACATCCGTTGAAAGAAATGAGTGATGCACAAACATTAGTGCCAGAGGATGTAGATAACAGGGATATGTCCCAGTCAGGCAGCATTACACACATGGACGTACAGTCTGATGATGATGATGATGTTGTACCCGGTGCTGCTTCCTTTGTTGAGTTGTCAGATACAAGTGAAGCGGTTGATGATGACGATGCGTCCGTGTATGTCACGTGGGTGCCCGCTATAAGAGAAGAAGAACAGGAGGAAAGTTCAGATGGGGAGACAGAGAAGAGGAGGAGACGAGTTGGAAGCAGCGGGACGTCGTCGAAAGTAGCTAGTGGCACAGTCAGACAGCATGCATCGGCACCCGGGGTCAGCCAGACAGCACACCAGTCAACGCATGCTTTTGCCACCACCAGAATGCCGTCATTGCAGAGCTCAGCAGTAAGGCAATTTTTTCATGTGTCTGCCTGTGATAACAGTGATGCCATTTGCAACCTGTGCGAAAAGAAACTGAGTAGTGGGAAGTCCAACACCCACCTAGGTACAACTTCTTTGCGAAGGCACATGATGTCACATCACAAACGACTATGGGATCAACACATCAGTACAAGCAGCACACAAAGTCAAAGCCACCATCCTCCTCCTGGTCCAGCAGCCACGTCATCCACTGCTGCCCTGCTTGCCCCCTCTCAACCATCCGCCACTCCGTGTCTCGCCCTGAGCAGTCCCTGCTCATCTGCCCACAGTCAGGTGTCTGTCAAGGACATGTTTGAGCGTAAGAAGCCAATGTCACAAAGTCACCCCCTTGCCCGGCAACTGACAGCTGGCTTGTCTGAACTCTTAGCCCGCCAGCTTTTACCATACAAGCTGGTGGAGTCTGAGGCGTTCAAAAAATTTGTAGCTATTGGGACACCGCAGTGGAAGGTACCCGGCCGAAATTTCTTTGCACAAAAGGCAATCCCCAACCTGTACTCGATTGTGCAAAAGGAAGTAATGGCATCTCTGGCACACAGTGTTGGGGCAAGGGTCCATCTGACCACGGTTACCTGGTCTGCAAAGCATGGTCAGGGCAGGTATATCACCTACACTGCGCATTGGGTAAACCTGGTGACGGCTGCCAAGCATGGAATACGTGGCTCTGCAGAGGAGTTGGTGACACCGCCACGAGTTGCAGGCAGGCCTGCTGCCACCTCCTCTACTCCTCCTACTCAATCCTCTTCCATAACCTCCTTGGCTGAGTCCTCTTCTGCTGCTGCTATGTCTTGTTCCACATCAACGGCACCCCCCCAGCTCCACAGGTACTATTCAACATTGCGGATACGGCAGTGTCACGCCGTCTTGGGGTTGACTTCCCTGAAAGCAGAGAGTGACACCGTACCAGCACTCCTGTCCGCCCTGAACGCACAGGTGGATCAGTGGCTGACTCCGCACCAATTGGAGATCGGCAAAGTGGTTTGTGACAACGGAAGAAATTTGTTGGCGGCATTAAATTTGGGCAAGTTGACACATGTGCCGTGCATGGCACATGTGTATAATCTGATTGTACAACGCTTTGTGCATAAGCACTCAGGCTTACAGGACGTCCTGAAGCAGGCCAGGAAGGTGTGTGCCCATTTCAGGCGTTCCTACATGGCCATGGCGCACTTTACAGATATCCAGCGTCGAAACAACATGCCAGCGAGGCGCTTGATTTTAGACAGCCCGACACGTTGGAATTCAACACTCCTAATGTTCGACTGCCTGCTCCAACAAGAAAAGGCTGTTAACGAGTATTTGTATGACCGGGGTGCTAGGACAGCCTCTGCGTAGCTGGGGATTTTTTTGCCACGTTACTGGACGCTCATGCGCAATGCCTGTAGGCTTATGCGTCCTTTTGAGCAGGTGACAAACCTGGTCAGTCGCACCCAGGGCACCATCAGCGACATCATACCATTTGTTTTCTTCTGGAGAGTGCCCTGCGAAGAGTGCTGGATCAGGCCATAGATGAGCGTGAAGAGGAAGAGGAAGAATTGTGGTCACCATCACCGCCAGAAACAGCCTTATCAGCATCACATGCTGGACCTGCGGCAACGCTGGAAGAGGACTGTGAGGAAGAGGAGTCAGAGGAGGAATGTGGCTTTGAGAAGGAGGAGGAAGACCAACCACAACAGTCACCTATGTAGTACAAGTGGTGTTGTACGTGGCTGGGGGGAAGAACATACCTTCATTGAGATCTCTGAGGACGAGGAACGGGACATGACTAGCTCGGCATCCAACCTTGTGCAAATGGGGTCTTTCATGCTGTCATGCCTGTTGAGGGACCCTCGTATAAAAAGGATGAAGGAGAACGACCTGTACTGGACCCCCGGTATAAGCAGAAAGTGCCTGAAATGTTACCGAATTACCACAAGTCGGAACGGATGCAGCACTACCAAAATAAATTAAAAAGTATGCTTTACACAGCGTTTAAGGGTGATTTCACAGCACAAAGGCAATCTAACAGCGGAAGAGGTGAACATAATCCTCCTCCTCCCACGACCACGCCGGCAAGGAGAGGACGCTTTACAGACGTGATGTTGATGGAGGACATGCGGGGCTTTTTAAGTCCTATGCATTGCCACAGCCCTTCGGGGTCCACCCTCAGAGAACGACTCGACCGTCAGGTAACAGACTACCTCGCCATAACTACAGATATCGACACTATGAGGAGCGAGGAACCCCTTGACTACTGGGTGTGCACGCTTCCCTGTGGCCTGAGCTATCCCATTTTGCCATAGAACTTCTGTCCTGCCCAGCTTCAAGTGTCCTGTCAGAAAGGACCTTCAGTGCAGCAGGAGGTTTTGTCACTGAGAAGAGAAGTCGCCTAGGTCAAAAAAGTCTCGATTACCTCACCTTTATTAAGATGAATGAGGGATGGATCCCGAAGGGACTGACAGTGGGCGATACATTAGATTAAAAAAGGCCTGATAGATGAGCTGCCTTGAGCTAATAATGGTCCACAAACTAACATCAATTTTTCTGGTCGCTGCAACAATACCTAATTTTTGCATTTAAATTCTTTTATTGTCAGAAGGCATACAGCATGTAATGAAAAAGCATTTTTGAACAGTCTTGCATAACAGTTGTGCAAAAATACATATTTACAATAAAGACATTTTGTGAAAGTTAGCTGGTTATTCCTTCCTATTTTTACTTTTTAGGTTAATAATTTTTCATATTTTTTACTGTGATTGCAATTTAAGAGATACCTAAAACATGGTAAAACAGACAATAGTAAAGAGTATATCTGCAGGGAACAACAAAATACTATTAGCTATCATCCCTCCAGCAGTATTAGCTTATTATTTATAATATCTAACCTGGGCAATCACCCTTGGGTTACCCTAGGGCAGGCTTCAGTGAGCGACCTCTCTTTTCCTGGGATGATTTTGCCACCGGTTGCTTCTGAAGGGTCTCCAGGGCTCCCCCACTCCGGTCCTTCCCCCAGTGTCGCTTAAACCAGTAACAAATGTTTTATATTTGTAAAGCGACCCAATGATCCCCCATGATAGAAGTTTATCTTTACAAATTTTGGAGAAACAATTTAAGACCAGTGTCCCCTGTTTCTGGGTCAGGGAGTGTGTGAAATGCCTCAGCCTACAGTAATTGTAATTTTCTGACAGCAGTAGCTCATACTTGTCCCTCAGTTCCTCATAGGTGAGCATCTGGCCCTTGACTAACCAGTCTCCCAGTCTAGTTAGTTTCCTTGACCTCCACCAGTGTTGTGATGTTGTGCTCATGTGTTTCTGGGCCTGAGGGTGGTCAAGAATTGGGGTCATTTTGGTGGATCCAGGGAACAAACCCGTGTGTTTCTTGGCCAATTTCCAGTATGACAGTGAGTGTCTGATTAGGGGGTTTGGGGAGTTTTTAAGGCTCTGAGGCAATTCTGATAGCCAAGCCACCTTGTCCCAAGTTAAAACACCTCTTCTATCTGGTGGCACCTTAGATTGCACGTGCAGTGCCCAAAATTAGAAGTAGGAGGTCCGACCAAGCATCTTTTTCCATCTCCCTGTTCCAAAAATCCATGCCATATACACGTCCCCTGATAGGTGACGTAACAGGTATTAAACTGATAATAATGAGTAGTACAACTTAATACACCACTCCTAACTGGTGGCACCTTAGATTGCACGTGCAGTGCCCCACATTCAAAGTAGGAGGTCCGACCAAGCATCTTTTTCCATCTCCCTGTTCCAAAAATCCATGCCATATACACGTCCCCTGATAGGTGACGTAACAGGTATTACACTGATAGGAATGAGTAGTACAACTTAATACACCTCTCCTATCTGGTGGCACCTTAGATTGCACGTGCAGTGCCCCAAATTCGAAGTAGGAGGTCCGACCAAGCATCTTTTTCCATCTCCCTGTTTCAAAAATCCATGCCATATACACGTCCCTTGATAGGTGACATAACAGTTATTACACTGATAGGAATGAGTAGTACAACTTAATACACCTCTCCTATCTGGTGGCACCTTAGATTGCAGGTGCAGTGCCCCAAATTAGAAGTAGGAGGTCCGACCAAGCATCTTTTTCCATCTCCCTGTTCCAAAAATCCATTCCATATACACGTCCCCTGATAGGTGACGTAACAGGTATTACACTGATAGGAATGAGTAGTACAACTTAATACACCTCTCCTATCTGGTGGCACCTTAGATTGCAGGTGCAGTGCCCCAAATTAGAAGTAGGAGGTCCGACCAAGCATCTTTTTCATCTCCCTGTTTCAAACATCCATGCCATATACACGTCCCCTGATAGGTAACGTATCAGGTATTACACTGATAGGAATGAGTAGTACAACTTAATACACCACTCCTATCTGGTGGCACCTTAGATTGCACGTGCAGTGCCCCAAATTAGAAGTAGGAGGTCCGACCAAGCATCTTTTTCCATCTTCCTGTTCCAAAAATGCATGCCATATACACGTCCCCTAATAGTGGACGTAACAGGGATTAAACCGATAGGAATAGTACTACTTAACACACCTTATAATAACGCAGACAAAGGCAACACAGAGAGAGGAGTCTGAAGAAGAGGAGTCAGAGGAGGAAGGTGGCTTTGAGGAGGTGGAAGACCAAACACAGCAGGCGTCCCAGGGGGCTTGTTGTCACCTTACGGGGACCCTTGGTGGCTGGGTGGAGGAAGAGACCTTCAATAACATCAGTGAGGACAAGGAACGGGACATGGCTAGCTTGGTATCCAACCTTGTGCAAATGGGGAGTTTGTGGTTGTGCAAAGGGACTGTTTCCGGTTGTTTGCGGTGCATTAAACGGGGAGATTGGTCTGTTATAGTCATGTTGCGAACATCAAATTTTCGGTTCGCGAACAGCGGACGCGAACTTCCATCAAATGTTCGTGGACATGCGAACCCGGCCTACCGCCATAGACTTCAATGGGCAGGTGAATTTCCAAACCCACAGGGACTCTTTCTGGCCACAATAGTGATGGGAAAGTTGTTTCAAGGGGACTAACACCTGGACTGTGGCTTGCTGGAGGGGGATCCATGGCAAATAAAACAACACTTCGCGACATCACTAATAATGAGCTGTTTAAGCTGGAGCCAAGAGCAATTGTTGGCTAACTTTTACATTTTGAATACAGATATATTATTACTGGGCAGTATATACCACTTTTACATACATACACAGGGCCATATTAAATTTCAAGCCTGTAGCGGCACTGGTACACCTGGAAAGCCTGCTGGCTTGAAATTCGGTGGAGTTACAGATCGATTAAACTAGCCAAGCTCGCAACAGACGTGGCCGAAATCCAAACCCGTAAACCACGCTAGAGTTCTTACTATGGACATGAAAGGGTTATAGGTCCACATTTAAATGGTATGAATTTCTGTCTAACCGTTTTGAAACGAGTTAAGGGGAGATGAAATGTAAAAGCAAATTGGTGTTAGCATTTTCGGTATAGATCTAGAATGACTTGAAGTTATGTGTAATCTGTGAGAGATCAACATGTATTGGGACAGTCTATTTGCAGCGATATATGTTTTATGTCTTGCAGTCTTGACTTTTTGTATAAATGTTTTATACTGAAATAAAAAAAGAATTACGAGTTACGATCGAACCCGCATTCCAGAAATAATGCAATATTAATAAATCAGTAAATATTATATTCTAGTCCATGCGAGTTCCATTATATGTATTAACACATTGATTGCCGGGATCGATATAACACGGAAATGAAACATAAAAAAAAGTATTTTAAATTGCAGATTTGCCAGCTTGAGAATGTTGTGCTATTCATTTTAATACCTAACATCACTTTCCCTTTAATTTACAATAAAGTAGTGTGTTGATACAGTGGATATAAAAAGTCTACACACCCCTGTTAAAATGTCAGGTTTCTGTGCTTTAAAAAAATTTGACAAATATAAATCCTTTCAGAACTTTTTCCACCTTTAATGTGACCTATAAACTGTACAACTCAATTGAAAAACAAACTGAAATCTTTTAGGTGGAGGGAAGAAAAATAAAAAATAAAAATAATGTGGTTGCATAAGTCTGCACATCCTCTTATAACTGGGGATGTACCTGTGTTCAGAATGAAGCAATCACATTCCAAATCGTGTTAAATAGGAGTCAGCATACACCTGCCATCATTTAAAGTGCCTCTGATTAACCCCAAATAAAGTTCGGCTGCTCTAGTTGGTCTTTCCTGAAATGTTCTTAGTTGCATACCACAGCAAAAGCCATGGTCCACAGAGAGCTTCCAAAGCATCAGAGGGATTTCATTGTTAAAAGGTATCAGTTAGGAGAAGGGTACAAAATAATTTCCAAGGCATTAGATATACCATGGAACACAGTGAAGACAGTCATCATCAAGTGGAGAAAATATGGCACAACAGTGACATTACCAAGAAAACTGGTCTGGGAGGCTACCAAGAGGCCTATAGCAACATTAAAGGAGCTTCAGGAATATCTGGCAACTACTGGCTGTGTGGTACATGTGACAACAATCTCCCGTATTCGTAAATAAAAAAAAATTCCACTGCACTAACAAACATTTACATTTTACAATGCACTTATATATCTGTATTACTGCCCATTGGCTGACAGCAATAAGAGTCTCAAAGCAGTTAAATTCTTAAATCCCTTTATTATGCTCTGAGACCTGTAAAAAATGACAAATTTACACTGCACTAATAATAAAGTATATTTTACACTGCACTTACATATCTGTATTACTGCTCATTGGCTGACAGTGATAGGACTCTCAAAGCAGTTCAATTCTTAAACCACTTTATTATGCTCAGAGACCTCCAAAACATGGATGGTTTACACTGTACTAAAAAAATTGTATATTTTACACTGTACTTATATATCTGTCTTTGCGATGAGCGCCAAACGTGATTGTTGCAAAGCAGGAAAATTGAAGTACATGAGGGGAGAGGCTCGCAATGAGTGCCGAAGGTCCTCAGAGTAGCAAAAGCCTTACATTGTGTGGCAAACAGAATTGCCATGGCTTCAAATTTTATTGACGTGATTTTTTGACGGGCAATTCGCTAGTATATATATAATTGATAGAATAATCACTTTACTATATGAATATGGATATATATATATATATATATATATATATATATCCATATGGTAAACTGACTATCTTATGTTTGGTATTGGAAATATATATATATATATATTTGTGTTCGGGCCCCTCTCACCAGTAGCTGAGTATGCCCCAATGCTACGCCCTATCAGGCCTGCTAAGAGGGCCAAGGGCCGAATGAGAAGAGGAGAGAGGGGCGGGAAGGCGGGGCACTGAATTCGTGAGCACCCATGTGCAGGGAATTACCGGTTAATAATTTTAGCAAAGGCCTGTAGAATTACTGTTTGAGGATCTGGGATGTAGCGACTATAACATTGGGACTTCCAGCTCCCCATGGCTTTGATGATATGTACTGGAGTTTCATTTTTAGAAGCTGATGATGCAGCCCCAATGCGAAATGAATGCCCCAAAAATTTTAATGGATCCAAACCTAAACGACTTAAGATAATCCGAATATAGTGCATAAAGGTGGTTGTAGACAGAGGCTGACTAGAAATACTTAGTAGAGGATGATGTGTGGGTTTACCCTGTAAAGTGAGGAGCAATTTACGAAGTGTGGTAATTAGACAAGTGAAATCGCTAGTAGGATAGTACATAATATTGACTGGTGCATTACTAGTCTTAGAGGAATTCAAGCGAATGGTGCAAGAATCAGAGGTAAAGGTGACATCCGTCTTAGAGAGAAAGTGTGATTGAGAAGATGAAATAGTAAATTCGCTAGGGCGCAGAAAGCCAAAGAAGGCTAAGGAAGCGGCAGCTTGAATTGTGAGTGAAGTTTTAGGACCAAACGGGTTACTGGACAGACACATAATAATCCTTTTGAATATGTCACTGGTAATAGGAAGTCTGGAGCTTTCTTGCGCTGGTGCATTCCTAGTTAAACCTTTTAAATAAAGTTTAATGGGTGGAGAAGAAATAAAGGACTCTTTTATAAGGTAAACAGGAGCTAAATGAAACTGCACCCCCGTGAGATAGGTATGAATGGTAGTGACATGCAGTTTAAGTACTTCGTGACAGTGACTAGCAAAAGTTAAAAATACAGTAATTGTTATGGGTGTAGAAATATGGTAATTGTCAAGAAAATAATTAAACAAACTCCAAGCTCTTTCATAAGTGATTTTAGTATTGGGAGCCAGTCCATCTTCCATAGTCAACCTAGCTTGATTGAGGAGACGATCTATGTTTGGATTAGAGGAAGGAGGTCTGCGACTTTGATGATGGTGAACTACGGTGGTATGGATGATTAATCCTGTGGATTAAAATGAGGTATATCAGGTAAATGCGACATTTCCATTGGATGGATGAAGAAGTTGTTTTGAAGTGATTGGAATGCTAGTTCTCTAATAAATGATGCGGTCAAGGGGTCAGGAGATTTCTGTGATTTTAGTGTAGAGAACGTTTTGTAGATGAAGTAACATATCGAACTGGTTGATTAGCCCACTGAGTCTTCCACGCTTTGGTAGCCATCAGGGTAGGATAAATTACTCTATCCGTACATTCAACGGTTTTAGCTTGAGGCCAAAAAATGCAGTGATAATCTGATGATTGAAGAGGACTTTGAAAAAGTAGCGCCAGATAATTCCAAAACTTCAGTAGAGGAGGGTGTGGGTTGCGAGAGAAAAAAGCGATCTACCATTCCAAATGGAAATAAATCCTTTCCAAAGTTGCAAGTCTTCTAGTGAATCCGTGCCAAGTTGAATGTCATCGTACATAGAACATTGAACCAAATCCGTCAGAAGATGATTCAGGAAGGATCTACCCTGAGGTAAAACTCTAGTAGCAAAGTTCAGATGACCTAACAAGCTCTGAAGGTCTTTGATGGTGTTCCTTCTGTAGGGATTAAACCCTCCAATAATTTTTGGGCTGCTACATGAGCCAAATGTCAGTCTAGTAGAAAAGTAACATTTATTATCCCATGAAATACCATGAAGATTCCAAAGATCCGCCTGAATTGGCAGAAGTTTAAAGGCATGTTCAATATCCACCTTGGACAACCAGCACCGCGTGCCCAAAGCCAAAATGGTAGCTATAGCGTGGTCCAAACGTGCATATTGCATTGTGAACTGGTCTGATGGAATCATGGAATTAATGCTAGGAATACAGGAGCCGTGAGGTGCAGAAAGATCAATGATAAGTCGTTTCTTTAGTGCGTATTTACTCGTGGCGATCCCGATGGAATTGATACGCCAAATGGGAAAGGGTGGAATAGAAAAGGGGCCGATTAGAAAACCTTTAGCGACTTCGGTGGTAATAAGGTCTCTCACAACCTCAGGCTCCCTCTCTGCGGATAACAAATTAACACAGGAGAGGGAAGCCCGAGGAAATGCTAATACCCCAGTGTGAAACCCAATCAAAAACCCAGAAATGAGATAGGACACCATATTTGGAAAAGGATGACCAATAAGGAGTTCCAAAAGTAGGGGAGTGTTGACTGTTAATTGTCATTTATTAGCTTGTGGACAAATGGGCTTCGCATGGGCCTGGTGACACAGGGCACAAACATGCAGTAACTGACATGCCGGAAAATTACACCCCCGAGTATTAAAATTATTACATATAGAGGTAGTGCCTAGATATACAATGGGTCTACCCAGACGATCTCTGGTGGGACGTGATTGCATCTGTGGTTCCATGACAGAGACCGAGGGAAAAAAGGGCAGAGGAAGTGGAAGGAGGCATGAAATTGGGGCAGAAAGTGGACTGGTGCAATGGTGACTGACAAATGAGCGGTGATAGTCATAATAAGCAAATCCACCATAACGGTATGCCAAGTCCACTATGAGGTGAAGGTGGTCATCCAATTCTTGCCGACGGTGAGGAAAGACAGAGCAAATGACGTCTCAAAAAATGCCAAAGGCCAAAACAAATTCCGTAACCATAAGTTTACGCTGCAGCCTAGGATCTTTGGCTTTTACTGTGACCGAAATGTCACCTTGTGAAAATGTACGGGGGTCAGAAGAATCAGATGAAGACAACAGAATGGATACCATATTAACCCCCCGACCCTCGACTATGTCTCTCCTCAGCTGAGGAGGAATATAGTGACAAGGCATAATTATAGGGGGCATGTTTCTGGTCTCACCTCTTTCTGAAGGAGGTGCTGGCAACGGCAAAAGTGCTGTGCACGGTGAAGGCTGTCTAGCGCCCATAACGCGCTCCTGTAGTGCCTGTACCGTGGACGTTAACTCCGTAATCATTTGATGTAAGGTTTGAAACTGAACAGAAGGCACATTTACTGGAGTAGTCGCAGGATTTGTTGCCTCCTGTAATAATTTATAAAGCTCTAGCTTTCTGGCTGAAGCAGGGAATGAAATGCCCCTCTGAGTAAGCTCCTGTATGAGCCTTGGAACGGTCCAAACTCTTGGAGAAGTTATGCTATGTTGTAATGAGGATGCTTTACCAGGAGAGGATGCTGAGTCCGAAGACGGAGTTCACGGTGCTGCTGGGACATTATCAGTCATATTTAACCCTATAATTGAATATGGAAGAAGAAGTTTGTAACGATATGTATAAGAGCAACTATGGACGAATGATTACCCACGATGGGCCGAAGTACTGACCGAAATCGACGATGTAAATGGATTGAGTGAAATGATAAGAAACGTGAATCAATTAGTGAAAATGTACCACAAAATGGACAACGTGATTCAGAGATTAAGAGTGCGACATGATGAAAAGGACGAATAAAGCGACTAGTAGTGATTTATGAAATTAGTTAACCTATGACAGGTGCTAAGAGATTGACTAACTGAAAATATCAAAGATTAATATTAATAAAATGACATGTAAATGACGTAAATAATAGCGGCTTAATACAAAATGTGCAACATGCGAGCAGTGATAAAAATATATGTACAGACTATTTGGTGGTAATGATAATGTAGGGGATAAATGTATAATGCAACGTCAACTACGTCACCACGTAGTAATGTAATGATGCTAATTACGTTTAATAAGCCGGAAATGGATGGAAAAGGGCTATAAAAGCCCCATTTGAACCGAAATTCACTAGCCCATGAGTAAGCCCTAAGAAGGGCGAAACGGGACCGTCGGGACTATTTCAACAAAAGCGCAAGTACTCTGGTTATTCTGATTGTGATATTAAGAGAGGATTATTTATTATGGTAAACTTTGGAATATTTTTTTTAACTCCTTTTGACTACTTTGAATTGCTAGTCTGTTTTAATGACATATAGTAGTCTAAGGCAATAAGGAGTGCAGTATTGAACAACTTTCACAGAAGTTATTCATTGTATTTTTCATATACTCCTCATACATTATCACATTATTATTTTTTTATACCAAAAGAGTACTAAGGGTGCGCTTTTTTTCTAGATTGGTTTTAATTTCACTTTTTTGAGCTAATATAAAACACATGTTTTCAGCTTCGGAAGGATTAGCAAAGTAATTTTGCCATATGAGGGAAGATTGAATGTGATATGGGACATTGTTTGTCACTAGCTCTTTAAGAGTTACCATCCATCCATAGGCTATTCCTGTTCCCTTATTTTTCACAAAACTCAAAGAAATAGAACAAGTAACATATGGAGAAGCAGAAAAAGAGCTAGAGAAAAGAGAATGACAGACCGGCAAACCCATATACAAATGCATATATCTGATAACTAATAAAATTGTACACCATAGCTGAATATTTAATTATGTGCGGAATAGGAAAGACAGTATTACTACACCCAACTTGCTAAAGATCGAGAGAGTTGCAGAAATGTGGCAGACAGCGAGGATATGAAGTGTATTCATGCATTACTAATTCAGCCAAAACCACATCCAGTAAGATGCAAGTGTACCTTGGTTGAAGTAACTAATTCCTCTAACACAGCGCAGTATAAAATGTAACCATAAAGATGGTTCCACGGCCCAGCCGGGGCTGAAGGAGAGAAGGCCGGGGACATCGCGGGGAGGTAAGTTAAATGTATATTTAGATGTTTATATGTGTATTTTATTTATTGTTTATATATTGTATTAATGTATTCATGTATTGTGTTTTCTTTTAACAGGGCCGCGCCGGAAGAGCTAAACAGTGACGGGACATGCTGTAAAGGTGAAAATATTATTTAGAATGTATAGAATGTTTATTTATTGAATGTTAATGTTTTGTACTAATTTTTTTTGTTTGTTTGACCCATAGGTTAGTGATCTGAAGCAACATCTTAAAGGTAAGTGGTCTTAATTTATTAATTTTAGCTTAGAATTAGGGTCTGTGTAGTTAGGACTGTAATTATTTTATTTTATTGTAGAATAAGGGTCTGTGTATGTAGTTAGGATTTTTTGTATATTAGATAGATAGGGGGATGTATTTGATATAGTTAGGATTTATTTTAAATTAAATAGATTGTATGTTAGATAGATAGGGGGTATTTGATTTGGACTATATGTAATATATTATATGTAATATATTATATTTAATATATTATATGTAATATATTATATTTAATATATTATATGTAATGTCATGTATTGTATGTAATGTATGTAATGTATTATATTTAATATATTATATTTAATATATTATATGTAATATATTATATTATATATATTATATGTAATGTCATGTATTGTATGTAATGTATGTAATGTATTATATTTAATATAGTATATTTAATATATTATATGTAATGTATTATATTTAATATATTATATGTAATGTCATGTATTGTATGTAATGTATGTAATGTATATTTAATATATTATATTTAATATATTATATGTAATGTATTATATTTAATATATTATATGTAATGTCATGTATTGTATGTAATGTATGTAATGTATTATATGTATGTATTGTATTGTGTTTATCTGTCTTTCCTTTTCAGGTGTGTATTTTTTTTATTTTCTGTAGTGGGGGGTGGGGTTGTAATGTATTTTTTTATTTTCTGTAGTGGGGGATGGGGTTGTAATGTATTTTTTTGTTTTCTGTAGTGGGGGGTGGGGTTGTAATTTGTTATTTTTTTTTCTGTACTGTAGGTTTTTTGTTTTTTGTAATTAGAGTGTTGGGGAGGTTTATTAGGGTGTAGGTAGTGTAGGTAGGTAGTGTAAGTGTTAATAGATCAGTGTAGAGGGGGGTTAGTTTAGATTAAATGGTTTATTGGGGGTTATAGTGTAGTGTTTGTAGTTAGTGTCATGATGGTCCTTGAGGACCATCATGGCACTTATGTGGTTAATGTTGGGTTGTAACAGGCCCATAATGGTAATAATATACCCTTATGGGACTGATGGGGTTAAATAGAGCCTTATGGTGGTCTGGATTGACCACCATGAGTTAATGGGTTAATTTAGGCCTTATGGTGGTCTGTATTGACCACCATGAGTTAATGGGTTAATTTAGGCCTTATGGTGGTCTGTATTGACCACCATGAGTTAATGGGGTAATTATAGTTGCCTGGGGTTAATATTTTTAGTGCGAGTCCTTTCAGGACCTTTACGGTCCTTTAAGGACCCGCGAGGCGGGAAATTTAAAATTGAATTGCAGCAGGGTCACGGACGGTGACGATCGGGGACCCCCGCTGCAGGGGGTTTATGTGGGGACACTTCGGGGGTCCCGATGGGGACCCCCAGCATAGAGGGGGGTTAATTTTAAGTGCCGCGGCCGGGATTGGGTAATAGTGTGCCGTGGCGGGGAATTTAAAAGTTTTAAATGCAGCGGGGGGCCTGATCTATGCAGATCGGTGACCCCCGCTGCAAGGGGTTAATGTGGGGGTGCTGCAGGAGTCCTGATAGAGACCCCTGCAGCATGGAGATGTGTATAGGGTGCAGGGGGGAGCCTCACACTGCTGTCTCGGGCTGTTCCGAGGCAGCACATAGAGGCTTTCGGATCCCTTGCGTGGACTTTTTGTCCACGTAGGGATTCTTACGATATGCGAGATTTAAGGCTACGTAGCTCTCTCGGAGCCTATTCTCTGCCATTTTCTTGCAGTCATATCGCAAAACAGGCTGCGAGAGATTCGGTACTCGCAAACAGCAGAAAAACTGCCTTTGTGAGCACCGAGAGAACTACGAGGGAGAATTTAATAGGGCCCATAGTATTTAAGGTTGAAAAAAAGACTTTCAGTCCATCAAGTTCAACCTTTTAAGATCTCTGATCTGCAATATGAGGATTAACTATTAATTCATTAGTTGTTAATTAATTATTAAACACATTTTTTTTTTTTTTATTATTATTAATTAGTCCAGAGGAAGGCAAATAGGAAAAAAAAAAAAAAGAAAAAACAAGCGAGACTTAGCCAATTGTCTCAAGGGGAAAAAAAAAAAAATGTGGATCATTACTGTCTCTCTAATTATCCATGATAACCCTGAATACCCTTTTTAATTAGAAATAAATCTAGTCCCCTTTTAAAGTTATCTATCAAATCCGCTGTCACCACCGCCTATGGTAGAGAATTCCACAGATTAACCACCCTTACTGTGAAGAACCCTTTTCTTTCTTTGAGGTGAAATCTTTTTACTTCTAACCTCAAGGGATGTCCTCTTGTCAGTTGAAAACCTCTTGGCACAAAAAGCTCCCCCGACAAATCTTTATACTGACCCTGGATGTATTTATATAAGGTAATCATATCTTCTCTTAGACGCCTTTTTTCTAGAGAAAATAAGTTTAATTTGGTTAGTCTTTCTTCATAACTTAGCCCCTCCATTCCCCTTATTAGTTTTGTTGCCCTTTTCTGTACCTTTTCCAGCTCTAAAATGTCCTTTTTATGAAGTGGTGCCCAACATTGTACTCCATATTCCAAATGAGGGCGTACTAGAGATTTGTATAGTATTAGAATTATATTTGCTTCCCTGGCTTCTATACCCTTCTTAATACATGCTAATATTTTATTTGCCTTTGCAGCTGCTGCTTGGCTTTGAGCACTGTTACCTAGGTGGTTGTCCACAAGCACTCCCAAATCCCTTTCAATATCTGATACACCTAGATTTGCTCCATTAAGATTATAAATTGCATGGCTATTTTTCTTTCCCAGATGCATAACCTTACATTTATTCGTATTAAATCTCATCTGCCATTTAGATGCCCATTCCTCAATTTAATGTAAATCCCCTTGGAGGGAAAGCACATCATTTTCTGATTTAATTACCTTGCACAACTTTGTGTCATCAGCGAAAATGGAGACCCCACACTCCAATCCTACCTCTAAGTCAATAATAAATATGTTAAAAAGGAGAGGACCTAATACTGAACCCTGAGGAACCCCACTTACCACATTAGTCCAATCGGAGTATGTTCCATTTACAACAACCCTTTGCTTTCTGTCTTTTAGCCAGCTCTCAATCCATGAGCAGATATTTACTGCAATTCCTGTATCCCTTAGTTTGCCCAATAGTCTCCCATGTGGCACTGTATCAAAAGCCTTTGTAAAATCCAAAAAGACTACATCCACTGAGTTGCCTTGATCCAGGTTCCTACTAACCTCCTCATAGAAACTAATTAGATTTGTTTGACATGACCTATCCCTCATAAACCCATGTTGACTCCTACTTATAATCCTGTTCAGATAGACATATTCTTGTATATTATCCCTTATTAACCCTTCTAAAAGCTTCCCCACTACAGAAATGAGGCTCACTGGTCTATAATTCCCCGGATTTGCTCTTGCTCCCATACCATCCAGTTAAGCAGAAGCATTCACTGACAATTTCCCATTCACCAAAGCTTTGTTTACCTCCAGAGATAGACCCTCACATGCTACCACTTTCTCTTCTGTCTCTGAACTTCTCTAACATGCTCTCTCATCTACCTTGTCAACACCCACCAATCTATGATTTGTGTTACTTTATAGCACAGGTTTCTGAACTATCACCTTCATCTTTCACAGCTACTGCACACAAAGGGCCTCATTCTATTATCGGCCGTAAAACGTCCGCAAGGCTGCGATTCCTTGCGGGGGTTCTGTTACCTCGCAATTCTATTATACGGCCCGCAAGGATCTCCCCTTACGGCCTGCCGCATATCTTAGAACCGGCCGTAAGCTCCAAAATTTTTAAAGTCAAATATAAATTGAAGACTGCACTGTAAATCTTTGTAAATGCTAGGGATCATATTGGGGGACATGAGGATTAATAGTAACCCACTCTCAAGCTTGCACATCAGCCCAAATCCTAGTTTACATTAACTGTTTATTTTCCGTCCGCAGCGTGGCCAGGTCTGAGGTGCTCCAAGCGCTCTGGACTTTTTCCATGGATATTTGACATATTTAATAAAAATATTTTTTACGGATTTGAGTATAGGGGAATGTTGTGCTATTTTTGCTAACAGCTACAATCACTTTATAGTCTCCTCAGAGTGCAGGATGGCTTTATTTCGGCTTTATAATGTGCTTAATTGGTGCTAGCGGGACCTTTTTCCTGCAAGTAAGCTGCGGCTCGCTTTTAGCCTTGCAGAGAGGGTTCCCGGAGCAATAGAATAGCAACCGGGCTTTTCTTGCGGCCGAAACTCTTGCGGCAAGAGATAGCAAGGCGCCGGCCGCAAGCCTGCCGGAATCCCAGGCCGGAGGGGAATAGAATAGCCGAATAGCTTGCGGCCGGTCCTTGCGGCCCCGCACTGCCTACGGCCGATAATAGAATGAGGCCCATAGTGATTAATCACTGATTTACCCTCTACTCTCTTTTCAATTACATGCCAAGCCCTTGTTTCTCCATTTTAATTAATAATTGTTTGTTTTAGTAATAAGTTAGAGCCCCATTTGAATGTTTTGCACAGGTACTTACAATGTAACTTTGTATGCAACTTAATAACCTATCAATCCCAGTCACTTTCAGCACTGAGTGAATGCATAGCTGAATAGGCTAAAATGTATCAAGTTACGGTGACCCGTCATATTCAATTTTCCCACCAAGCCATTTCTGTTAGGTAAAACAATGTTTTTACAGAGTGGCTTTTTAGGGAAGGACCATTTTAAAGGCCCAAAAGATGAGGATCCAATGGCTTCAATTACGATAGAAGAGGGTGTAATTCCTCTATCAACAAGTATAGCTGCTTGATCCACCGCAGAAGATTGAGGATCAGGGCACAGCGGATCATCGCTGGATGGACAAATATTAATTAGTTGAGCTACAAAGGTTCTTTGAAGACCTCCGTGGCATAGTATTATTATTGGAAGCAACAGGTTCCTGACAGGGGGTTAATTTAAGATGCCACAGTGGTCCTTACACAACCTCTGTAGATTAACTGTAGGTGCCATGGAGGTCCTATAAGATGCTTCCAGGACCTCTGGATTATGTTACATGTCATGTAGGTACTTCCAGGACCTCCATGGCATGGAAAGATAGTATTAGTGCCATGGAGGTCCATGGCCAGGTTAGTATGTAGATGCCATAGGGATCCTTTTAGGATCCCCATGGGATAGGGCTTAATTGTCTGTTAGGCTCCCCCATGGTAGGGGTTAATATTTAGGTGCCACAGAAGTACTTTAAGGAACTACGTGGCACAGGGTTCATGATTAGATGCCATGGGGGCTAAGTCAATCCCCATGATTATAGTTTTCGGCTTGTGGGTTAAAGGAATCGCCGGGAGCTCCCTGGGCTTATATGGCTGATCGCCAGTTGGGTGCTGTCATTTTTAGTCCCTCCCCATGATTTAATTTTTAGTATGTGGGGTAAAGGAATCCCTGGGGGACCCCTGGGCTTATAGAGCTGATCACTGATCTTAATATTTGTATCCCCTTCCCTGCCAAGGGAAGGGGTTTATGTAGATAGAAGTTGGCAGTGTGTGTGTATTTTAACTATGCAGTAAACAGTGATGTTTTTGTTTCCTGATCATCAACCAAAATACTTGATTACTAGGACTCTGCTGCCACCTAGTGATTCTTCATAATACTATCTACAATGAAATACAACTCATGATTACTACCACTAGATACTTTTAGTGAACTAAATAAGAGATACAAATTCTAGATATGTAACAATCCAGGCCACTTCCACTGGAGTCCCAGCTGGCGCAGGCAACCGACTCTGACATGAAAAGCCATACGGACACCTAGATCTTGCAAAGCACGTTTGCCATTGGGAACTAAACCATCTCCTTCTATCTTTCCATTTTTTTTTTTCATTTGACTTTTTTGCTATGCCAGTTTGCCTCACAGCCTAATGGGACTGCTTCCATTATGCAAACTGGATCAAGTAAACCTCTGCAACTATGTTCCTTAATGGACTTGCTCTTTTATCTACCTACAGATACCAAATCAACCAGCATAACGTGCCTGTGCATGCAAAATGTGCCACAATAATAGACCTAAAACACCTTGAATCTGTTGAGTCTGACAAGCACACAAAATGCATCTTACTCCTACTCTTACTCTGCAGAGAAGCATACAGATCTAATAGAGCTGCTGCTAGTGCAACATGAAGATGCAGATAACAGATCCAAAAGATAAAACATTAAACTCAGAAACATCCTGGAATCTCACACTGATGCAAAAGAAATCACTCTAAAAATATTTCAGGAACTATTGCCAGACATAGATCCAAGCTGAGATTGACAGGGCCCATAGAACTTTAATAAGAAGGAATACACAGAACAAGAGACATACATCATACTTACAACATTGTATGTTGCAAACAAGGAGGCCAAAACAGAGGAAAATACAATGGGAAGAAATTTACCCCAACCTCTCTCCTACAAATTTTCAGAAGCAAAACGACTTTAAAACTATTACTGAGGCCTTACAATGTGCTAATATCCCTTATAGGTGGAGTTTCCTTTTTTAAATAGTTATTCACCTTTTGACGACTCCCCCCATATTGTTAATGATCTACATAAAGGACCGACCCTTATAAAGAGGCTAAAGCTGTAAAATCATCCCATTCCACATCCTAGCAACAATATAGAGACATTCTATATTTACTATGGCACTATTTTTTTTCTATCTATTGTGCATGACTGGGCTCAGTGGGGCTCAAAGTTATGTTTGAATTGCCATTTTATTAAACTGTCTATCTGTTTGTTTTCCTCTTCAGTATTGCCCGTTCCATGCCTTAGACAAGGGGTCGTCAACCTTTTATTACCTAACTCTTACTTTTGATAGTAAAATCTCATTTCTGTTTACATAAATCATCTGGTTACATAGCTATGTTTTTTCCTGTACTTACTAGATAGTGAACTGGTCCTGACTGCTTTCCCTAGGCTAGCTCACCAGCTTTCCAAACAGCAAATTGTAATGCTGCGGGTCTCCGTCACTCATCAGCGACGCACTTAGCCATTAACCCGCCGCTCACCATGAAAGCTTGAATCACCCACTAGTGGGCGGAATAGACCAGGTTGACTACCACTGCCTTAGACCAACTTCACCATCATAACCACTCGCATAACCAAGGACCAGAAGATAGTAAGACAGTACCTTATCTTAAGGCACACTTTTATATATCCACATAGTCAGATTACCCCCCGATACAGTCACATGGCAAGTAAATATTTACATACACCTGCCAACCAAGTCAGCATAATTTCCCACAGTGAGAAAGGGTTTAACTCCCCTAACAATAAAAGTTTAGCCTTATCTCATTATAGAAAAAAATCGACCATAATATTACTTCAGGAAACACACTTTTTACATACCGTATATACTCGAGTATAAGCCGACCCGAGTATAAGCCGAGGCACCTATTTTACCACAAAATACTGGGTAAAATGAGTGACTCAAGTATAAGCCGAGGGTGGGAAATGTGCTGCCCCCTGTGTCCCTCTTGTGCCCTCTGTGTCCCCCTCTTGTGTGCCCTTTTCTTGTTTCCCCCTCTCTCTCTCCTGTGTCTCTTCTCCCCTCTCCCTTCCCTGTGTCTCTTCTCCCCTCTCCCTTCCCTGTGTCTCTTCTCCCCTCTCCCTTCCCTGTGTCTCTTCCCCTGCTCCTCATCCTCAACCTCCCTCGTCATCCTCCCCCCTCCTCAACCCCCATCCTCATCCTCAACTCTCCCATCCTCAACTCCTTCCTCAACATCAACCCCCCCTCCTCATCCTCAACCCCCTCCTCAACCTCCCTCCTCATCCTCAACCTCCCTCCTCATCCTCAACCCCCTCCTCAACCTCCCTCCTCATCCTCAACCCCCTCCTCAACCTCCCTCCTTAACCTCAACCCCCCCATCCTCAACCCCCTTCCTCATCCTCCCTCCTCATCCTCAACCTCCCTCCTCAATCTCAACCCCCCATCCTCAACCCCCCATCCTCAACCTCCCTCCTCATCCTCCCTCCTCATCCTCCCTCCTCATCCTCAACTCCCTCCTCAACCTCCCTCTTCAACCTCAACCCCCCCATCCTCACCCCCCCTCATCCTCAACCTCCCTCCTCAACCTCCCTCCTCAACCCCCCCATCCTCAACCCCCTCCTCAACCTCCCTCCTCAACCTCAACCCCCCATCCTCAACCTCCCTCCTCAACCTCAACCCCCTCCTCAACCTCAACCCCCCCATCCTCAACCCCATCCCCAACCCCCTCCTCAACCTCCCTCCTCAACCTCAACCCCCCTCCTCAACCTCCCTCCTCAACCTCAACCCCCCTCCTCAACCTCCCTCCTCATCCTCCCGCCTCATCCTCAACCACCTCCTCATTCTAACCCCCCTCCTCATTCTACCCCTCTAAATACCTCCCCCTCTCCCTTTCCCCTCACTTGCCTGCATCTGAAGCTTTTGCTCCGGCCTCCGCTCCTTCCGGCATCTTGATGTGGTGCGCATGTGATGTCACGTCATTAGGAAGGGAGAGGGGGAGGTATTTAGAGGGGTAGAAGTAGAAGGGGGTTTAGAATGAAAGGGTGTTAGAATGAGGGGGGGTTAGAATGAGGAGGGGGAGTTGAGGATGAGGAGGGAGGAGGGAAAGAGACACTGGGGGCTTAGAGAGACACGGGGGGTAGAGAGACACAGAGGGTTAGAGAGACACGGGGGGGGTTAGAGAGACATGGGGGGGAGAGTGACTCGAGTATAAGCCGAGGGGCTCTTTTTAGCCTTAAAAAAGGGCTGAAAAACTCGGCTTATACTCAAGTATATATGGTAATTCATCCTCCAAATACTTCCACAAACGTTTTGTCTGGCCATAAAATTCAAAGAGAAAAATGGCACAGCTAAATTAATAAACTATCAATGTCCCATACAAATAATCTCCCACATGTCTGGCCTTAAATGAACGTTACTATGATCCAGAGTCAGCTATTTGGGAAGGACTACATCATTGTGTTGCTATAGATACTTTCCACTGGGCACACTAAGGCCGTAATAGTTATAGTTATTATAACTTAACAGTGATAAGCTGGGTAGATCGAATGGTTGGTCCAAACAGATCAAAGATACCACTAAAGTCTTCCAATGTTTTTGTAATATCTGGAACCTATTGGATTTGTTTTTGTAATATCTGGAACCTATTGGATTCATGGAAGGAATAGCACCCACCCCAACGCTCATTCACATTTTACTCATTTCCATACCTCTTATACTCAAGAAATGACGAAATACTTATTTCCTACTTAATAGTATCTCAGAAGCTAAAGCCTCTGTGGTATTAGGCAGCCCATAAGCCATATATAAGAGGAAAATTTATTAATCTATCCTCACACCTTAAAAGGTAAATAATTAACCTATTGAACTCTGTCACGGCAGCTATGCTGGAAGACTCAGTAGTAATTAGCTGCTCAATAAAATTAGCAGGGTCAAAAACCAAATTAATAGACTCCTCCAGAACCAAGTAGATCTTTCCAATACCTGGTTATGCCAACTCTTTTGTGAAAAGGGGAATAAACCAAGTAGGCCACTTTTTAACCATGCAACAATCATTACAATAAGACGTAAAGGATGTATAATATTGCATGACCCTTCATTTATCAACAAAGAGTTCACTCAATTCTACCAACAATTATGTGTAGTGTTTGTGTCACTCAGTTGTATTCAACCGTGACCTCATGGACCACAACACACTATGCTGATTCACTTGCTATTCATGGCAGAGATACTGGAGTGGGTTTCCAGTTCCTTTTCAACTGGGACACAGCATACAGCTCCTGCTATTCCTAGGTGGTCTCCCATCCAAGTAACGACCAGGCCCAACCCTGCATGGCTTCAGGGTGGTGTGATCTCTTGGTTCCCTGCCTGGAATTGAACCCAGGTCACAGCAGTAAAAGCACAGAATCTTAACCACCAGGTAGGGAACCCCCCAACAATTATACACATCAACAAATAACCCAAAACCAAAGACTATTCAAAAGGTTTTGTCACAACTCCAAACGTCCATGCTTGATACAGAACCGACTTGATACCTTGAACCCTCCAATAAACCCTGAGGGAATTAAACACACCATTTCTAACCTGAAGTTAGGTAAATCCCTAGGCTCTTTGATGAATGTCAACATTTTCACTAAGATATTGGCTGCGAGACTAAATATCTTTTTCCCATCAGTAATCTAGTGGGATCAGGTGGGGTTCCTCCTGTACGGGTGGGCGCCAGATATTATTCACAAAATCCTGGATTTTATACAATACTAGCGACTTGCCCGTCAAAAAATGACGGCAATGTGATGTATATGTTTGTCAAGTTGTTTAGTTATTAATATAGATTTTTGACACTTGTAAGTATTGTGATATGAACGTGTATTTTTGTAAAATGTTGATGTAATGTTTTTTTTAACATGAAATTTGTATCTGAAAAATTGTTAACTTTAATATACATTGAATCCAGAGGAAAGCAAAAAGTAAAAAGCCTTGTTGAAACGTCCCGAATTTTAACATGAAGTTTAAAATATATGTAAGCAATAACCTTCAAAGTATATATTTTGAAACTTGAACTTTATTTTTTATGTAACTTTGGAACTTGACAAAACATTTGTAGAATTTTGAACATTATAAACAGTAACATAGTGAATACATTTTGTAACCTAATTTTGTATTAAGAGTATTAACAATTGAATGTAAAACCAGTTGCACTTTAAAGTAATCATTATAGTAAACTTTAGGTAATGGTTTTTTAACATGCAATTTTTATCTGAAGAATTGTTAAAGTGAATATAGATTTAATGCAGAGTAAGATAAACATTATAAAAACCCTCCTTTAAACGTACACAATTTTCACATGAAGTTTGTAATATGTTTAAGTCAGATACTTATTCTGTGTGTAAGTAAGAAACTTTCCAAAACATTTTTACAACTTGTAACATTATAAACAGTAAGATAGTGAATTAATATTTAAACATAATTTTTTATTAAAAGTATTAACATTTGAATGTAAAAACAGTTGAACTTTAAATTAATCAGTATTAAAATGCAATTTCTATCAGAATAATTGTTAACTTCAATATACATTGAATGTAGAGGAAGACATACAGTAAAAACTCTCCTTAAAACGTACCTAATGAAAGTAATTCCTTACTGAGCACATAAACTGGCGATAAACATTAATATAGGTCGTAATCTTAAGATAACAGACAATATTTACATTGTGACTTAAAAGGTGCTTGAGCTCTTAACATGAACTTTGTAATATGTTGAATGAAAGAACTTGAAAATATTGTTTTTAAACTTGTAACATTAGAAACATTAACATAGTGACTTAACATTTTAACATAATTTTTCAGAATAATGCAAGGCAAGTATTTTGTGAGGCAAATCATCCATAAACAGTACTTACATTAATTATGAATGAATTAAACAACAAATTGTTATGTATTTTTGAATGCTTTTAAAAAATGTTTGCATGGCTTTATTTTTGTATCCTGCAAAGTTATAGTACTTCATAGTAGACAATGTTTTTAGTAAAAATACGTCCATCTTCTAATAAATCACCTTGACTTTCATTCTTTTCAATGTAAACTTTAATAGCCTGTGGATTTTTGCACCGTGACAACGCAACGTACAATTGACCATGTGCAAAAACTGGTTCTTCCAAGAAAATACCCACAGATTTGAAAGTTTGACCTTGTGATTTATTAATGGTCATGGCAAATGCCATAATAATGGGAAATTGTCTTCTTTGAAGTATAAAAGGGAGACTACTTTCACTTGGTGCTAAATCTATTCTTGGTATGAAAACTCTCTCTCCTTTATGGGTACCAGTTAAAATTTCAGCATCTATAAAATGGTCCTTTAATTGTTTAACAATTAATCTTGTGCCATTGCATAGGCCTTTTTTGGGGTTCATATTTTGCAGTAACATGATAATTGCACCTTTCTTTAACTGCAAAATATGTGGTCGCATTCCAGAAGGAGTTAGAGAGTTTATGAATTCAGTCGAAAAGTTAGCCTGACTTTCATTGTCATCAGCAAGTACAGAATCAGCACTGTGATAATTTCTTTGTGGTGCATTAATTTTTTTAAAGATTTCATTATTGAGGATTAATGCATCTTTATTTTTACACGTCAGTATGACTTGGTTGGCAAGCTCGGAATATTCTTCGTTATTTATGCTCCCTTCAAATATAGCCGATATAATATCTTGTTGACAAATCATATCAGGTGGGATCTCTACAGTGTCGTATTATTTTTTCTGTTCTGCCTTCTCCAAGTTTAATAAGCCAATCATTGAAATCAGTTTGGCCTTCTGATCTCATATTTTGTTGCAGTTGAAGATGGTTAAAATGTTTCCATACTGTGCTTGACTTGATACAGGTTTCAATAATGTCAGTTCGATTTCCATGTACAACGACAGGTAATGTTTGTCTAAAATCGCCACCCAACAACATTACCTTTCCACCAAATGAAAAATATTATCCATGACTTCACAAAGCAAACGGTCAATACATTGGAGGGCATAGCATGACATCATTGTGGCCTCATCTATTATAATCAATTTACATTTCTTCAATTTCTTTGCTTGTAATGATGTCATGCGAATATCTGACACAGAATTTTCTAAAATAGGCACTGGCAGTTTAAATCCACTATGAACAGTTCTTCCACCTTCTAATAAAAGTGCAGCAATTCCAGTAGTGGCAAACGCCATTGCTATTTGACCTTGTGCTCGTACTGAACTCATTAATAAACTGTACAAATAGGTTTTTCCTGATCCGCCAGGTCCATCAAGATAGAAATAACGCTCTGTCACCATGTCATCATCTATTTTTAATGGCATTAAATGCTTGCAATTGTAGTGTATTTAAAGTTGCAAGTCTTTCGTCTGTTCTTTCGGCTTGTAGTTGAATGTCATAGTCTTCAAAGTTTATGTCATCTATAAGACCTGGATCAGGCAAATTAAAACGTGCACAACTTAATCCATGAGTTAAAAATACTTCTTGGATTTCCATTAACACTTTTAAGTGTGCAATGGGTTCATTGTATCGTCGCATTAAAAGTCTTCAGCCATATTACTTTTAAAAGTCTCCCACAAAGCTAATGCATTTGGAGCATTTGAGAAGATACAAATAAAAGCAAATTGTTCTCTCATCTGTCGTGGCATTTGACATTGTGCTGCTTCTTCTAAACATCTTTCCCACTCTGTATCATTAGCGAGTAAGTTTCTATGTCTTGCAGCTAAATGAAAGGATTCATATACAATGTCATTAACAGTTCTTAATTGTTCAAAACTTTGTGCTCCTGGAACATTTAAAAGTAATATCCGTAAGCAAAAACGTTCAACATCTCTTGGACTGACTGTGTAAATTTGGAATTATTTTATTGCCTCTGGTTTTTCTTGGTCTCCATAATCCATTCACAAAAACATAGTGATATGGAATTTCAATATATAAGTATTGTGTTGCTTGAGCATCAGTGGAATTTAATGCAAACCATGCAGTTAGTGTAGTGTGACGATCTTCACTTTGGGCCAATGCATTCATTTCATTTCCAGCATGGAAATAGACTAAATGTCGTTGTGGCAAATGTACTGCTAACCTATATACTGCATGTGATCTATCATGCATTTCAAATTTTAAAAGCCGCCACATAGCTTCTGGCGCACTGACATAGCGAGCATCTACATGAGATGAAAGTTCATCATGTACTAACTCACTACATTCAGGGTTGTCTGCACTTTTGACGACTACAGTAGCTGCATCATAGACTTTGTAAATATATTTGTAGACATATTTAATGGATTTGATGGAAGTGCAGGCTTCTACGTTGATGTGGGCGTTGTACTTCATGAGTAAATGTGGATTGTAGGGTACTACATATCTATTGTCCACTTTTTTTCCACGAATAATGGCACTATCTCCTTCTCTTCTTTTATAAAGTCGATATCCATCACAATTTGCATATGTTTTGTCTCTATAATCTTTTGGAAAATCTTTGGAACATTTTGTTATTTTCCATACATGGTGATTGTGGATTAAGGTCTCCACAGGGTCCATGAATCATGCGATGAGTAACAATCTCAAATAGTCTACCATATAGTTCTGGATCTGGTAGTTCAGCAACTATGACTGCATCCACTTTGTCCGAAGTATCTAATTTATCTTTCTCTTGAAGTATTATGAGAAGATGTGCATGTGGAAGGCCTCTTTTTTGAAATTCAATGGTATCTACATAAGCAAGACATTTGCCAAAAAACTGATTTATAGTGAAGTCACGTATTAATTAATTTAATTTGATCTTAAAAACTCTGGCTACTAAATCTGGTCGATCAGAAGCAGTTTGTCCAAGAAGTAGATTTTGTGTAATTTCTGCCCATTGTGGATTACATGTAAATGTCAGAAATAAATCTGGTTTTCCAAATTTGGTGACAATAGCCATAGCATCATTGTATCTTTCTCTCATATTTCGAGGAGATCCTTGAAAGGAAGATGGTAAAATGATGGCTTTGCCCGCTGTCATGTCTCTGCTTGTAGCCACGTCAGCAACATAGTCCATGAGTCTAGAATATTGTTCTACACGTAGTTTATCTTGTTGATATTTTATAAAGTTTAAATTATTTGCCTCAACTTGCAAATATGAATCAATAATCCATTGTTGTGTTAGTTTTCCACCACATAAAATAGGATTAAATCCATGTCGAATGGCAATTTGAGCTACTTTAAATTCAAGCATAGAAACATTATTTCGGATTCTGGCTTTAGCATTTGGGTAACTGGGAAGGGTTAATTTTGGTTGCCAACCTGCTTCTCCATGTGGGAAAAAGATGGGATATGTCATTGGATCTAAATTTGGACTTAAGATATTTATATTTATATTTAATAAATGGTTGCTCCTCATTTCTGGGATATATTCTAATGTCTCTTTGAAATGGTGGTTCTCCTTCATCATTTTGAAACACCATTGCAACCTCATTTGATGTTGGCAAGTTATAACGACGTTTATCAGTATGTCTGTCTTTTTTAAGCACCATATTAACCTTTGGCATGGGTAATTGATGTCTTTGTAAATGAAGTAGTTGTTCATTTTCTACTTCTGCCAATTTTTTGTAAGCTTTACTGTAGGGATTGTTGTCCATAATGTTATTTAGCTCTATGAAAACACTGGGTAAGCATTTTTTATTTTCTTCCATCTGCATACGTTGGTCAACAGCTTCCATTGTATCTAGGACATATAGTTGAGCGAATTTTCTTTGCTCTCCTTCCTCTGGATGTAAATGTGAAGTACGATGATAAATTTGGCCTTGGACTTTAAAACAGTAAGGACCATGTCCTGGTACATTAGCAGCTAATGTTGCCCCCATAGATGCAATGGATATGGCACTATTGTAGGATCTGATGTTTGTCTTAACATTTTTGTAGTTTGGAAAAGTAGGTTCAGTCATAATATTTTGTAAATAGATTGGAAATTCTTTCCTTTCTGGAAGTTTGAACTTGCCTTTTTGACAGCAACTAATAAATTGGCAATCTCTGGGTCTCTCCTGTTTAAAATAATAAGCCTCACAAAACTGACATTGAGTAGTCATGTCCCCACAACTATGAACCTCTACTGCTAAAGACTTGAGTAAAGGACAATTTGCAAAGCATATAGGAGTTTGACTTTCATATTCATCAGGTGAAAAGTCATGGAATGTTTGAACAACAGGTTCTAAATGCTTAGTTTTTTTTGTGGCTTTTCTTGGTATATGTTGTCCTGGTTTTGTTGAAATGTCCTGTAAGGTTTCATGAACAGGTTGTAAATGCTTTTTTTTTTGTAGTTGCTTTTTTTGGTCTGTCTTTAATTGTATCTTGTAAAATGTCATCTGATGTTTGAGGAACAGGTTGTAAATGCTTTATTTGCTTTGTAGTTTTTTTTTGGCGTATCTTTCATTTTTGCAGCTGATAGTCTTTTGCTTGCAAGTCTTTTGCGTTCTTTTTCTCGTCTAATTTCTTTCTCCTCTGGTGTCTGCTGGGCGGCCCATCTCTCTTGTCTTTCTCTAGTTTGACGTCTTTTCTTCTCTTGTTTGCTCTCGTTATCAGCCATGTTAATCTGTAAAGGCAAAAAAAGAAATGTAATTGGGTATATTGAAATTTGTAATTACTGTTAAAGATTATTGTGCACAATTGAGAAATAAAAGGTAAATCATTAATGTATCAGTTATATTTTGTTAAAAGTTATAATTCCTGGCCTCATTAAATAACAATTTGGCCAATTGAATACTGCTGTAAATAAGCAGTTAACATCTTTTTTTTAAATAATTTTGTAGTTATTGAAAACCTTGTTTTGTGGATAGATGTTTACCAATTAAAAACTTCTTTGCAAAAAAAACATTGATGTGGTTATTGAGCCATGTATTGCATATTGCCAATTTAAATAGAATGAGGCCCATAGTAATTCATTTTTTTTTTTTTCTGTTGACACGGATGCAGATGAAACATGTTTCTTTAGTTTTCTAAATTTTGTACTTATTATACTGTACCTTGGTTGAAGTGTGATTTCAATCCAAATGTTTGTTGTTCCTCGGTTGAAAATCTTTGTCCAATGGTCTGGTCCTCTGTTGGAAGTCCTCGTTCGATGGTGTGGTCCTCTGTTAAAAATCCTGGTCCTATGGTCTGGTCCTCTGTTGAAAGTCGTGGTCCGATGGTGTGGTCCTCTGGCGATAGCCCTCGTCCGATGTTGTGGTCCTCTGGCGATAGCCCTCGTCCGATGTTGTGGTCCTTTGGTGAAAGTCCTCGTCCGATGGTCTGGTCCTGTGTTGAAAGTCCTCGTCCGCTGGTGTGGTCCTGTGTTGAAAGTCCTGGTCCGATGGTCTGGTCCTGTGCGGAAAGTCCTCGTCCGATTGTCTTCACGCAGTATCTGTTGTAACATAAAATTGAAAATGTTGTTTAAATGAGATGTCTTTTAAATAAAGCAAAAATGTCTTAATTTTGGTGTATTGTATCTGTTATGGTTATTTTTTTCTATGTGTTTGTCTAACTTTATCTACAATCCTGATTTGTTTGCCCGACTTTTGTTATCCTTATTTAAGCTTCTTAGTAAGGCTTGTAGGTTGTGATACATTAAAGAAGAATATTAATTTAGTTTGCTATGTGTTTGTGTGTTTTTGTGTACAATCCTGTTTTGTGCGCACCACTTGTGGTATACTTATTTAGGCTTCATTGTAATGGTTATAGGTTGTTAAACATTAAAGAAATATCTTAATGTAGTTTCCTATGTGTTTGTGTGAGTTTTAGTACAATCCTGTTTTGTGCGTACCACTTCTGGTATACTTATTTAGGCTTATTTGTAAGGCTTATAGGTTGTTAAACATTAACTAAGAATATGAATTTAGTTTGCTATGTGTTTGTGGGAGTTTTTGTACAATCCTGTTTTGTGCCCACCACTTGTGGTATACTTATTTAGCCTTTATTGGGATGGTTATAGTTTTTTAAACATGAAATAAGAATATTAATGTAGTTTGCTATGTGTTTGTGTGACTTTGTTACAATCCTGTTTTGTGCGCACCACTTGTGCTAAAGTTATTTAGTCTTCATTGTAATGGTTATAGGTTGTTCAACATTAAAGAAGAATGTTAATGTAGTTTCCACAGTGTTTGTGTGAGTTTTTGTACAATCCTTTTAGGTGCGCACCACTTTTGTTATTCTTATTTAGGCTTCTTTATAGGTTGTTAAACATTGAATAATAAATTTAATTTAGTTTGCTATGTGTTTGTGTGAGTTTGTTACAATCCTGTTTTGTGTGTACCACTTTGTGTGTACCATATGTTGGATACTTTGGCCCTCATTCAATTGCATTTTGGCCAATTCAATAGGGCTCTAAATGTGCTTATTTCGAGCCATATTCAATTGGCCAAAATAGCAATTGAATGAGGGCCTTTGGTTGCTGCATTTGTTATATTGTCGGGGCCTCATTCAATTGCGTTTTGGGCAATGGAATAGAGCTCAATATGACCACAGAGCATCTTTTTTTACATAAGTTTTTAGTTAGTGAACTTGTATCCAAAAGCAAGGTATTCACTAACTAAAAAGTTCAATAAAAAAATATGCTCTATGCTTATATAGAGCCCTATTGAAATGGGCAAATCACATTTAAATGAGGCCCTCGACCATTAAAGATATATAGGTCCTCATTCAATTGCAATGTTGCCAATTGAAGAGGGCTCTATTTAAGCACATAACATATTTTTTGACCGAAGTTTTTAGTTATTGAAGACCTTGATTTTGGATAGAAGTTCATTAACTAAAAAGTTCTGTCTAAAAAATATGTTATGTGCTTATATAGAGCCCTATTCAATTGGCCAACTCGCAATTGAATGAGGCTCATGGTTCGTTTCTTTTTTTATACTTAATACTTTACCTTGATTGAAGTGTCGAATGACAGGGGGTCCCCTCCTGTCAATCTTAATCCGCCGGTCTTCTTGTAGTGTCTGTTTGAAAAAGAAAGTGCAATAGTTAATTGTATATTTCTTATTTTTGATTTAGCAAAGCATGGCCTTTTCAGCATGTAATGTATTGTTCTATCTTACCTGTTCTTCTTTGTTGGTGTTCTTTAAAAGGGATTGTGGGTCACAGTGCACGGTGCAAATTGTTGAGTGACGCTGTTGATGCAGAGTCTGTTTCAATATTAAAAGAAGTAGAAAGATTCAGCTTTAGGTGATCTATTGAATTGCACTAAATTAATGTCATTTAAATATAGTTCTGTAATTATTTTTAATTAACATTATTTTTTTGGGGGGGCTACACACATATGTCACATACATGAAGCACATTTCCAGAGTTCAATGTAATTTTTTTGTGTGCATGTGACATATCACTATACATGAATGATATTTTAATTGTTAAATGAACCTTATTTTTGTTTTTGCCAACACACATAAATGTGTGTGTGTGAGATGTAATTATAGATGATACACATATATGTGTGTGTCACATATCACTATACATAAACCTCTTTTTGATATTGAATTATGTTTTTTTTTTTTTTGTGTTAAATGAACCTTATTTTTTTAGTGGGCCTACACACATAAATGTGCGTGTGACATGTCACTACATAAATCACATTTTCCTAGTTCATTATTTTTTTTTTGTCCTGTCTTGATAATAAAATGTAATATATTATAGCTTACCTCTCAGTTGTAGTTTGCACAGTGTAAAGTAGTAAACTAGGAAATAATTGTCTTCTCAAGTAAAAGCAGCAGTTATCTATGAAGTCACTCCGTTCATCACCTGAGGAGAAATGTTTTTTTTTGTGTAAAATAGGCAGTATTTATAAACTTGTAGAAAATTCTGGAAAGTTAGACCGTTAGAACGCAATACGCATGCGCTATTTGCGTTCCAGCTTACAATTTGCGTTCCATCCGCCATTTTGTGCGTAGTAGTGGTCAAAATGGTGTTTAATATGATTGTGATACGTTCCGCATAGTATGTGTTTCATTATTGCGAGTAAGTGTAGTATAGTTACGTCTGAAGCCTCGTTTTCGTTTTGTTCGTCGGCCATTTTTTCTCTCGATTAGCGATTGTATTAGTGTCTAAAGTGTTTTATTTTTATTTAAATAAAGGTGTAATTTGTTTATTTGAGGTGCTGGATGGTTCCTCTTGCTGTAGGTAAGCTTTTTATGTGTGTGTTGTGTGTATTTAGTGTGTTTTAAATGTTTGTATGTCGGCGTGTTGCGTCCGATGTTTGCGAGGTCGTAATATCTGTTTACGTGTGTCGTATGGTGTTTGCGTGTGTAGCCTCATTTTAGTTTTTTTCGGCGGCCATTTTTTTATCGCTTAGCAAATTTTTTAGTGTGTAAACTCTTTTATTTCGAGTGAAATGAAGGTGTAAGTTGCATTTTTGAGGTCCTGGGTGCTCCCTCTTGGTGTAGGTAAGCTTTTTATGTATGTGCTGTGTGTATGTATTGTGTTTTTAATTTTGTAATGTTCTCGAGTTGCGTCCGAGTGTTGCGAGGCAGTAATGTGTGTGAACGTGTGTCGTATGTTGTTTGCGAGTGTCGTAATGTGTGTGTCGTGCTGTTTGGGTTGCGATGTGAAGTTTGCGAGGATCTCCATGCCAGCAACTGCGGCCCTCGCTTTGCGAGGTCCTCAGGTGCTGGCATGGAGCGCCCTCACTGCGCGAGCCAAGGCCCTTGCTGCGCGAGCCAAGGCCCTCGCTTCGCGAGCCCGCAGCGTTAGCAACAACTTGTACGCTCACAACTATATATGTGATGTAAAAAAATCTGATACACCAATATACCTTAGACGTGGAGAAAGATTTCAACTCCCTGGGATGGGCTTATCTATTTGAGATGTTGCAACACGCAAACATCAAAAGCCTACTTCTGAATGCTATTTAAACTCTTCACTAAGCCAAAGAACCTTAGTCAAGTTACCAGGCCCGCAAATAATTGACAGGGATGCCCCCTTTACATGCATTTTTTGCAATAGTTATTGAACCACTGTGAACTACTGTCAACTACAGCAGGAAGCACAGGAGTATAAGTGGCCTGGTAGTAGGTCAGACTGAGTACAGTCAAATTACTTGCTGATGATGTAATTATGACCATCACCCGAGCACTAGCTAAATTACTGAACCTATTTGAGCTTCTGACAACCTTTGAGCACCTGAAAAATATTGTATGTATATATTTTATCCAACCACAGTATAATGAAAAACATAATTATAAGATAGGGAAAAATCCTCACATATTAACCAGCTAATCATAATTGCAGTCATATTCCAGAGGAAAGTATTGGTAATTGTATATGCACATTTATAGTTGAAATAGAGAAAGAAAAGCACAGTGGGATATTACATTAAAAAAACATTCTGATTTAAACATTTAAACAATGATTTGAACATTACGATATTGAGGGGGGAAAAGCAAGCTCTTAAATTATACAAGAAACATAGGTGCAAGGGATTTAACAAGGCTTGCAAAAAGCATTGGCTAAAATAATTGCAAAGGAGAGTCAGAGTAATCCTAAAAATGTAAATATATTAATGGGAAGAAAGCTAGAAAAGAAACATTAAAATGTGAAAAAGGTCCACTGATAAATAGTGCCCAGAAAAAGGCAGATTAGCTAAATAAGTTTTTTTTTTCTGTATACACAAAGTAAGTATCAGTGTTTAGAAAACTGCAACAAAATGGGCAGTATCAGTGGTTGGAACACTGCAACAAAATGGGGCTACACTACCTTCATTAAATAATTGGTTAACGCAGAAAAAAATCCAAAGGAGACTGGAAAAATAAATAAAGCACTAGGTCCTGATGGAATATATCCAAGGGTACTGAGGGAACTGGGTTATGTAATAGCCAAACCTTTATATCTAATTTTCAACACTCCCAATCCACAGGGTCAGTACCAGATGTGATACCTATATTTAAGAAGGGAGCAAGAGCAAGTCCAGTGAACTATAGACCTGTAAGCCTCACTTCTGTTGTGGAAAAGGGATAGTATAGCTAAGTCAACACAGATTTGTGAGGGATTGGTCAGATCATGCAAACAAATTTAATTAGCTTGTATGAGTAGGCAAGCAGGAACTTGGATACGGCAACTCAGCGGATGTAATCTTTTTGGATTTTGCAAAGGCTTTTGATACTGTGCCACATGGGAGGCTAGTGAGCAAACTAAAGGATACAGGAATTGCTGTAAATATATTCACATGGCTTGAGAACTGTCTAAAAGACAGAAAGCAAAGTGTTTTTGTAAATGGAACATAAGTTGGACTAATTGGTAAGTGTGGTCAGTAATAAATAAGTGGTGTCAGTATTAGGTCCTCTCTTTTTAACATATTTATTAATGACTTAGAAGTATGATTGAAAGGCACTGTCTCCAATTATGTTGAAGACACTAAGTTGTGTAAGGTAGTTACATAGTTACATAGGGCCTCATTCTATTATTGGCCGTAAATCTGCCGTAAGGCTGCGATTCCTTGCGGGGGTTCTGTTACCTCGCAATTCTATTATACGGCCCCGCAAGGATCTCCTCTTACGGCCGGCCGCATATCTTGCAACCGGCCGTAAGCTCAGAAATCTTTAAAGTGAAAAATAAATTCAAGACGGCACTGTACAGCTCTGTAAATGCTAGGGATCATATTGGGGGACATGAGGATTAATAGTAACCCCCTCTCAAGCTTGCACATCAGCCCAAATCCGAGTTCACATTAACTGTTTATTTTCCGGCCGCAGCGTGGCCAGGTCTGAGGTGCTCCAAGCACTCTGGACTTTTTCCATGGATATTTGACATATATAATAAAAAAGTTTTTACGGATTTGAGTATAGGGGAATGTTGTGCTATTTTTGCTAACACCTACAATCACTTTATAGTCTCCTCAAAGTGCAGGATGGCTTTATTTGGGCTATATTATGTGCTTAATTGGTGCTAGCGGGACCTTTTTGCTGCAAGTAAGCTGCGGCTCGCTTTTAGCCTTGCAGAGAGGGTTCCCGGAGCAATAGAATAGCAACCGGGCTTTTCTTGCGGCCGAAACTCTTGCAGCCGTTTTAGATCAAAGGCTTTCCTCCGGCGCGTGCGGCCGCAAGAGATAGCAAGGCGCCGGCCGCAAGCCTGCCGGAATCCCCGGCCGGAGGGGAATAGAATAGCAGAATAGCTTGCGGCCGGTCCTTGAGGCCCCGCAGCGCCTACGGCCGATAATAGAATGAGGCCCATAGTATTTAAGGTTGAAAAAATACTTTCAGTCCATCAAGTTCAACCTTTTAAGATCTCCTCTGATCTGCAATATGCGGATTAACTATTAAGGCAAACAGAAAAAAATAGAAAAAAAAAAAAAAACGCAAGCGAGACTTAGCCAATTGTCTCAAAGGGAAATGTAAAAATTTGGATCAATACTGTCTCTCTAATTATCTATGATAACCCTGAATTCCCTTTTTTAATTAGAAATAAATCTAGTCCCCTTTTAAAGTTATCTATCGAATCCGCTGTCACCACCTCCTCTGGTAGAGAATTCCACAGATTAACCACCCTTACTGTGAAGAACCCTTTTCTTTCTTTGAGGTGGAATCTTTTTACTTCTAACCTCAAGGGATGTCCTCTTGTCAGTTGAAAACCTCTTGGCACAAAAAGCTCCCCTGACAAATCTTTATACTGAACCTGGATGTATTTATATAAGGTAATCATATCTCCTCTTAGACGCCTTTTTTCTAGAGAAAATAAGTTTAATTTAATTAATTCTTCATAACTTAGCCCCTCCATTCCCCTTATTAGTTTTGTTGCCCTTCTCTGTACCTTTTCCAGCTCTAAAATGTCCTTTTTATGAAGTGGTGCCCAAAATTGTACTCCATATTCCAAATGAGGGCGTACTAGAGATTTGTATAGTGGCAGAATTATATTTGCTTCCCTGGCTTCTATACCCTTCCTAATACATGCTAATATTTTATTTGCCTTTGCAGCTGCTGCTTGGCTTTGAGCACTGTTACCTAGGTGGTTGTCCACAAGCACTCCCAAATCCCTTTCAATATCTGATACACCTAGATTTGCTCCATTAAGATTATAAATTGCATGGCTATTTTTCCTTCCCAGATGCATAACCTTACATTTATTCGTATTAAATCTCATCTGCCATTTAGATGCCCATTCCTCAATTTTATGTAAATCCCCTTGGAGGGGAAAGCACATAATTATCTGATTTAATTACCTTGCACAACTTTATGTCATCAGCAAAAATGGAGACCCCACACTCCAATCCTACCTCTAAGTCATTAATAAATATGTTAAAAAGGAGAGGACCTAATACTGAACCCTGAGGAACCCCACTTACCACATTAGTCCAATCGGAGTGTGTTCCATTTACAACAACCCTTTGCTTCCTGTCTTTTAGCCAGCTCTCAATCCATGAGCAGATATTTACTGCAATTCCTGTATCCCTTAGTTTACCCAATAGTCTCCCATGTGGCACTGTATCAAAAGCCTTTGCAAAATCCAAAAAGACTACATCCACTGAGTTGCCTTGATCCAGGTTACTACTAACCTCCTCATAGAAACTAATTAGATTTGTTTGACATGACCTATCCCTCATAAATCCATGTTGACTCCTACTTATAATCCTGTTCAAATAGACATATTCTTGTATATTATCCCTTATTAAGTTAAATCAGAAATGTATGTAGTTTCCCACCAATGGGACTTACATAAATTAGAAGAATAGACAACTAAATGGCAGGTGACATTTAACACAAATAAATGTAAGGTTTTTAGGAAGACAAAATAAGCATGCACTTTATGATCTAAATGGAACAAATCTAGGGGTATCATAGATAGAAAGGGATTAAGGAGTGCTAGTGAAAAAAAACACCTACGTAACAGTGCTCAATGCCAATCAGCATTTTTAAAGACAAGTAAAATATTAACATTTATTAGGAAGGGTATAAATCACTAGTATAGTCTTATTTGAAATATGGAGTACAATTTTGGGCCTTGCTTTAGAAAAAGGACTTTTTAAAGCAAAAAAGGGTTTAGAGAAGGGCAACAAAACTAATAATGGAATCGAGACACTCAGCTAAGAAGAAAGAGTAACCAAATTAAACTTTAAATAACTTTAAAAGGGGTTGGATAAATTGTTCAATAAAAATCGCATTTTGGGTTATCCTGGATAACTACAGGAGGAGGAATATTGATGCAGGTACTAATCTGATTGGCAGTATTTGGGGTCATGCATGATTTTGTTTCTGCCCTTGTGACAATTGGCAATGTTTCAATATTTTGTCTCAGCCTTTCCAAAACACAGATGCAGCTTTTTCTGCAGCAAGATCATTTTCTCAGCAGTACCTGCTTCTAGTAGGTTCAAAACAGTTTCAGTCTTTCTATAAGCAGCTCCAGGTTCACAACTAAGAAAAAGAATCCCCTCATTCTTGCTGTAGACCTCTTAAACCCATTCTTGTCTGATTTCAGGTTCAGTCACTGATTGAGCCATGTATCAATATTTACATGTTCTGCTCAAGACTGGACATACAGCTCTGCTCATTCTCTGCTCAGACTCACTTTGTCACCATATATATTGTGACCGTTTGCCCGCAAGAGGATGGTGCCAAGTAAAGAAGTGTAAAGAGTTCTTGACAGGAGTGACTGAGTTAAACTCCTGAAGAACTCCTAATTGGTGCAGGAGCAGCTTCACTTTAAAGCCTGGAAAGCAGACATGGGGAGGACGTGGCTGATAAGGCTATGGCCCAGGTTGTGTGCTGCTGCTAAGCAGCCAGTGCAAGCCACAGAGTGGAGCTTGCTGGCTGGTTCTGTGTGGATCTACATTTTGAACTTTGAAACCAAACCTGAAGGAGATCACCAGTTTACTGGGGCTGTGAGTTTTAGACAACAGAAAGGAGTGTGTGGTGTTAGCAGTCGCTGGACGAACAGAGCTGACAGAAAGAACTACAGACTCAGGAGGTGAAACTACAAAGGCACCAAGTAAGGGAAGTGAATATTGAGGATCCCCAGGCAGAGTTGCCTAAAAAGTCTAGGCGAATGTGGAGCTGTCAGAGGCACTGAATGAAGGTAAAATAATTATTATACCCTTGACCTGTTAATTTGCTGTAAGTTAATATTGCAATATAAAAGGGTCCCTGGAGTGAAGCATATGGGAGAGACGGGTGGGCCCTATGCTTCATCTGCTGTTACTTATTTAAAGACGTGAAAAAGACTTCTGATAAAACAGAGACTATTTGGTGCCCCGGCCACAAGGTGGCACTATGCTTCATATCAGAGACTATTGTAACTGAACCACAAGAACTTCTGCTGGAAGTAACACAATACTAGATTAATCGTGTTCTTTATGAATCATAATTTCTCCGGAGCAGAGAAGCTGCCCGGGTGTAGTCAGGGTGTTCCTGTATGTTTAGTAAGAACGTTAATGTAGATTTTTATTTTCATTTTTTCTACTTCTAAACCCTTGTTTATGAGTTCTACAAATAAACAAGTCTCCTGCATCATAAATCTGTGTTGCGGAACCTTTTGTAATAAAAATTTCCTGTGGTAAACGGCCATCCTTGTCACAATATATATAATATATATATATATTAAAAGACATAATTTATAAAGAGGATTTTTTTTTTTTTTTACAAGAATGGATGAAAACTGAACCCAGAGCCTTTCCGGACATTTCAAGAATATGGAGCACTCCAGACATAGACAATATGGCCTCTCCTTGCAACAATAAGGTACATTACTTTGTCCTATCCTGGTTCTGAAACCCTTCCATATCCAAGATGCCTCCTCTATACCTCCTTTTTACATTATCTTCAATTTATTGCAAAGATCTTAGGGGACAAAACATAGGTAGTTGTCATCATTCCATTTAGTCAAAAAAGGCATTGGTTTCTGCAGGCACTCTCATTAATTCAAACTATTTTTATCAGGCCTCCTCAAGAGACTGAACCTTGTGGCACTGAGATTAAGCAGCACTCGCTTAAGCAGCAGGTGCTTTCAGGCAAAAAACACTCTCCTGTACACCAGAAGACCTTCTGGGAGAGGCTTATACAATGGAATAAGGATAAGCACCTGGATTATATGAAGTCTTCTGCTTCTTCCGTTTTACAAATTCCTACATAATGGAGTCAATACAGCTTTCAGCTATCACACTTTAAGGATCCAGATTACTGGTAAATCAGCTCTGACAGGAACTCAATGGAATCTTCACAATCACGTGATCTGGTTTATCAATGCTATTGGGAAGATCAAGCCTTATAAAATACCTTTGGTCACCCCATGGGTCTTGGGGTCATTTTTTATACTTCTGGAATCATGCTTAGACTTATCTCCTGATTTTGGTATATGTGCTGCCGGAGCTAGCACAGACTATCTCCTGATTTTAAAGGTTGTCTTCCTAGTTGCAATTACTTCTTCAAGAAGAGTATCAATGCTTCCTGCCGTTTCTGGGGAGGAACACTACAACCTGGATGTGTCTGCTTCATCTCGGCAAGTCGATTTTGGGAAAAATGTCTTAACTCCAGGGTCTCTATATCTAAATAACAGTGATTTATTTCTCTGTTGGTTTCTTTGCCCACCCTAGATTTGGAGCTTTGATATTACCCAGTAGTTAATGCTGCGATTGACAATCCAGGGTTATAGAAAATGAATCACATATAATAGTTGTGAAACTACGACACGTTGTCACCCTTTGCGTGGTGCGTATGACTTAGGCGATGAGCTCCATAGGTGCTCATCGCCTGCGAGCCTCGCATAGCGAGGCAAGCCGTTAAGGCACTAAAACTAGCAGCACAAAGGCAATGAGCTCCGAAGGCGCGAGGCGAGCAGTGAAGGCAATTAATTACGCGGGAGTAAGACAGCAAACACTTAGTCAACGCGGGATCGCCAGCCTGGAAGCAGTTGACAAATGCGGGACTTAGAAACAAATAAATACGAGATAGGAATAATACAAGGTTAATGGCCGTCCCGCGAAAACCCCCAAAACACAAAAAACAAACAAAAAAAAAAATATAACAAAAACATCACACACAGCATGGGAGAACAGCCAGGATGTCCGGGAGTGAGGTGGAACGCAAATTTAAATTTGATTTTGATGAGTTTAGGCACTCGAAAATCGTAAAACACTGCCAACCGGGTAGTAACGTACGAGGTCCAAATTACACTATTACACCGTAAAAAAAAATATATATACAAGATATGAAAAATACGAAATTAACGACCAAACCGCAAAAATCAAAAACACAAAAAACAAAAAAAATAAAAATACAACAAAAACATCACACACAGCACGGGGAACAGCCAGGACGTCTGGGAGTGAGGTGGAAATGGATTTTAAGTCGATTTGGACGAGTTTCACCACTCGAAAATCGGCTAAGCGAGAAAAATGGTCGCCCCAAAAAATCAAAATGAGGCTACACGACCCCGGACCCCAGTGCAAAACACTGCCAAATGCGTAGCACTTTCACACAGGAACGTACAAGGTACAAAATACACTATTACAAATGACGGAAAATGCTCACGAGCCGCGTAACACTTTAATAACATTGCTAATCTACCATGGAGCTTTACACAACTAAACCAACGGTTTGCCCTCGGGCACACTGGCTATTTCTAATGCACAGTTGGGACATTCATTACACTTTATCATCAGGGCACCAACACTCAAACTGTACATTGTATGTTGCCGGAAAATAAAAACAGATTGTTAGCTCTTCAGGCTATTGATTGCTGGATATATTAATTACAAAAATGTAAAGTATTTTAATTTATTAAGTAACTAATTCATTCATTATTAGTTAACAAAATATAGATAAATAGACATCTGTCTTTGTGATGAGTGACGAAGGTGCTGAGAGGAGCAAAAGTACACAAGAGGCACGCAATGAGCACCGAAGGTGCTCAGCGAGAAGCTCGCAATGAGCGCCGAAAGTCCTCAGAGTAGAAAAAGCTTTACATTGTGTGCCAAACAGCATTGCCACGGCTTAAAATTTTATTGCCCGTTATTTTTGATGGGCAAGTTGCTAGTTAAAAATAAGCAGTAATTTTCTTGTCCTGGATGTGTCTATTGCACTATGATGATTTTGTTGTTGAGGGTCTCTTTATAGTGCTTGTGGATAAGATGATCTGGTTCTACCATCTCTTTAAGTACTTGGCACATTGGCTTGTGTACTTCAATGAAGCTGTGAGCTATACCATTCATAGTCACCTAAGGTAGGCAGGTCATCACAGAGAGGTCAGTCAAATCATGGTCCACTGGAGAAGGAACTGGCAACTCCCTCCAGTAACTTTGCTAAGATAACCTTATGGACAGGCAGAACCAGAGACATAACAGTATGGCACCAGAAGATGAGCTCATCTGGTCAGAAGATGCTTACCACAATACTGAGGAAGAGGGGTTGGCGAGAACGAGTAGAACCAGATCTATTGAGGTAGTTCGGTGAAAGCCGAGAGGACACCCAGCAGTGGATGTGTCTGGAGGGGAAAGGAAAGTCTGCTGCTGCAAAAACAATTCAGCATAGGGACCTGGAATACTAGAACTATGAACCAAGCCAACATGGATGTGGTCAAAGATGAGATGACAAGATTAAACATTGATATACACAGTCTCAAATGGACTGGAATGGAACATTTCACATCAGTTACGATCCAATCATGGTATACGATCCAATCATGGTATAACGAAGTGTAACGCAGGCCTCTCAGCCAATATAAATCGATCTAGCCGAAGATGACTGACAGAGAGAGAATATAAAGTTGCGTTCCACCCACCCATGCGTTGACTGTGTTGTAAATTCTGACGAAGTAGCATGCAGTTCCCAGAGTTTATGGTCTGAGCAGAGTGAGAGAGAGTAGAAGATTTTTCAGAGCAGTAATTTGCAGTTCCTTATTTTATATTCATCTATTTATGATTTTACACTTAATCTTTGATTATTACACATATTTATAGATTACACATAATACATATACACATTAATTAAATTACACACATACATACAGAAAGCTAGGTCACTCCATACACAGACCCCCATCTCATTTCCCACACCCCATCCCCCACCAGTTAATAAATACACATAAAACATACACTTTATTTCCATCATATATACAGTATATACAGTGACACTTCTTTTTATTTATCGTTAAATTATTTTTGGGATTGTAATAGAGGGAGGAAAGAGGAGGGGAGAGGAGTGGAGAGGCGGGGAGGAGGAGAGACGAGGAGGAGAGAGAGGTGGTCCTGGGGAGTGGTGAAAGAGAGGAGAAGGAGGTGAGGAGTGGCGGTGGAGAGGAGGAGGTGGAGGAGGAAGAGGAGATGGGGGAGGTGAGGAGTGGTGGAGGAGAAGGTGGAGGAGGTGAGGAGGGGTGGAGGAGTGGAGGAAGAGGAGAGTGGAGGAGAGGAGTATAGTGGAGTAGAGGAGGTGGGTGGTGGCCGGGTGCCCATAGAAATAGGCACATATAGTCCAGGGACAGAGGGAGAGGGGCCTGATCCCAGAGAGGGGTTGTTCGGGGGAGGGACAGGCCTCAGGGACAGTTCAGGGAGCTAAGGATCCCTGTCCACAGTCGGTAGAGCAATAGGCTAAAGGCAATCACAGGGCCCATAACTAGACACACCAGGAGAATGTGGTCCTCCTTGGTGCCATCCATGGCTGCCCCATTATCTTTGCGGGGGGAGGGAAGTTAGGTCCGACCCTAAGGCTCAGGCATGGAAGGAGGTAGCGGCCGCAGTAACAGCAGTGAGATCAGCGGAAAGGGATGTGAGGTCTGTGAAGCACCAGTTTGATGATGGCCAAGGAGGACAGTCAAGCTGCAGCACCAAGTGGTGGCCCCCAAGTGACTATGCCCTATAATGAGTGGGAAATGGAGGCCAAGGACCTTCTCACCCAGGTGCCCACCGCTGGAGCTTCAGGCCTGGTGGCCCAGTAGGATCCAGCTTCCATGTCAGGTGAATATCACATACACTGCAAATGTGCATGATGACCAACAAGGACACTGACATGTCAGCTCTATGGAATTAACAAGGGATAGATTTTGGATCTATTAAATCAATGACACTGGCAAATCACTGTCAATTATTGGGAGGGGCTGGAAATGAACCATCGGTCTTGGTACATATTGGTACCAATGACCAAGTTAGTAGAAGATGGAGTGCCCTATGAATGATTTTAGAGAACTAGTGAATAAACTTAAAGCAAGGACCTCCAAGGCAGTATTTTCTGAGATACTACCTGTGCCACGTGCTAGTCCAGGGAGACTGAAGGAGCTTAGGGAGGTTAATGCATGACTAAAAATGTGTTGCACTAAGGAGGGGTTTGAGTTTTTAGAACACTGGGCTGACTTCTCTCTTGGGTACAATATCTATTGCAGGGATTGATTGCACCTTAATGATGAGGGAGCTTTTGTACTAGGGGATGGAATGGTAGAAAGGCTGGAGGAGTTTTTAAACTACTAGTGGGGAGAGGGACTAGATGATTCTAATGGGGTAGAAAGTGTAGAGGGGATAAGAGATGAATTAACTACTCGTGGGGGAGGAGATGGGGGAGGGTTAGCATAGTCAATAGGGAGTTATAACTAAGTAACTCAAGTACAGAGGCAGGCACTTCAAAACTACAAACTCAGAACATAAGGAGCATGCTTTCATTATACCAGAAGCTTACCAGGAAAAATGGGAGTTAGAATTATTAGCAATTAATGAGTAATTGGATTTAATAGGCATTACTGAAACATGGGATGAATTTCATGACTGGACTGTTAATCTGGATAGTTATAACCAATTTAGGAAAGATAGGGGAAATGGTACATTAGGAGGAGGGATTTGTCTGTATGTTAAGCCTGAATTTAAACCTATAGTCAGAGAAGATATTTATGGTGGAACTAGCAGTAATGTTGAATGCTTGTGGGGAGAGTTAAATAGAGGAGCAGCAAATTCTAGAACAATATTGGTTGGAGTATGCTATAAACCCCCAAATTTAATTGAAAGCGAGGAAATGCAATTATTGTTACACATTGTAAATGCAGCGAAGAATGGGCAAGTTCTAATAATGGGAGATTTTAACTACCCTGAAATAAACTGGATGAATGAGACCAGCAGTTCAACTAAGGAGAGCAGGTTCTTGAGTAGACTTAGGGATCATTATCTGGCCCAGGTTATACAAGAACCTACTAGAAATTAGGCGATCTTGGATTTAGTTATCAAAAATAATATCAATTTGGTATCACATTTTGAAATAAGGCAACCTTTGGGAAAGAGTGATCACAACACAGTCTCATTCGAGAGTGAATAAAAACCCTAAAATATTTATTTTTTATATAATGATGGGAAGAAGGCCAGGAATGAAGCTAAAGGAACATTACAATGTGAAACAGGCCATCTGATAATTAGTGATCAGGAAAAGGCACATGAGCTAAATAGGTTATTTTGTTCAGTATACAGGAGGTATACATAATGGGGTTATACTACGCTTGCCAAATAATTGGTTAACGCAGGAAGAAATCCAAAGGAGGTTAGAAAAAATACATGTTATTAAAACCCCAGGTCCTGATGGACTACATCCAAGAGTACTTAGGGAACTGGGTTCTCTAATAGCCAAAACATTATATTTAATTTTTCAAGATTCACTCAACACAGAGTTGCTACCAGACTGGCAAAAAGCAGGAGGTGATACCTATATTAAAAAGGGTGCAAGAGCAAATCCGGGAAATTATAGACTAGTGAGCCTCACTTCTGTAGTGTGAAAGCTTTTAGAATGGTTATAAGGTATAATATACAATAAGATGTCTTTTTGAACAGGATTATAAGTAGGAGTCAACATGGATTTATGAGGGATAGGTCATGTCAAACAAATCTAATTAGTTCCTTTGAGGAGGTTAGTAGGAACCTAGATCAAGGCAACTCAGTGGATGTAGTCTTTTAGGATTTTGCAAAGGCTTTTGATACAGTGCGAATTGGAAGATTATTGTGCAAACTAAGGTATACAGGAATTGCAGTAAATATCTGCTCATGGATCAAGAGGCTGGCTAAAAGACAGGAAGCAAATAGTTGTTGTAAATGGAACATACTCCCAATGGACTAATGTGGTACGTGGGGTTCCTCAGGGTTTAGTATTAGGTCCTCTCCTTATTGACATATTTATTAATGACTTAGAAAACGGACTAGAAAGTAGTGTCTCCATTTTTGCTGATGACACTAAGTTGGGCAAGGTAATTAATTCAGAGGAATTGCATCTAAATGGCAGATGAGATTTAATACAAATAAATGTGAAGTTATGCACCTGGGAAGAAAAAATAGCATGCAATTTATAAACTTAATGGAGCAAATCTAGGGGTATCTGATATTGAAAGGGATTTGGGAGTACTTGTGAACATCCACCTAGGTAACAGTGCTCAACGCCAAGCAGCAGCTGCAAAAGCAAATAAAATATTAGCATGTATTAAGAAGCGTTTAGAAGCAATGGAAGCAAATATAATTCTGCCACTATACACCCATATATGGCAAACAATTTTAAGGACCACTTCATAAAACGGACGTTTTAGAGCTGGAAAAGGTACAGAGAAGGGCTACAAAACTAATAAGGGGGAATGGAGGGGCCAAGTTATTAAGAAAGACTAAACAAATTAAACTTATTTTCTCTAGAAAAAAGGCGTCTAAGAGGAGATTTGATTACATTATATAAATACATCCAGGGCCTGTATAAAGCTTTGTCAAGTGAGCTTTTTGTGCCAAAAGGGTTTCAACTGACAAGAGGACATTTGAAGTTAGCAGTAAAAAGATTCCACCTTAAAGAAAGAAAAGGTTTCCTTACAGTAAGTGTGGTTAATCTGTGGAATTCTCTACCAAAGGAGGTGGTGACAGCAGAATTGATAGAAAACTTTAAAAAGGGACTGGATATATTTTTTAATTAAAAAGGGCATTCAGGTTTACCCTGGTTAATTAGAGAGAGAGTTTTGTTCCAGGGAGGAATCTAATCACCTGTATCTGGGGGTCAGGAAGGAATTATTATTTTTTTCCCTTTTGAGACGATATGCTAACTTTCACTTTTTTTCTGTTTGCCTTCATCCAGATCAATTTACAACTAATCCGCATATTGCAGATCAGAGGAGATCTTAAAAGGTTTTTGTCAACCTCAATTACTATGTAACTATGTATCTATGTAATTCGTTGGCACAACAACAGTAATCAACCAATAGAGAGTCCATGTATTGGTGTGCCCACTGCAGCGCATGCAGTTACAGAACGCAGGCAGAATCAAGATAGCGTTATGAGCCAAGAACAATCAAGATCAAGAACCAAAGAATAGGTCACATCTAGCAAATGATGACTACTCATAGTTGCAATTAAGTCAATCACCCAGCCTAGATGTCAGACAGTTTGGAATGAACACAAAACAATGTATTATTTATCATAATAATGACATATACCTTTCTTTTCTCTCTTTCAGCATCAAAGGAGGTCTGGGTCCAGTGGTGAGCCAGCAGGAACCTGCGCAGGGGGAGGAGGAAAGAAGTAGAGCCAAGGCCCTGTTTCAGAGGAGGAGGATGTCATTTGGGCAGTGGGGTCACAAGCAGGATGATCGGCCGCACCGGCGGCATTTGACCCCACTGACCCCAGTGAAGCATGTGATCCTGACCTCAATATAAATCTTAGAACAGATCTTTGGGTCTGATGTAAGTAACATTGATCCTGGCTGCTGACCTTTCTGCCCTCTGCTTATCAATGGGCATTTTCTCCTATTGCTGATATCATGAGTATCCTTGTAAAATGCAACATGTGCATAACACCTGCATAGCTGATGGATGGGATATCAATGTTGATGAACAATATCATATTGCGAAGGTGATAGTACACCTTGATCACTGACGCTGGTCACAACTAAGCATTTATTGTGAGATGACACATCATTATTAGTGAGCTATCCAGAGACCTAGCTAATAGTTAGTAATGCTAGCAGATGGGAATCAGGTTGGTATATTGTTACAGTTACAGTAATTAGCACTGTACTGTTGTACATGCATGTTGGTTTTTTTTTTATCCTCCTTTTTTTTTATACCGATTTTCCCACAAGCCTCTTGCCTTTACCGGGATACTCCCACACCACACCCATGATATTAATGCACAGTCTTGTACATTTTTGATTGTGCTCGGTGTATGAAATAAAGTTTTGTTATACAGTTCTCACCGTTTCAGTGGGTTTTCAATGGTTGGGGTTTTGGGACATCCACATACATTTGTGTCATATTCCTATATCTTTAAACTAATGAATCCTAGTTACTATGCAATAGATTAATACAGATAATAATATAATAATATATCATATTAATATAAATATATATATATACTAGCGACTTGCCAGTCAAAAAATGACGGCAATGAGATGTGTATGTTTGGAAAGTTGTTTAGTTATTAATATACGTATTTGACACTTGTAAGATTTTAGTTATGATGAAATAAGTAATATTCTGATATTAAACATGTTTAGTTTTGTAAAATGTTCTCTTGGTGAACAGTAACTCTTAAAGCATTTTGTATTAAAAGTATTAATATTTGAATGTAAGAACAGTTGAACTTTAAATGAATCAGTATTGTAAACTTGAGGTAATGTTTTTTTAACATGCAATTTCTATCTAAAGAATTGTTAACTTCAATATACATTGAATCCAGAGGAAGGCAAACAGTAAAAACCCTCCTTGAAAGGTACCCAATTTTAACATGAACGTTGTAATCTATTTAAGTAAGAAACTTGACATTATATTTTTTGAAACTTGAACTTTCTTATCTGTGTAACTAAGGAACTTGAAAAAACATTTTTCGAACTTGGAACATTATAAACAGTAACATAGTGAATAAAGATTTTAACATAATTTTGTATTAAAAGTATTAACATTTGAATGTAAAAACAGTTGAACTTTAAATTAATCAGTATTGTAAACTTGAGGTAATGGTTTTTTAACATGCAACTTCTATCTAAAGAATTGTTAACTTCAATATACATTGAATCCAGGGTAAGGCAAACAGTAAAAACCCTCCTTGAAAGGTACCCAATTTTAACATGAACGTTGTAATCTATTTAAGAAAGAAACTTGACATTATATTTTTTGAAACTTGAACTTTCTTATCTGTGTAACTAAGGAACTTGAAAAAACATTTTTCGAACTTGGAACATTATAAACAGTAACATAGTGAATAAAGATTTTAACATAATTTTGTATTAAAAGTATTAACATTTGAATGTAAAAACAGTTGAACTTTAAATTAATCAGTATTGTAAACTTGAGGTAATGGTTTTTTAACATGCAACTTCTATCTAAAGAATTGTTAACTTCAATATACATTGAATCCAGGGTAAGGCAAACAGTAAAAACCCTCCTTGAAAGGTACCCAATTTTAACATGAACGTTGTAATCTATTTAAGAAAGAAACTTGACATTATATTTTTTGAAACTTGAACTTTCTTATCTGTGTAACTAAGGAACTTGAAAAAACATTTTTCGAACTTGGAACATTATAAACAGTAACATAGTGAATAAAGATTTTAACATAATTTTGTATTAAAAGTATTAACATTTGAATGTAAAAACAGTTGAACTTTAAATTAATCAGTATTGTAAACTTGAGGTAATGGTTTTTTAACATGCAACTTCTATCTAAAGAATTGTTAACTTCAATATACATTGAATCCAGGGTAAGGCAAACAGTAAAAACCCTCCTTGAAAGGTACCCAATTTTAACATGAACGTTGTAATCTATTTAAGTAAGAAACTTGACATTATATTTTTTGAAACTTGAACTTTCTTATCTGTGTAACTAAGGAACTTGAAAAAACATTGTTCGAACTTGGAACATTATAAACAGTAACATAGTGAATAAAGATTTTAACATAATTTTGTATTAAAAGTATTAACATTTGAATGTAAGAACAGTTGAACTTTAAATTAATCAGTATTGTAAACTTGAGGTAATGGTTTTTTAACATGCAATTTGTATCTGAAGAGTTGTTAAGTTCAATATACACTGAATCCAGAGGAAGGCAAACAGTAAAAACCCTTGTTGAAACGTACCCAATTTTAACATGAACTTTGTAATATATTCAAGTAAGAAACTTGAAAATATATTTTTTGAAACTTGAACTTTCTTATCTGTGTAACTAAGGCACTTGAAAAAACATTTTTCTAACTTGGAACATTATAAACAGTAATATAGTGAATTAAGATTTTAACATAATTTTGTATTAAAAGTATTAACATTTGAATGTAAGAACAGTTGAACTTTAAATTAATCAGTATTGTAAACTTGAGGTAATGGTTTTTTAACATGCAATTTCTATCTAAAGAATTGTTAACTTCAATATACATTGAATCCAGAGGAAGGCAAACAGTAAAAACCCTCCTTGAAACGTACCAAATTTTAACATGAACTTTGTAATATATTTAAGTAAGAAACTTGACATTATATTTTTTAAAAGTTTAACTTTCTTATCTGTGTAACTAAGGAACTTGAAAAAACATTTTTCGAACGTGGAACATTATAAACAGTAACATAGTGAACAAAGATTTTAACATAATTTTGTATTAAAAAGTATTAACATTTGAATGTAAAAACAGTTGAACTTTAAATTAATCAGTATTGTAAACTTGAGGTAATGGTTTTTTAACTCAAGAATTGTTAACTTAACTATACATTGAATGCAGAGGAAGGCAAACAGTAAAAACCCTACTTGAAACATACCCAATTAAATTAATTCCTTCCTGATGAATGTTTAACATAACAGACAATATTTACATTGTGACTTAAAACGTTGTTGAGCTCTTAACATGAACTTTGTAATATGTTGAAGTAAAGAACTTGAAAGTATATTTTTTTAAACTTGAAGTTTCTTATACGTCTAAGTAATGAACTTGAAAATATTGTTTTCAAACTTATAACATTAGAAACGGTAACATAGTTAATTAACATTTTAACATAATTTGTAAAAATAATGCAAGGCAAGTGTTTTGTGGGGCTAATCAACTATAAGGGTTTAATTTCTTTAATGAAAAGTTATAGTACTTCATAGTAGACAATGTTTTTAGTAAAAATACGTCCATCTTCTAATAAATCACCTTGACTTTCATTCTTTTCAATGTAAACTTTAAAAGCCTGTGGATTTTTGCACCTTGATTCATGCAACGTACAATTGGCCATGTGCAAATACTGGTTCTTGTAAGAAAATAGCCACAGATTTGAACGTTTGTCATTGTGATTTATTAATGGTCATTGCAAATGCCATTATGATGGGAAATTGTCTTCTTTGAAGTATAAAAGGGAGACTACTTTCCCTTGGTGCTAAATCTATTCTTGGTATGAAAACTCTCTCTCCTTTATGGGTACCAGTTAAAAATTTCAGCATCTATAAAATGGTCCTTTAATTGTTGAACAATTAATCTTGTCGCATTGCATAGGCCTTTTTGGGGGTTCATGTTTCGCAGTAACATGACAATTACACCTTTCTTTAGCTGCAAAATATGTGGTGGCATTCCAGAAGGAGTTAGTGAGTTTATGAATTCAGTTGAAAAGTTAGCCTGACTTTCATTGTCATCAGCAAGTACAGAATCAGCACTGTGATAATTTCTTTGTGGCGCATTAATTTTTTTTCAAGATTTCATTATTGAGGATTAAGGCATCCTTATTTTTACACGTTAGTATGACTTGGTTGGCAAGCTCTGAATATTCCTGGTTATTTATGCTACCTTCAAATATAGCCAATACAATATCTTGGTGACAAATCATATGAGGTGGGATCTCCACAGTGTCCTCAGGTAAATGTGTTATTTTTTCTGTTCTGCCTTCTCCAATTTTAATCAGCCAATCATTGAAATCAGTTTGGCCTTCTGATCTCATATTTTGTTGCAGTTGAAGATGGGTAAAAAGTTTCCATAGTGTGATTGACTTTATACAGGTTTCGATAATGTCAGTTCGATTTTCATGTACAACGACAGGTAATGTTTGTCTAAAATTGCCACCTAACAACATTACCTTTCCACCAAATGGAAAAGTATTATCCATGACTTCACGAAGCAAACGGTCAATACTTTGGAGGGCATATCATGACATCATTGTGGCCTCATCTATTATAATTAATTTACATTTTTTCAATTTCTTTGCTTGTAATGATGTCATGTGAATATCTGACACAGAAGTTTCTAAAATAGGCACTGGCAGTTTAAAGCCACTATGTACAGTTCTTCCACGTTCTAACAAAAGTGCAGCAATTCCAGTAGTGGCAAACGTCAGTGCTATTTGACCTTGTGCTCGTACAGATCTCATTAATAAATTATATAAATACGTTTTTCCTGATCCGCCAGGTCCATCAATATAGAAATAACGCTCTGTCACCATGTCATCATCTATTGCATTTTTAATGGCATTAAATGCTTGCAATTGTAACGTATTTAAAGTTGCAAGTCTTTCTTCTGTTCTTTCTACTTGTAATTGAATGTCATAGTCTTCAAAGTTTATGTCATCTATAAGACCTGGATCAGGCAAATTAAAACGTGCACAACTTAATCCATGAGTTAAAAATACTTCTTGGATTTCCATTAATGCTTTTAAGTGCAATGGGTTCATTGTATCGTCGCATAAAGTCTTCAGCCATATTACTTTTAAATGTCTCCCACAAAGCTAATGCATTTGGAGCATTTGAGAAGATACAAATAAATGCAAATTGTTCTCTCATCTGCCGTGGCATTTGACATTGTGCTGCTTCTTCTAAACATCTTTCCCACTCTGTATCATCAGCTAGCAAGTTTCTATGTCTTGCAGCTAAATAGAAGGATTCATATACTATGTCATTAACAGTTCTTAAGTGTTCAAAACGTTGTGCTCCAGGAACATTTAAAAGTAATATCCGTAAGCAAAAACGTTCAACATCTCTTGGACTGACTGTGGAAATTCTTGGGATTATTTTATTTCCTCTGCTTTTTCTAGGTCTCCATAATCCATTCACAAAAACATAGTGATATGGAATTTCAATATATAAAAATTGTGTTGCTTGTGAATCTGTGGAATTTAATTCAAACCATGCAGTTAGTGTAGTGTGACGAAGTTCACTTTGGGCCAATGCATTACTTTCATTTCCAGCGTGGAAATACACTAAATGTCTTTGTGGCAAATGTACTGCTAATCTATATACTGCATGAGATCTATCATGCATTTCAAAAGCATTTTTAAAAGCCGCCACATAGCTTCTGGCGCACTGACATAGCGAGCATCTACATGAGATACAAGTTCATCATGTACTTACTCACTACTTTCAGGGTTGTCTGCACTTTTGACGACTACAGTAGCTGCATCATAGCCTTTGTAAATATATTTGTAGACATATTTAATGGATTTGATGGAAGTGCAGGCTTCTACATTTATGTGGGAGTTATACTTCATGAGTAAATGTGGATTGTGGGGTACTACATATCTATTGTCAACTTTTTTGCCACGAATAATGGCACTATCTACTTCTCTTCTTTTATAAAGTGGATAGCCATCACAATTGGCATAGGTTTTGTCTCTATAATCTTTTGGAAAATCTTTGGAACATTTATTATTTTACATACATGGTGATTGTGGATTAGGCTCACCACAGGGTCCATGAATCATGCGATGAGTAACAATCTCATATCGTCTACCATATAGTTCTGGATCTGGTAGTTCAGCAACAATGACTGTATCCACTTTGTCAGAAGTATCAAATTTATCTTTTTCTTGAAGTATTATGAGAAGATGTGCATGTGGAAGGCCTCTTTTTTGAAATTCAATGGTATATACATAAGCAAGACATTTGCCAAATAAGTGACTTATAGTGATGTCAAGTATTAATTCATTTAATTTAATCTTAAAAACTCTGGCTACTAAATCTGGTCTATCGGAAGCACTTTGGCCAAGAAGTAAATGTTGTGTAATTTCTGGCCATTGGGGATTACATGTAAATGTAAGAAATAAATCGGGTTTGCCAAATTTGGTGACAATAGCCATAGCATCATTGTATCTTTCTCTCATATTCCGAGGAGATCCTTGAAAGGAAGATGGTATAATGGCTTTGCCAGCTGTCATGTCTCTGCTTGTAGCCACCTCAACAACATAGTCCATTAGTCCAGAATATTGTTTTACACGTAGTTTATCTTGTTGATATTTTATAAAGTTTAAATTATTGGCCTCAACTTGCAAATAGGAATCAATAATCCACTGTTGTGTTAGTTTTCCACCACATAAAATTGGATTAAATGTATTTCCAATGGCAATTTGAGCTACTTTAAATTCAAGCATAGAAACATTATTTCAGATTCTGGCTTTAGCATTTGGGTAACTGGGAAGTGTTAATTTTGGTTGCCAACCTGCCTCTCCGTGTGGGAAAAAAATGGAATATGTCATTGGATCTAAATTTGGACTTAAGATACTCTTTTTAATGAATGGTTGCTCCTCATTTCTGGGATATATTCTAATGTCTCTTTGAAATGGTGGTTCTCCTTCATCATTTTGAAACACCATTGCAACCTCATTTGATGTTGGCAAGTTATAACAACGTTTATCAGTATGTCTGTCTCTTTTAAGCACCATATTGACCTTTGCATTGGTAATTGATGTCTTTGTGCATGAAGTTGTTGTTCATTTTCGACTTTTGCCAATTTTTTATAAGCTTTACTGTAGGGGTTATTGTCCATAATGTTATTTAGCTATATAAAAACACTGGGTAAGCATTTTTTATTTTCTTCCAGCTACATATGTTGGTCAATAGCTTCTATTGTATCTAGGGCATATAGTTGAGCGAATTTTCTTTGCTCTCCTTCCTCTGGATGTAAATGTGAAGTCCGATGATAAAATTGGCCTTGGACTTTAAAACAGTAAGGACCATGTCCTGGTACATTAGCAGCTAATGTTGCCCCCATAGATGCAAAGGATATGGCACTATTGTAGGATCTTATGTTTGTTTTACATTTTTTTTTGTTTGGAAAAGTAGGTTCAGTCATAATGTTTTGTAAATAGATTGGAAATTATTTTCTTTCTGGAAGTTTGAACTTGCCTTTTTGACAGCAACTAATAAATTGTCCATCTCTGGGTCTCTCCTGTTTAAAATAATAAGCCTCACAAAACTGACATTGAGTATTCATGTCCCCACAACTTTGAACCTCTACTGCTAAAGACTTGAGTAAAGGACAATTTGCAAAGCATATAGCAGTTTGACTTTCATATTCATCAGGTGAAATGTCATGTGATGTTTCAACAACAGGTTCTAAATGCTTTGTTTTTTTCGTGGCTTTTCTTGGTATATCTTTTATTGGTTTAGGTAAAATGTCATGTAATGTTTCCGGAACAGGTTCTAAATGCTTTGTTTTTTTGGTGGCTTTTTTTGGTATCTCTTTTATTTTTTCAGGTAAAATGTCATCTGATGTTTCAGGAACAGGCTGTAAATGCTTTGTTTGGTTAGTAGCTTTTTTGGTGTATCTTTAATTTTAGAAGGTGATACTCTTTTGCTTGCAATTCTTTTGCGTTCTTTTTCTCGTCGAATTTCCTTCTGCTCCGGTGTCTGCTGGCTGTCTGCTCTCTGTCGTCATTCTCTAGCTTCTTGAAATCTTATCTTTTCTTGTTTACTCTCGTTATCAGCCATGTTAATCTGTAAAAAAAAATAATGTATCATTAGTTTATTTTTGAGATGTTAAGTTTGTTTTAAAAAAAAATTCTTATGAACAGTTTGTTTCTATGTGATTCTAGTTGATTGTAGCGGTACTTTCTTCGTATTGTTAAATAAGTGTTTTTTATTTTTTTGCTTTTACTTTCTGTCGTAGGTTGTATTTTTTGCCTTACATGCATAGCACACTCAAGGTAATTACACTATAGTTTCTTGTAGATATAGTAGGTGTATTTTTTTGGTTTGTTAATTTTTTGTTGTTGTTGTAGTTTTGGCTTATAGGGCTAGTAGAGGGCAAAAATTAGTTTTTGTAATTTATCGTACAGGGGATTGTTCTAATAGTATTTTTATATTTTCTTTAAAGGCTTATATGTTGGGGCTCTGAAAATGTTTCTATTGTTTTTTTGGTGTTAGTACTATTTGTAGTCCTATTCTATTTTATGTGTATGGTTACGTTTTATGCTTAATATTGTACATTAGGACTGGTAATTTAGAATGACAAATTTCATTGACTCTGTGTTTTGAGACTTTTCTGGACTATGCTGTTTTTTTTTTTGGCTTAGAGCGATAGTAGAGGGCAGAAATTAGTCTTTGTAATTTATTGTACATGGGATTGTTATAATAGTATTTTTATATTTTATTTCAAGGCTTATATGTTGCGGCTCTGAAAATGTTTATATTGCTGTTTTTTGGGTGTTAGTACTATTTGTAGTACTATTGTATTTTATGTGTGTGGTTAGGTTTTATACTTAATATATTGTACATTAGGATTGGTAATTTAGAATGACAAATGTTATTGAGTCTATGTTTTGAGCCTTTTGTGGACTATACTATTTTTTTTTCTGGCTACATTGAAGTTTGGATTTACTGTTAAACATTATTGTCCATAAAAGACAAATAAGAAGTAGATGAGAAATGTGTCAGTTATATTTTGGTAAAAGTTATAGTTAGTGGTTGTTATTCTTTTTTTTTTCTGTTGACATGGATGCAGAGCAAACATGTTTATTTAGTTTTCTCTTTTTTTACTTGTTATACTGTACCTTGGTTGAAGTGTGATTTCAATCAGAATCTTTGTTGGTCCTCTGTTGAAAGTCCTCGTTCGATGGTCTTCACGCAGTGTCTGTTGTAAAAGAAAAATGTAAATGTTATTTAATTTGAATGTATTTGTAATGAATAGCATATTTCATTCTTTTGGTCTATTGTATCTGTTAGGGTGAATTTATCAGCTATACTGTTTTTTGTGCAACCTTTTAAAAATACTTTAATTGTATTTCTGTATTTCAGTTATCCTTTTTTTATACTATAATTATAAAAAAAATTCTTATTTTGGATATGATGGCAATGTTTTTAGCATTATCCTGTTCTGTGTCCACCACTTTTGGTATGCTAATTTAGGGTTGTTTGTAAGGCTTATAGCTTCTTAAACAGTAAAGAAGAATATTAATTTACTTTGCTATGTGTTTGTTTGATTTTTGGTACAATCCTGTTTTGTGTCTACCACATGTTGCATACTTTATTTGCTTAATTAGTCTTTTTTATGAAGGTTAAATGTTTTTGTACAGTGAAAATGAATGTTTTTGCTATTTAGGATATTATTGCAATGTTTTTAGCATTATCCTGTTTTGTGTCCACCACTTTTGGTATGCTTATTTAGGCTTCTTTGTAAGGCTTATAGGTTCTTAAACATTAAAGAAGAATATTAATGTAGTTTGCTATGTGTTTGTGTCATTTTTGATACAATCCTATTTGTGTGTACCATATGTTTGCTTAATTAGTCTTTTTTATGAAGGTTAAATGTTTTTCTACAGTGAATAATAATGTTTTTTTTCTATTATGGATATTATGGCAATGTTTTTAGCATTATCCTATTTTGTGTTCACTACTTTTTGGTTGCTGCATTTATTATATTGGCGGCCATTAAACATATATAGTTCCTTTATTTTTTCTACTTTACCTTGATTGAAGTGTCGAATGACAGAGGGTCCCCTCCTGCCAATCTTAATCCGCCAGTCTTCTTGTAGTGTTTGTTTGAAAAAGAACGTGAAATGGTTAATTGTATATTTCTTCTTTTTGATTTAGCAAAGCATGGTCTTTTTCAGCATGTAATGTATTTTTCTATCTTACCTCTTCTTATTTCTTTCTGTTCTTTAAAAGGGATTCTGGTTCACAATGCACGGTGCAAATTCTTGAGTGACGCTGTTAATGCAGAGTCTGTTTGAATAGTAAAAAAGGGAAAAGATTCAGCTTTAGGTTACATATTGAGTTGCAGTAAATTAATGTCATTTAAATATTCTTGTTTAATTAGTTTCAATTAACATTAGTTTGTTTTAGGGCCTATACACATAAATGTGGGTGTCACATGTCACTATACATGAATCACATTTCCATAGTTAAAGTTGTTTTTTTTTTTGTCCTGTCTTAATAATAAAATGTAATATATTATAGCTTACCTCTCAGTTGTAATTTGCACAATGTAAAGTAGGAAATTAGGAAACAATTCTCTTCTCAAGTAACAGCAGCAGTTAACTATCCAGTCACTCGGTTCATCACCTGAGTAGAAATTTAGAATTTTCTGGAAAGTAGGCAGTGTTTATAAACTTTCAAGTGCCTTAGACCGTTAGAACGCAATACGCATGCGCTATTTGCGTTCCAGCTTAAAATTTGCGTTCCATCCAACATTTTATGCGTAGTAGTTTTCAAAATGGTGGTTTATATCAGTGTGGTACATGCCGCATAGTATGTGTTTCAGTTTTGCGAGTCACTGTAGTATAGTTACGTCTGAAGCCTCGTTTTCGTTTTGTTCAGCGGCCATTTTTTCTCTCGCTTATGTGATTTTCGGCAGTTTAAACTCGTTTTTTTGGACTTAAATGGACGTGTAAATTAAGTTTTCGAGGTGCCGGATGCCCCCCCTTGCCTTAAGTAAGCTTTTTATGTGTTCGTGGGGTTTATTTCTTGTGTTTCTGATGTTTTCATGCGCGCCGTTTTCGGCCGGTTTTGTGTGTTGGAATGGGTCGTTTCGCGGCCGTATTTTTTTGAAAGGCGGCCTTAATTTTTTTGCGCAGTTGGTTTTTACGTGTACGACGCAGTTGATTTTTTCTAAGTCGTGCGTATGTGTGTTAACCGCGTGTGAGGCGCCTTTGAGGTTGCATGTGTGTTAACAACACAGCCGACGTGGGATCGTCCACCACCGCAAATGCGGCCCCTCGCTTTTGCGGACAAACACAGGGTCCGCGAGGGTCAAACACAGGCTTCGCGAGTGTCCGCATTTGCGGACAAACACAGGTGACGTGGGATACTCCACCACCGCAAATGCGGCCCCTCGTTTCGCCAGTGTCCGCATTTGCGGACAAACACAGGCGACGTGGGATACTCCACCACAGCAAATGCGGCCCCTTCGCTTCGTGAGGATCCGCATTTGCGGGTACGTGGGATGCTCCACCACCGCAAATGCGGCCCCTCGCATTTGCGGGGAACTGCGTCCCTCGCTTTGCGAGCCCGCAAGCATGAGCAACAGCTCGTATGCTCACAACTATATATGTTATATATATATATATATATATATATAGGGTTAATACACATGACAGGTCCAATTGTGATACTGTGGAGTATCAACATTCCCCTAAAGGCCTGATAAGAATATGACAGGTGATAATGTCAATTGATTGATAGCAAAACACTTAATGGGATGTCACTAAATGATAATGGTTATACATTTTGGCATACGGCCAACAGCAATGGTGTGGGACTTTCCATTATGGGCGTAGCTGAGATAATCCCTGATGGAGGTGAGATGGCTGTTGCTCTATGTGCGTCTGCACAGCCTACATGTGTGTTTGCGGCCCTTCCTGATGGGTTAGATTAGATTAGTGTGGTGTATGTTCCCCTGTTCTTCTTCTGGATTGCTAACTGGCGGTGGTAAAGGGGCTTGCGTACCTCAATGAAGCTATAAGCTATACCATGTAGAGCCACTGTAGGAAGGCAGGTCAAAGCAGAGAAATGAGACAAATCACTGTCCTCTGGAGAAGGAACCGACAACCCACTCCAGTATGTTTTCCATGCAAACCTTGTAGATACGCACAGGCAGAGACATAGCTAAATGTGCTGCAGTGCATAGGGTCACAGAGCGTCGGACACAACTGAGGGACTGAACAACCAAATCTCAAATGTTCCCCTTGTGCTTGATATATGTTATGTGGCAATGTAATTTGGACACTATTTGTTTTCCCAATGTATATGTGATGAGTGAGATGTATATCAGATGATCCTTGTATTTTTAGGGTCCACATTAGTGCATCTGTGGGTGGGAAAGGGTTAATATAGCAGCCATTTTCATGTATTTGTGTTGAAATGTAGTCAGGTACAGTAGGCTTTCAACATCTTGCAGCATGACTTTTCATATTAGCATAGGCATGACCATTACAACATATGAAAAAAATAAACAAACAAATAAGCTATTTGATAATTGGGATTTGTTGTGCAATGAATACTAATGTCTTGCAATGCTTTGCCTGTATTTTAAAGTTCATTGGTGTGTTTTTATAGTATTTTGCAGTGTTAAAAACTAGTCTGTATACCCCTTTGCGGGTCATATTTGGAACCCGTAAAACTTTTGCCTTTGAAGGCTTGACTGCGTTTGCGTTCTTTAGGGTTTGTAGCAATTGAATAGTGATTTGTGATTTTAGCGACTGTAACTCTTGCGGACGTGACCGATCAAAGGTTTTGATGGGCTGTAAGTTCCGGTTTTAACAATCGCATGGATTTCAAGCCCGTAACACATACAGCCTTATTAAATTGTGATTCGGCAAATTTAAAAGAGCTCTATTTAAGCACATAGCATATTTTTTTTACAGAAGTTTTTAGTTAGTGAAGACCTTGCTTTTGGACAGAAGTTCAATAACAAAAAAACTTCTGTAAAAAAATGTGCTCTGTGCTTATATAGAGCCCTTTTAAATTTGCCGAATCGCAATTTAATAAGGCTGATAGTCTGTTTGTGGGTCGCAAAGAAACGCCAATTGAATAGCAAAATAACTTACGGCCTCCATTAAGGGCTACAGTAACTTACAATTGCTCAAATGAATGAGGCTCTATGTTTTTACTTCTCCATTAATTGACATAAAAATGCATGTGCTAATAGAACCAAAGATGTAGGATGCAATTAACATTTAAAAACACATATTACCTCATTACCTCATTTGAGTAGTGCTCAAAACAATGAGAGGTTTGGAGGGGTATAGCATTGACCAGTAATGTTCTAATATTTTTTACATGTTAATTTCCACCTACATGTATTTGAATTTTAAATTAGTAAAGTAATAAAATTAATAGATTTAACATGAAAAGTGCTTACACTTGCCCATATAAACTATATACCATAGAAAGAATATTGAGCATACTGTCCAAATAAGCGAACAAAAAAAAATACTTCATATTCTTTTCTGTTTTAATTGTAGTCATATGAAATATAAATTAAAAATGTGTTAACAAAACACTAAGTTTCCTTTTTTGTGTTTAATAATATGCTCAATTCTCATTCCTTGGAATACTGCCTACATGGCCAATATGACTTTTAAAGAAACACAAAAAGTTTAATATGGTGCTCCTTTGAACAAACCATTAGATTGTCAAAAATTCTTAGTATATGTGCAGGAATCATTCACCATCTTAAAATAACGACACTTACACATTGCATAATTTTTTAAGTTTTACTTAAAGTTTAGTGATATACATATAGTATGGTTAGGAATATAAGTAAATACAGAAATATACTCAACAAACCTATCCATTCCCTAACACTATTGAAACATGCGTAACACTTACATATCAGGCATATCTGGTCAGTAGACCCAAAATAACAAATTTAGAGAATAATTGAATTGCTAACATGGAACTAACAGAATAGTGTATAGCGCATATGAACATATACATACTGTGTTCATCTGGATAGTACACCAGAATGACCTAGGAGACAAACAACCTATCTATTTATCAGTAAGCTCTAATTGGAACCAACCTGTGGGAATTATGTAATAGTTACTTAAATTCTTCTGTAAGCACTCCCATGGGCTATGTATCAGTTTTATGGGAGTTTTTATAGGAATCATGTAATAAAGTACCTAGGGCCATATTAAATTCCAGCCCCGTAAGTCCAACGTGAAGCACGTAACAGCTGCGGACTTGAAATTTGGCCAAGTTACTGTGCTATTAAATTGGAAGGAGCTGCGAGCAATGGGTTTGAGGAGAAAATTGTAGATCATTCGTAGAACGATGGATTTGCGGCCGTGCAGACGATCAATTAGTGTAGACCGTAGTTACAGTTTAGACAGAGCCAATGGAAAAAGAGATTATTAGTGTTACGTCACTGAAAAAGGGTAGATTTAAAAGTCCTACGTGCTTCAATTACAGTTTGCGATCTGACCCACATTCCAGATTAATGCAATATTAATAAAGCCTTAAAAATGATATTCTATAACATGCAAGTTACAGTATACGTCTTAACACATTAATTGCGGGTATCGATATAACACAGAATATAAACATGAAATAAAGTATTTTTCAGGGACCATTTGCAGGCTTAAGAATGTTGTGCTATTAACTCTAAGACCTAGCATCACTATCCCTTTTCATAAATGTACAGTAGTGTGTTTTTATTTGCATTACAAGTGTTATGTATTGGACGGGCAGAGCTACTGCCGATGCATCCGGTGCAGTGCACCAAGGAACCTTATCTCCTGGGGGGGGGGGGGGCAGTGCAGGCTGCACTGCTTTATAAATTACATTTATCTAAAACAAATTCTGTAGTGTAGGGGCCCACCAGAACTCCACTCCCCCCCTCAGCCTCTGGTTCCCCCAGGACATAACCACTCACTGCTGGGTCCTGACGACCTACTCCCCCATCCTGAGGGCTTCGTGCCTGCTGCCTGTCTTCTACAGTGCAATAAGGATTCTTGAGGGAGGAGCCAGGCTCCAAGGGAGGCTCAGCTGCAAGCGTGGGGGAATGTAGCATGCAGGTACTGTAAGTGATAGATGGAGGGGAGAGTGAGAGAGAAGGAGGGAGATTGGGAGGGGTGAGAGAGAAGGAGAGAGGGAGAGAAAAGGAGTGAGGGGGAGAAAAAAGGAGAGAGTGAGAGAGGAGATAGGGGTCAGAGAGAAGGACAGAGTAAGAGAGAGAGGGGAGTGAGAGGGGGAAAGAGAAGGAGAGGGTGAGAGAGATGGAGTGAGGGCAGAGAGAGAAGGAGTGAGGGGGAGAGAAAAGGAGTGAGGGAAAGAAGAAGGAGAGGAGGGGAGAGGAGTGAGGGCGGAGAGAGAAGGAGTGAGGGGGAGAGAAACTGAGTGAGGGTAGGAAGAAGGAGAGGAGGGGGAGAGAGAAGGAGTGAGGAGGGAAAGAGAAGGAGCGAGGGGGGAGAAAAGGAGAGATTGGTGAAAGAGAAGGAGAGGGTGATAGAGAAGGAGTGAGGGGGAGAGAAAAGGAGTGAGGGGGAGAGAAAAGGAGTGAGGGGAGGGAGAATAAGAGGGCGAGAGAGAAGGGGGAGAGAGGAGTGAGGGGGGAGAGAGAAGGAGTGAGGGGGGAGAGAGAAGGAGTGAGGGGGGAGAGAGAAGGAGAGGGGGGAGAGAGAAGGAGAGAGGGGGAGAGAGAAGGAGAGAGGGGGAGAGAGAGAAGGAGAGAGGGATGAAAGAGAAGGAGAGGGGTGAGAGAGAAGAAAAGGGTGAGAGAGAGAGAGAGAGAGAAGGAGTGAGTGAGGGGGGAGAGAAAAGGAGTTAGGTTGAGAGAGAAGGAGAGGGTGAGAGAGAAGGAGAGACGGTGAGAGAAAAGGAGAGAGGGTGAGAAAAAAGGAGAGAGGATGAGACTAAAGGAGTGAGGGGGGAAGAAAAGGAGTGACAGGTAGGGAGAAGGCGAGGGTGAGAGAGAGGGGAGAGAGAAAAGGAGTAAGAGGGGGGAAAGCGATGGTGAGGGTGAGAGAGAGGGAGAGAGAAGGAGAGGGTCAGAGAGGAGAGAGAGAGAAGGAGAGGGTTAGAGAGGAGAGAGAGGGAGGGGTGAGAGAGAAGGAGAGGGGGAGGGGAGAGAAAATGAGTGAGAGGGGGAAAGAGAAGGAGAGGGTGAGAGAGAGGGAGGGAGAAGGAGTGATGGGGAGAGAGGAGTGAAGGGGGAGAGAGAAGGAGTGAGGGTGGAGAGAGAAGGAGTGAGGGCGGAGAGAGAAGGAGTGAGGGTGGAGAGAGAAGGAGGGAGGGGGAGAGAAAAGGAGGGAGGGGGGGGAGAAGGAGAGGAGGGGGAGAGAGAAGGATTGAGGGGAGAGAGAAAGAGTGAGAGAGAAGGAGGGAGGGGGAGAAAAGGAGAGGTTGGGGAAAGAGAAGGAGATGGTGATAGAGAAGGAGTGAGGGGGGAGATAAAAGGAGTGAGGGGGAGAGAAAAGGAGTGAGGGGGGAAAGAAAAGGAGTGAGGGGTAGAGAAAAGGAGGGGTAAAGAAAAGGAGTGAGGGGTAAAGAAAAGGAGTGAGGGGGAGAGAAAAGGAGTGAGGGGGAGAGAAAAGGAGTGAGGGGGAGAGAAAAGGAGTGAGTGGGGAGAGAGAAGGAGAGAGGGGGAGAGAGAAGGAGAGAGGGGGAGGGAGAAGGAGAGAGGGGGAGAGAGGGGTGAGAAAGAAGGAGAGAGGGAAGGAGAGGGTGAGGGGGAGAGAAAAGGAGTGAGGGGAAGAGAAAAGGAGTGAGGGGGGAGAAAAGGAGTGAGGGGGGAGAAAAGGAGTGAGGGGGAGAAAAGGCGTGAGGGGGGAGAATGAGAGGGCGAGAGAGAAGTTGCAGAGAGAAGGAGTGAGGGGAGAGAGACGGAAAGAGGGGGGAGAGAAGGAGAGAGGGGGAGAGAGGGGTGAGAAAGAAGGAGAGAGGGGTGAGAGAGAAGGAGAGGGGTGAGAGAGAAGGAGAGGAGTGAGAGGAAGAGAGAAGGAGTGAGGGGGAGAGAAAACGAGTGAGGGTGAGAGGGAAGGAGAGGGTGAGAGAGAAGGAGAGTGGTGAGAGGAAGAGAGAAGGAGTGAAGGGGAGAGAAAAGGAGTGAGGGTGAGAGAGAAGTAGAGGGTGAGAGAAAAGGAGAGGGTGAGAGAGAAGGAGAGGGTGAGAGGAAGAGAGAATGAGTAAAGGGGGAGAGAAAAGGAGTGAGGGGGAGAGAGAAGGAGAGGGGAGAGAGAAGGAGAGGGTGAGAGAGAAGGAGAGGGTGAAAGAGAAGAAGAGAGGGGGAGAGAGAAGGAGAGAGGGGGAGAGAGAAGGAGAGGAGAGGGGACAGAAGGAGAGAGGATGAGACAGATGGAGTGAGTGGGGAAAGAAAAGGAGTGACAGGGAGGGAGAAGGAGAGGGTGAGAGAGAAGGAGAGAGGGGGAGAGAGAAGGAGTGAGTGGGCAGAGAAAATGAGTAAGGGGGAGGGAGAGGGGGTTGAAGGCGAGAGAGAAGAAGAGAAGGTGAGAGGGAGAAGGGGAGAGGGGGGGAGAGTGAGAAGGAGAGAAAAGGAGTGAGGGGGTGGAAGAAGGAGAGAAGGAGAGAGGGGGAGAGAGAAGGAGTGAGTGGGGAGAGAAAAAGGAGTGAGGGGTAGAGAAAAGGAGTGAGGGGTAAAGAAAAGGAGTGAGGGGTAAAGAAAAGGAGTGAGGGGGAGAGAAAAGGAGTGAGGGGGAGAGAAAAGGAGTGAGGGGGAGAGAAAAGGAGTGAGTGGGGAGAGAGAAGGAGAGAGGGGGAGAGAGAAGGAGAGAGGGGGAGGGAGAAGGAGAGAGGGGGAGAGAGGGGTGAGAAAGAAGGAGAGAGGGAAGGAGAGGGTGAGGGGGAGAGAAAAGGAGTGAGGGGAAGAGAAAAGGAGTGAGGGGGGAGAAAAGGAGTGAGGGGGAGAGAGAAGGAGTGAGTGGGGAGAGAAAAAGGAGTGAGGGGTAGAGAAAAGGAGTGAGGGGTAAAGAAAAGGAGTGAGGGGTAAAGAAAAGGAGTGAGGGGGAGAGAAAAGGAGTGAGGGGGAGAGAAAAGGAGTGAGGGGGAGAGAAAAGGAGTGAGGGGGAGAGAAAAGGAGTGAGGGGGAGAGAAAAGGAGTGAGTGGGGAGAGAGAAGGAGAGAGGGGGAGAGAGAAGGAGAGAGGGGGAGGGAGAAGGAGAGAGGGGGAGAGAGGGGTGAGAAAGAAGGAGAGAGGGAAGGAGAGGGTGAGGGGGAGAGAAAAGGAGTGAGGGGAAGAGAAAAGGAGTGAGGGGGGAGAGAGAAGGAGAGAGGGGGAGAGAGAAGGAGAGAGGGGGAGGGAGAAGGAGAGAGGGGGAGAGAGGGGTGAGAAAGAAGGAGAGAGGGAAGGAGAGGGTGAGGGGTAGAGAAAAGGAGTGAGGGGTAAAGAAAAGGAGTGAGGGGTAAAGAAAAGGAGTGAGGGGGAGAGAAAAGGAGTGAGGGGAGAGAAAAGGAGTGAGGGGGAGAGAAAAGGAGTGAGTGGGGAGAGAGAAGGAGAGAGGGGGAGAGAGAAGGAGAGAGGGGGAGGGAGAAGGAGAGAGGGGGAGAGAGGGGTGAGAAAGAAGGAGAGAGGGAAGGAGAGGGTGAGGGGGAGAGAAAAGGAGTGAGGGGAAGAGAAAAGGAGTGAGGGGGGAGAAAAGGAGTGAGGGGGGAGAAAAGGAGTGAGGGGGGAGAAAATGAGTGAGGGGGGAGAAAAGGAGTGAGGGGGAGAAAAGGCGTGAGGGGGGAGAATGAGAGGGCGAGAGAGAAGTTGCAGAGAGAAGGAGTGAGGGGAGAGAGACGGAAAGAGGGGGGAGAGAAGGAGAGAGGGGGAGAGAGGGGTGAGAAAGAAGGAGAGAGGGGTGAGAGAGAAGGAGAGGGGTGAGAGAGAAGGAGAGGAGTGAGAGGAAGAGAGAAGGAGTGAGGGGGAGAGAAAACGAGTGAGGGTGAGAGGGAAGGAGAGGGTGAGAGAGAAGGAGAGTGGTGAGAGGAAGAGAGAAGGAGTGAAGGGGAGAGAAAAGGAGTGAGGGTGAGAGAGAAGTAGAGGGTGAGAGAAAAGGAGAGGGTGAGAGAGAAGGAGAGGGTGAGAGGAAGAGAGAATGAGTAAAGGGGGAGAGAAAAGGAGTGAGGGGGAGAGAGAAGGAGAGGGGAGAGAGAAGGAGAGGGTGAGAGAGAAGGAGAGGGTGAAAGAGAAGAAGAGAGGGGGAGAGAGAAGGAGAGATGGGGAGAGAGAAGGAGAGGAGAGGGGACAGAAGGAGAGAGGATGAGACAGATGGAGTGAGTGGGGAAAGAAAAGGAGTGACAGGGAGGGAGAAGGAGAGGGTGAGAGAGAAGGAGAGAGGGGGAGAGAGAAGGAGTGAGTGGGCAGAGAAAAGGAGTAAGGGGGAGGGAGAGGGGGTTGAAGGCGAGAGAGAAGAAGAGAAGGTGAGAGGGAGAAGGGGAGAGGGGGGAGAGTGAGAAGGAGAGAAAAGGAGTGAGGGGGTGGAAGAAGGAGAGAAGGAGAGAGGGGAAGAGAGAAGGAGTGAGTGGGGAGAGAAAAAGGAGTGAGGGGTAGAGAAAAGGAGTGAGGGGTAAAGAAAAGGAGTGAGGGGTAAAGAAAAGGAGTGAGGGGGAGAGAAAAGGAGTGAGGGGGAGAGAAAAGGAGTGAGGGGGAGAGAAAAGGAGTGAGTGGGGAGAGAGAAGGAGAGAGGGGGAGAGAGAAGGAGAGAGGGGGAGGGCGAAGGAGAGAGGGGGAGAGAGGGGTGAGAAAGAAGGAGAGAGGGAAGGAGAGGGTGAGGGGGAGAGAAAAGGAGTGAGGGGAAGAGAAAAGGAGTGAGGGGGGAGAAAAGGAGTGAGGGGGAGAGAGAAGGAGTGAGTGGGGAGAGAAAAAGGAGTGAGGGGTAGAGAAAAGGAGTGAGGGGTAAAGAAAAGGAGTGAGGGGTAAAGAAAAGGAGTGAGGGGGAGAGAAAAGGAGTGAGGGGGAGAGAAAAGGAGTGAGGGGGAGAGAAAAGGAGTGAGTGGGGAGAGAGAAGGAGAGAGGGGGAGAGAGAAGGAGAGAGGGGGAGGGAGAAGGAGAGAGGGGGAGAGAGGGGTGAGAAAGAAGGAGAGAGGGAAGGAGAGGGTGAGGGGGAGAGAAAAGGAGTGAGGGGAAGAGAAAAGGAGTGAGGGGGGAGAAAAGGAGTGAGGGGGGAGAAAAGGAGTGAGGGGGGAGAAAATGAGTGAGGGGGGAGAAAAGGAGTGAGGGGGAGAAAAGGCGTGAGGGGGGAGAATGAGAGGGCGAGAGAGAAGTTGCAGAGAGAAGGAGTGAGGGGAGAGAGACGGAAAGAGGGGGGAGAGAAGGAGAGAGGGGGAGAGAGGGGTGAGAAAGAAGGAGAGAGGGGTGAGAGAGAAGGAGAGGGGTGAGAGAGAAGGAGAGGAGTGAGAGGAAGAGAGAAGGAGTGAGGGGGAGAGAAAACGAGTGAGGGTGAGAGGGAAGGAGAGGGTGAGAGAGAAGGAGAGTGGTGAGAGGAAGAGAGAAGGAGTGAAGGGGAGAGAAAAGGAGTGAGGGTGAGAGAGAAGTAGAGGGTGAGAGAAAAGGAGAGGGTGAGAGAGAAGGAGAGGGTGAGAGGAAGAGAGAATGAGTAAAGGGGGAGAGAAAAGGAGTGAGGGGGAGAGAGAAGGAGAGGGGAGAGAGAAGGAGAGGGTGAGAGAGAAGGAGAGGGTGAAAGAGAAGAAGAGAGGGGGAGAGAGAAGGAGAGAGGGGGAGAGAGAAGGAGAGGAGAGGGGACAGAAGGAGAGAGGATGAGACAGATGGAGTGAGTGGGGAAAGAAAAGGAGTGACAGGGAGGGAGAAGGAGAGGGTGAGAGAGAAGGAGAGAGGGGGAGAGAGAAGGAGTGAGTGGGCAGAGAAAAGGAGTAAGGGGGAGGGAGAGGGGGTTGAAGGCGAGAGAGAAGAAGAGAAGGTGAGAGGGAGAAGGGGAGAGGGGGGAGAGTGAGAAGGAGAGAAAAGGAGTGAGGGGGTGGAAGCAGGAGAGAAGGAGAGAGGGGGAGAGAGAAGGAGTGAGTGGGGAGAGAAAAAGGAGTGAGGGGAAAAAGAAAAAGGGGGAAGAGAGGGGATAGAGAAGGAGAGGGGGAGAGAGGGGGAGAGTGAGAAGGAGAGAGGGGGAAAGAGAAGGGAAGTGTGAGAGTAAAGGAGACGGGAAAGAGAGGAGAGAGGGTGAAAGAAGGAGAAGGTGAAAGAGATGGAGAGAGGGGGACGAGAGAAGTAGAGAAGGGGAGAGATAAGGGGGAAAGAGAGAAGGAGAAGATGAGATGCGGAAAGAGAGAAGGAGAGGGTGAGAGGGGGAAAGAGAAGGAAAGAGAGAGAAGAAGAGGGTGAGAGAGAAGGAGAGAGATAAGGAGAGAGGGGGAGAGATAAGGAGAGAGGGGAGAGGAGAGAGGGGGAGAGAAAAAGAGGGAGAGAGATGGAGGAGAGAGAGAGCAAAAGAGAGAGAGAGATGGAGGAGAGAGAGAAGGGAGTTGGGGTGGCTATACTTCAGAAATGACCAAAAGAGGGCCCAACCTAAAAAAATATTTGGGCCACACCTGCCTGGGATGGGGGGGGGGCAAATTTGATTTTTTGCAACCGGGGCTTTCCATTCACTAGCTCCACCACTGCTCTCGAGCACACATTGGTCTTTGGGCTCCATTTGCGTGTTACGAGCTAGCTCGCGGGTGACTTCTTAGCAATTTAATAGTTGAATTAAACAAATAGCGGTTACAGGCTTGACGGCTGAAAGGATTTACGGGCGCGAAGTTCAACGTTGCTCAACATGTAGTCTTTTCTCGGCCTTGCTGCGTTTTAACCCGCAAGACGTTTGCAAACTGCGTTACCGGGCTAATTTAATAGTCGTAACCCATAAAATTGGAGTTACTGGCTACGTTTTAAAACGCAGCCCGAATTTAATGGGGCTGCTAGCTTTTAAGGATAGTAGTACTAAATGCCTTTGAAATAATAACAACACGACAACAGCAAATAATCACTCCTGATCAATTTGCATTATCGCATACAGAGCATGGTTTAGAGTGAAGTAATGTCACTGTGTTGGTATGTATGGATAATCCTTTGTGTATGTAGACAGGCTAGAAGAGTTTTGCACAGATTTATTATGTTCAGAAATATGCCAAAAATATGCTTCACTTTATGTGTACATTGATGTTAGCCCAAAGAATGCTCGTTGTGTAGTATTAACATTTTTAAAGAGAGGCCAGCTTTTGTGTATATAGAGATAGCAAAGGAGTTTACTTGTTCTACAGTATATGGGCCTCATGCAATTGAGATTTCGGGAGATCTGGGCTTTGGAAAATGTATCCCGCAAGCTATTTTGCTATTCAATTAGCGTCTTTTGCTGGCTCCGATCGGATTACGGGCTCTGGCCTCCGATTCATTGCAATGGTTAACATTGCAAATTAATGCCCCTTCAAGCCTTTGATCTTTCACGGCCGCAAGACTTCTGAACCTAAAAACGCAAATCGCTATTCAATTGCTCTGATTCCCCCTCACTAACCACCCCGCCAAGCCCGCAAATGGCAAAAGTCTGTCCACAAGTTAGGGGTATCAAGGAGGACTCACAAAGGGCTTAATGACATGTCCGGAGCACTTTAAATACACATATACACACACTACTGTACTTTTATTTAAAGCGAAAGTGATGTTAGGTCTTAGAATTAATAGCACAACATTCTCAAGCTCGCAAAGTGGCCCAATAAAATACTTTATTTCATGTTTGTTTTTCTGTGTTATATTGATCCCGGCAATCAATGTGTTAATACATGGAACTTGCATGTAATAGAATATCATATTTACGGTTTTATTGATATTGCAATATTTTAGGAAAGTGGGTCCGATCGTAACTCGTAATTGAAGCCCGTAGGACTCTGAAATCCAAACTCCATTCTTCATTGATGTATCGATGACAATTTCTGTTTCTGTTTCTATCTCAGGAGTTATGGCCTTGGCTAATTGATCTGTTCAAGCTCGCAAATGTTACATACGATGGCATGGATTTCCGAATTTCTCTATCAGCCCATAACTTGCAGCCTTGAGCAATGAAATAGCACCATATCTTGTGAGCGCCGTCGGCCTGCAGCAGACCCGCAGACATATGGCCTACTCTAATTGCGTTGCGGCCTTGCAATTATATCGGGCTCGATGTGTGTATAGTGAAGGCTGAATAATGTGTCTTCCGGAACTCCACTGAATTATTAAAATGATCATATATCTCAACAGAAGTGTACAAATGTTTAACTCAATTACATGCAGAATTCTTTAAAATGTAACTGATTATCCTTGCTGTAGTGTATGTGTGTCCATATAGTGGTCAGGTGTGTATCGGCAATGAAATAAGAGGAGAGGGCGAGTGAGTGGCCTGACAGACACTGTTCTGTGCTACACCAACTTAAAATGTCACCAACAACTATTGTTGTCATAATACCATTATTTGGAGTGTCAATTAAATCCTATAAACATAAAGTAACTAGTGACTTGCCCGTCAAAAAATGACGGTCAATAAAAGAAAGTGTTGAAATGCTGTTTGTCACACAATGTGAGTGTACTGTGAGCCTCAACTATATAGACCCCTATAACACACTAATGAACTCATGTAATAATACTATAAGTGCCATGAGGGTCATCCAGGACCCTCATGACCCAAAGTGTAAGCACTACACGATTTTAACCCGGTTACTTATGGGGGTCTATCCAGACCCTCATAAGCCTCTATTTAACCCCATCAGTCCCATAAGGGTATATTATGACTATTATGGGCCTGTTACAACCCAACATTAACCACATAAGTGCCATGACAGTCCTCAAGGACCATCATGACACTAAGTATAAACACTACACTGCCCTATACCCCCCCCCAATAAAACATTAAATATCAACTAAACACCCTCTACACTAACCTATTAACACCTACACTACCTACCTACCCCGTAATAACCCCCTCCCCACCACTGTAATTACAGAAATCAAAAAAACTAAAGTCATCAAAAATCTACATAACATAAAATAAAAAACCTAAAATCACCAAAAACAAAAACTGTACATTACAGGAAAAAAAAAACCTAAGTCACAAAAAATAAAAAAAGGAACATTACAGAAAATAAAAAAAACATTACCACCCAACCCCCCAAGGAAATACATATAATACATACAATACACTACATACAATATAATACATACAATATAATACAATACAATACAAATACATATAATACAATACAATACACCCATATCTAATATACATCCCCCTATATAATATACATCCCCATATATCTAATATACATCCCCCTATCTAATATACAATACTATCTATCTAATATACATCCCCCTATCTAATATACATCCCCCATATCTAATATACATCCCCCATATCTAATATACAATACTATCTATCTAATATACATCCCCCTATCTATCTAATATACAATAAATACTATCTATGTACTATACATCCCCCAATCTATACAGTACATGCTATCTCTATATAGCAACCCTAATTCTAAGCTACAATAAAATAATTAAGACCACTTACCTTTGAGATGTTTCTTCAGATCACCAATCTAGGGTAAAGAAGATTTAAAAAATTAATACAACACATTTAAATAAAATAACTAAATATTCTAAATATTCTAATTATTCTACTCTCCTTTCAAGCATGTCCCGTCCTCCTCCATCTTTGCTTCTGCGGCGCTGCCCCTGTTAAAAAAAAACATTACATTAGCACACATACATAAACATAAAACCAAGTAAAATAAACACAATCTACATTGTACTTACCTCCCCGCGATGTCTCCGGCCTCCTCGTGTTCTGCCCCGGAAGCATCCACGCTCGTGTTCAAGAATAAAATTGGCAATGGCGGCTTCTGATTGGTTGAAAACACTTTCTATCAAATTCAGCCAATGAGAAGACGCCAATTGTGAACCAACGAGAAAAGCATACACCCCAAAATCCCACGCTGATTGGATAACACACCTGTCAGTCTTTATTTGAACCAATCTGAAGGCTTTATTGCCATCAGTGAATCACAATGGGATACACTCCCACGTACTGATTCGTGAAGACATCTGCACCTTCCCATTGGCTGTAATACTGATTGACATTGACAATAGCCAATGAGAAGGCGCAAATCCTTCACCAATCAGTACGTGGGGTTGTATTCCATTGAGATTGGCTATTGTCAGTGCAACCAATCAGAATGCGCAGATGCCTCCAGCCAATCACCCTGTGGGGGTGTATTCCATTGTGATTGGCTGAAGGCATCTGCACCTTGTGATTGGTTTAAAAAAAGATTGACAGGTGCATTATCCAATCAGAGTGGGATTTTAGGGTGTATCCCTTTCTGATTGGCTCACACATTGGTGCCTCCTGATTGGGTGAATTTGATAGAAAGCAATTTCAACCAATCAGAAGGCACCATTGCCAATTTTCTCTCCCGGAAAAGTCTCCGGGAGCTAATGAGCGTCAGGGATGTCCGTGACTGCGGATGTAAGTTTTTTTTTTTACAGGTCGTGGCAGAAGAGGAGGAGGCCAGAGACATCGCGGGGAGGTAAGTACAATGTAGATTATGTTTATTTTATTTTGTTTTATGTATGTGTATTAATGTTATGTTTTTTTTTAACAGGTGCCGCAACGGAGAATAAGTACGGGACATGCCGGAAAGGTGAGTATAATATTTAGAATGTTTAGTATTTACTGTAAACGTGTTGCACTAAGTTTTTTAATTTTTTTTCCTAGGTGCCTGATCTGAATGGACATCTGCAAAGGTAAGTGGTCTTCATTTTTTTATTTTAGCTTAGAATTAGATTATTTTATATATAGATAGCATTTATTGTATGTTAGCTAAAGATAGCATAGCATGTATTGTATATTAGATTGTGGTATTTATTTAGATAGATTGGGGGATGTATATTAGATAGATAGGATGTATATTAGAATATGGTATTTATGGGGCGGAGCCAGCGTCTGAAGCAGCAAGACGTGTGTGCCCTGAGCTCCTGCTCAAAACTCAGAGCTGAAGCTTATAAGGGGCTAAAAAGCCCAGCAAGGGGACTACCTTACCCCTACAGCAATTGGGGGAACTGGAAGGGACACCCCAAACCCCTCTCCGGGTGCTTCTAGTCACCCCGCCGGCGTCACCCGCAACAACGCACCCTGCCAAGGCACAGGAGGGTGAAGGCACAGCCAGGGCTCACCTGGAGAAGGTGTAAACAGGCCCTGGTCCAGGAGTGCTGTGCAGGACCCGTCCGGATCGGCCCAGGAGGTCACAGAGAATGGAGGGGCCCTGAAACGGGTGGCGGCCATCTTGGCCCTACACGTGGCCAGCGTGAGGAAGAAGATCCAGGCGCAGTGAGTACTCTGGGAGAGGGCCGGGGGCTCCCCAGGGGAGACCAGTGGCGGCTGGCCCGGTTGGACTGGCCTGGGAAGGCTACAGACCCCCATAGGAGGCAGCTGGGGAAAGAAACTAAGGGCCCAGAAAGCCTGCGAAACAGGAGGCGGCCATTTTGTGTCCAGGGCCTAGTGCAAGGGCCATTGCCAGGCTAGAATACTCCCTCAACACCCCAAACAGCTTACAAGCAGCATCTCCAGGGGATCTAGAGAGGCTGAAGTGGGCTGCCCTGTCAGAGACCCACAGAACATAGAACACACTACTAATCAGCTCCCAGAGACTACCTTTCTGAATCCAGGCTGCTCAAATTGGGACAGGCCTGTCTCTACTACAACTTGTGTGTTGAACTTTGCATTTCTTTATTAGGCAAAAGGCCTTTGTACTGCTAATTGCTCTCTCACTAACAGTCTGTAACTGGTGGTGCATTGTTGACCGGCATAATAGCTGGAATTCCTGGGTGCAAATCCAATGAGCAGTAACATAGGCAACAACCTGCTGATATCCACACACTCCAGTCTGAAGAGGCAAAACATCAAGAGTAAAAGTGGCCTGAAACTGAAGGCTTCCATTGCCACCTAGTGGAGCCGAGGTCACACTACAACATTCTGGTACTGGAGCAAACGACTAATAGCAGCTAACAAGACCAATCTCCTTGAGGAGTCTGTGGACCAGATAATATCGACTCAAGAGAATGATAGGGTAAACATTGCAGAGAACACCTCCCGCATCTCTAGCATTGAAGATAAACTTGAAGATCTAGAGAATCGGTCGAGAAGGTTCAATATAAGAATAAGAGGGGTGCCGACAGCAGTAGTTGATCTCCCCCGCTACCTTAAAGCTACCATCGACAAGATCCTATCGGAAACTCCAGATCATATATGGGAGGTGGAGCGTGCCCACAGGGCCCTGGGAGGAAGCAAAAATCAAGACCTCCCCAAGGACATTATTGTAAGGCTATTACGCCAGCATTCCAGGGACCTAATACTGTCTACAACACGCAAGATGGCATCGATTGTTGGCCCCGACGGATCCAAGCTACAATTCTATGCAGACCTCTCCCCTATCACACTCCAGAGGCGGAGGCTAATGAAACCAGCCCTAGAGATACTCCAACGCCAGGGCATCAGATATAGATGGGGATTTCCTTTTGCTCTTTCCTTCTCCCTAAATGGGGTGCACCACTCATCTCGCTCTCTGGAGGAGTGTCTAGGTCTCCTTAAAAGACTGGCCCTGACAACAGAGGAACTTGCAATTGGGCCTCCTGCACCCCTCATCACTCGGTTGCCTCAGAGGCATTGGACGGGAGTCACCAGTCTAAAGAAAACCTCAGATAAGACTTTTGGGGTCCTCACCCAGAGGCCAGACCAAGACAGGGGCAATCGGAGGGTGTGAAACCCTTTCATAGTTTCCCTAGAGACTTCTTTTTTCCCCCTATCTTTGATGAGCAGAGGACAGTTGCAGCGGAGGGGGGGGATCTTGTTGTCCCTACCTCAGCCAAGTTTGGACAGTATCTACGTCTGAGTGGGATTATTGACTCCAGAGTTGGGGACACTGCCCCCCAAAGCTATAAAGAAGACCTCTATACTTAAAGCTGCGAGTGGTTCTGCATGCCTGTTAATGACTTGCTTTAACCTGTTTGTGTTTTCCTCCCTATAAGAAGGTTTAACTTGCAATAGTCTTAGCTACTGTTAATGCCTTATACAATAGGATGTTTTTATTATCTTGTTCCTTCCTCTATTGGAAGGTTTAATCCGGTAAAATTGTGCTCATAGAACATAAATGTCAGTGGCCAGGATGTTTTCTGTTTACTCTTGTTGTACTTGCTCACCATTTAGGTAGCCCCCCAGAAATCCCCCCCGCCGGTGGGAGGACCCATGATTCTAGCCAGGAAGTATGCAGGCTAGGATAAAGAAACTGGCTTTACTAAACTGTAGCCCCACAGGGAGAGTGTTCTACCCCTTTACTCTCTCTCTAGTCTTGCTTTTTTCCTGTACTCTGCTCTCGCGGGCTTTGCCCACCCTCACGCTGTTTTCCTGTATACTCAAATTCCTCCTCTCCGTCCGCCGCTCTCTTTCCACCTACAGCGCCTCCTTCCATCACCCCTCCTATTGGTGGACGAGAGGCCAACAAATGGCCCCCAGTTACTCCCCTATGGCCTCTGTAAATGCAACCCAACGGGGTGGAGGGCTCCCCTACTGGGGCTGCAGGCTTGCACTTAGCCTGAATAATAATCTTTTATTCCCTCACAATTGTAGTCTAGACGGGGACTGTTCCCTTGACAAGTTGTTTATTGTGATGAGCTCTGCTAATATCCTCACAGCCTTAGAAATGACTAACCAACTATCTCTCTTTTATGCTCCCGGCAGATCAGGTATCTATAGCGATCCACACTCTAGCCGACTTCCAGTCCTGGACCGGATGGGCCGCTCTCCGCTCCCTCCGCACGGCCGCTTCAGAGAGGTACAATGGGACACGCAAAATATAGGCTTATTACACCTAATTACACATGAGCGCCCCGGCTAGGATAATCACCCACAACGTAAAGGGGTTTAACTCCCCCTTTAAAAGAAGGAAGGCTTTCCTATATTATAAAAATTTTAGTCCCTCAGTCATCTTTCTTCAGGAAACTCACTTTGCCAACAACAAGGCTCCTACTTATTTCAGTAAAGACTACCCCCAATATTACTATACAACCCAGACATCTAAGAAGGAAGGGGTAGCGATCTTGCTCCACAGGAATTTCCAGTTCCAATTGGACGCAAAAGTAGTGGACCGGGAGGGGTACTTTTATATCATAAAAGGTACAGTTCAAGGAAACCCGATCTCTTTAGCATCGTTTTACGCGCCCACTGTAGCTCCCCACAAGACTCTGATAAGATTTCTAAAGACCCTAGAGGTGGGGAACTGGGGACAACTCATAATAGGGGGTGACCTTAACCTGGTTCTGGATCAGGTGGCAGATAGGTCTAAACCTTCGGCTCATAATCTCTTCTCACACAAAATCAAGCAGATTAGGAGGCTCCTGCACTCTTTAGATCTAGTGGACGCTTGGAGGGGGCACCATCCACGGGGGAAGGAATATACTTTCTATTCCTCAAGTCATGGGACCTACTCCCGCATAGATGCTCTTCTTGTGAGCTCCGCACTACTGGACCACTCCAGGGACGCTAATATAATCCCGTGCACTTGGTCAGACCATGCAGCAGTCTCTCTGGAGGTAGAGCTGGGGACCCAGACTTTGCCTTACTCCTGGAAAATAAATGAATATTTATTAGCGCTGTCTGCAGTCCAGGAGCAAATTGCTGCTGAGCTGAAGGCGTTCTTTGAAATCAATGCGGGAGGGGAGTCGGAGCCAGGTTGGGTGTGGGTGGCCCATAAGGCCTACATAAGGGGGACTTGCATTAAAATTGCCTCCCATCATAAGAAAATGACCCGCAAACGGGAGAGTGATCTCATGACAAAGTTAGCACAGCTAGAGAAGCAGAACCAGCTGTCCCCCTCCCCCTCTCTTAGGGGTCAGATAGATGAGGCCAAATTGGAGTTAGAGGGTATTCTAGCGGTTAGGACTGAAAAGGCGCTAAGGAGAACACAGCATCTATTTTACTTAAAGGCGAATAAGCCCGATAAATTGTTGGCGAGGAGCTTGAAGGCGCGGTACGCACAATCTAGAATCTCCCAAATTAGAGCAGGGACGGGTGCTCTTACGTTTAGCCAGAATGAAATCCAAGAGACATTTAGGGACTTCTACCAATCTCTCTACACTTCACAGAACAAGGCCCCAGAACACTATATTACCTCATATCTAGACTCCCTAGATCTCCCGCAAGTTTCAGTAGGGGATTTGCAGAACTTAAACAAGGAGGTCACGGTAGAGGAAATCCTAGAGACAATAAAAGAGCTTAAGCTTGGAAAGTCGCCTGGCCCGGATGGGTTTACCAATATTTATTACAAGAAATTCCCAGAAATACTAGCCCCTCACCTGTGTAACCTTTTTTACTCAATTCTGAGAGGGGAGGCAATCCCCCCCGAGCTGAACAACGCTGACTTGACATTGTTCCCTAAAGAGGGCAGGGACTCCAAAGAGGCTAAAAATTATCGGCCAATTGCACTCCTGAATGGAGACATTAAGTTGTTAGCAAAAATCTTTACCAAAAGAATCTCTGCTTTTCTTCCAGCACTGATTCACAAAGACCAGTCAGGTTTTATCCCACACAGGCAGATGGGGGACAATATCAGGAGGACTTTAAATATCATACACATAGCTAGATCAGGTGGACCCCCCGTGTGTATTTTAGCCTTGGACATTGAAAAAGCGTTCGATATGCTGGAATGGCCATTTCTGTTTGCCACATTGTCTAAATTTGGGTTTAAGGGCCAGTTTATCAGCCTGCTGCGCTCATACTATACTTCACCCAAAGCCTGCCTTAAGCTACCCGGTTCTCAGAGAGCCTATATCAATATCGGACGCGGCACTCGGCAGGGCTGCCCACTATCTCCACTCCTCTTTGCACTAGCAATTGAACCTCTAGCCCAGGCGATCAGAGCAAATTCCAAAATAGGTGGTGTACGGGTGGGACATCAGCATGTGAAATGTTCTTTATTTGCTGATGACCTCCTTTGTACCCTGACGAACCCGGGCCCATCGATTCAAGCTCTGATGGAAACGATCACGCAGTATAGCTCCTTGTCAGGGCTCAGATTGAACCAGGAGAAGACAGAGGCCCTTAGTGTTGGTCTTCCCCCAGACATATTGAACCAGCTGAAACTAACATATAATTTCCTGTGGCCAGCCTCTCACATTAAATACTTGGGAATTAATCTAACCAGTACATTAGCAGAAATGTATAAAGCTAACTTCCCTCCCCTCCTTAGAACACTGCAGAGAGACCTGAACATCTGGTCGAGGCGGCATATCTCCTGGACGGGTCGGATTGCTGCGGTCAAGATGAACATCTTGCCAAGGCTGCTCTACCTAGCCAGGACTTTGCCCATTCAAATAAACAATGCAGAGTTGTCCCGTTTCCAATCCCTGGTATTTAAATTTATATGGAGGAATAGACCTCCAAAGATAGCCAGGAGGATAATGTTTAGGCACAAGTCCAAGGGCGGTCTCTCATGTCCTAATTTTTCCAACTACCTCAAAGCGGCGCAACTTGCTTTTATCCCCTTGGTGCACTCCATCCATCACCAACCAAATTGGGTGTTTATTGAGGACGCATTAATGGCTCCCCTGACTTGGAGAATAATTCTATGGGCTCCTCCCTCAGAGACATACGGGGACCGGATTAGTAACCCTATCACTAGCTTCACCTTCAGGACTTGGAACCGGGCCAGACAGGAACACAAATTAGCCCACGCCTTGTCTCCCCTAACTTCTGTGTTCTCATCTCCCTCCCTTTTGACCTCTCTGTCAGTAGAATCGAGAAATTTTTGGAGCACGCTTAACTTAGACAAATTGGGATCATGGGTGGACAGCGACAGAATCTTAACACTAGACACAGTGAAAAGGGATCATATAATACCCCAGCGAGAGCTATTTAATCTTACAAAAATAAGATATTGGATAGGGGAGGTGGTGAGGAAGCATGGACCCCCCATGGCTACCTGGCTGTCTACAATATGCAAGAATGTACCGCTTTTTAAGGGAACCCTGGGAAATCTTTATGACATATTAAACTCTCCCCCGGATCTTACAAAGCCCCCCTTCATGATAAAGTGGGAATCTGATTTACAACAAACTTGGGAGGGGACAACTTGGGCCGAGGCCTTTTTGAATCTCTCCAAGGGTTCATTTAATTTCAGTCTCTTGGAAACTTCCCTAAAAATTCTGCACCGGGCTTACACGACTCCAGTTAGATTGAACAAGATATTTCCAACAATCTCAGATAAGTGCTTTAGAGGGTGTCAAGGTAGGGGGGATTTCATTCACACATGGTGGCAATGCCCCAGGGTGGCTGAGATCTGGGAGAAGGCAGCCACACTAATTTCAGGATTATTGCATACCCCTATTACACCTTCAATAGCGACATGCCTTCTAGGAATACATCATTCAGAATTAGGGAGAAAAGGCAATAGGTTAGCTCAAATGATTTATCTTGCAGTCAAGAACATAATTGCCAGGCGATGGAAAGATAATTCTATCAGTTTTCAAGAAGTGATTAATAAAGTAAAATTTCTATTTATTAATGAAAGGATGACTTATACTCTTTTAGACTCTCTCCCGGCATTTTTGGAAATTTGGGAGCCTTGGATTAGATCACCAAACGGTATTCCTTGAGGAGGGATAGCCTGGGGGGTCGGGTGGGGCCTGTTTTTTCTGAGGCGGCTAGGTGTGGAGCCGAGTGGGGAGCGGTGCGGTTCGGACGGGATTGGAAGAAGGCTGACTGTTCTGTTGGAGGTGAGGTAATACTACAATGATTATTGGGGAGAAAAAAAAAAAAAAAAAAAGTGCTAAAGAGGCGGCGGAGAGGGGGAGTGTTCGGAGGAATATTGAATTTTCCTTTGGAATGGCAAGCGAGAGTAAACTTTTATCTCTCTCACTTTTATTCTTTATGCTGAATCTATTTAAGCTCAGCTAGTTTACTATCTTTACGGAGTTGTTAGAAATTTATATGTATTATAATTATCACTAAAAATTTTTGAAAACAAGGTTTTTTGAGGAAAGAGAGAATGGTCTCAGCATTACATTTTGGAGGAAATCTGTGTTCAGGTGTCAAATGTACATTTATTCCTGAAATGTTTTAATTGTTACTGCCATTCATATTATTTTCAATAAAGTTTATATGATAAAAAAAAAAAAAGAATATGGTATTTATTTAGATAGATTGGAGGATGTATATTAGATAGATAGGATGTATATTAGATTATGGTATTTATTTAGATAGATTGGGGGATGTATATTAGATAGATAGAATGTATTGTATATTAGATAGGGGTGTATTGTATTGTATTTAATTGTATTGTATTTTATTGTATGTATTGTATGTATTTGTATTGTATTGTATTATATAGTGATGTCGCGAACATCAAATTTTCGGTTCGCGAAACGCGGACGCAAATTCCATCAAATGTTCGCGAATGGACGAACATCGGCGAACCGCCATAGACTTCAATGGGCAAGCAAATTTCAAAACCCACAGGGACTCTTTCTGGCCAACATAGTGATGGGAAAGTTGTTTCAAGGGGACTAACACCTGGACTGTGGCATCCCGGAGGGGGATCCATGGCAAAACTCCCGCGGAAAATTACATAGTTGATGCAGAGTCTGGTTTTAAGCCATAAAGGGCATAAATCACCTAACATTCCTAAATTGTTTGGAATAACATGCTTTAAAACATCAGGTATGATGTTGTATCGATCAGGTAGTGTAAGGGTTACACCCGCTTCACAGTAACAGACCAATCCCCCGTTTAATGCACCGCAAACAATCGCAAACAGTCCCTTTGCACAACCGCAAACTCCCCATTTGCACAAGGTTGGATACCAAGCTAGCCATGTCCCGTTCCTTGTCCTCACTGATGTCATTGAAGGTCTCTTCCTCCACCCAGCCACCAAGGGTCCCCGAAAGGTGACAACAAGCCCCCTGGGATGCCTGCTGTGTTTGGTCTTCCACCTCCTCAAAGCCACCTTCCTCCTCTGACTCCTCTTCTTCAGACTCCTCTCTCTGCGTTGCCTCTGTCTGCATTAATATAACGTGTGTACTGTTAAGTAGTACTATTCCTATCGGTTTAATCCCTGTTACGTCCACTATTAGGGGACGTGTATATGGCATGGATTTTTGGAACAGGAAGATGGAAAAAGATGCTTGGTCGGACCTCCTACTTCTAATTTGGGGCACTGCACGAGCAATCTAAGGTGTCACCAGATAGGAGTGGTGTATTAAGTTGTACTACTCATTCCTATCAGTTTAATACCTGTTACGTTACCTATCAGGGGACGTGTATATGGCATGGATTTTTGGAACAGGGAGATGGAAAAAGATGCTTGGTCGGACCTCCTACTTCTAATTTGGGGCACTGCAGGTGCAATCTAAGATGCCACCAGATAGGAGTGGTGTATTAAGTTGTACTGCTCATTCCTATCAGTGTAATATCTGTTACGTCACCTATCAGGGGACGTGTATATGGCATGGATTTTTGGAACAGGGAGATGGAAAAAGATGCTTGGTCGGACTTCCTACTTCGAATTTGGTGCACTGCACGTGCAATCTAAGGTGCCACCAGATAGGAGTTGTGTATTAAGTTGTACTACTCATTCCTATCAGTTTAATACCTGTTCCGTCACCTATCTTTCCTCCCAATAGCACATTCTATATGTCATCAACCGGCCTGTGTGTATTTAGAGAACCACACTTTAAGGCCCATAACCTGGGACAAAGTGGCTTGTCTATCAGAATTGCCTCAGAGCCTTAAAAACTCGCCAAACCCCCTAATCAGACACTCACTATCATACTGGAAATGGGCCAAGAAACACACAGGTTTGTTCCCTGGATCCACCCAAATGACCCCAATTCTTGACCACCCTCAGGCCCCGAAACACATGAGCACATCACAACACTGGTGGAGGTCAAGGAAACTAGATAGACTGGGAGACTGGTTAGTAAAGGGCCAGATGCTCACCTATGAGGAACTGAGGGACAAGCATGAGCTACTGCTGTCAGAACATTACAATTACTGTAGGCTGAGGCCTTTCACACACTCCCTGACACAGAAACAGGGGACACTGGTCTTAAATTGGTTCTCCAAAATTTGTAAAGATAAACCTCTATCAAGGGGGATCATTGGGTCGCTTTACAAATATAAAACATTTGTTACTGGTTGAAGCGACACTGGGGGAAGGACCGGAGTGGGGAAACCCTGGAGACCCTTCAGAAGCAACCGGCGGCAAAATCATCCCAGGAAAGGAGAGGTCGCTCACTAAAGCCTGCCCTAGGGTAACCCAAGGGTGATTGCCCAGGTTAGATATTGTAAATAATAAGCCAATACTGCTGGAGGGATGATAGCTAATAGGACTTTGGTGTTCCCTGCAGATATACTCTTTACTATTGTCTGTTTTACCATGTTTTAGGTATCTCTTAAATTGCAATCACAGTAAAAAATAAGAAAAATTATTAACCTAAAAAGTAAAAATAAGAAGGAATAACCAGCTAACTTTCACAAAATGTCTTTATTGTAAATATGTATTTTTGCACAACTGTTATGCAAGACTGTTCAAAAATGCTTTATTTTTCATTACATGCTGTACGCCTTTTGACAATAAAAGAATTTAAATGCAAAAATTAGGTATTGTTGCAGCGACCAGAAAAATTGATGTTAGTGGACCATTATTAGCTCAAGGCAGCTCATCTATCAGGCCTTTTTTAATCGAATGTATCGCCCACTGTCAGTCCCTTCGGGATCCATCCCTCATTCATCTTAATAAAGGTGAGGTAATCTAGACTTTTTTGACCTAGGCAACTTCTCTTATCAGTGACAAAACCTTCTGCTGCACTGAAGGTCCTTTCTGACAGGACACTTGAAGCGGGGCAGGACAGAAGTTCTATGGCAAAATGGGATAGCTCAGGCCACAAGGCAAGCGTGCACACCTAGTAGTCAAGGGGTTCATCGCTCCTCATAGTGTCGATATCTGTAGTTATGGCAAGGTAGTCTGTTACCTGACAGTCGAGTCGTTCTCTGCGGTTGGACCCCGAAGGGCTGTGGCGATGCATGGGACTTAAAAAGCTCTGCATGTCCTCCATCAACAACACGTCCTCTCCTTGCCGGCGTGGTCGTGGGAGGAGGAGGATTATGTTCACCTCTTCCGCTGTTAGATTGCCTTTGTGCTGTGACATCACCCTTAAACGCTGTGTAAAGCATACTTTTTAATTTATTTTGGTAGTGCTGCATCCGTTCTGACTTGTGGTAATTCGGTAACATTTCAAGCACTTTCTGCTTATTCCGGGGGTCAAGTAGCGTGGACACCCAGTACAGGTCGTTCTCCTTCATCCTTTTTATACGAGGGTCCCTTAACAGGCAAAACAGCATGAAGTGGTATGTTCTTCCCCCCAGCCACGCACAAAACCACTGGTACCAGATAGGTGACAATGAGCACCCTGGGATGCCTGTTGTGGTTGGTTTTCCTCCTCCTCCTCAAAGCTACATTCCTCCTCTGACTCCTCTTCCTCACAATCCTCTTCCATCGTTGCCGCAGGTCCAGCAAGCGATGCTGATAAGGCTGTTTCTGGCGTGATGGTGACCACAACTCTTCCTCTTCACGCTCATCTACGGCCTGATCCAGCACTCTTCGCAGGGCACGCTCCAGGAAGAAAACAAATGGTATGATGTCGCTGATGGTGCCCTGGGTGCGACTGACCAGGTTTGTCACCTCCTAAAAAGGACGCATAAGCCTACAGGCATTGCGCATAAGCGTCCAGTAACGTGGCAAAAAAATCCCCAGCTCCTCAGAGGCTGTCCTAGCACCCCGGTCATACAAATACTCATTAACGGCCTTTTCTTGTTGGAGCAGGCGGTCGAACATTAGGAGTGTTGAATTCCAACGTGTCGGACTGTCTAAAATCAAGCGCCTCGCTGGCATGTTGTTTCGCCGCTGGATATCTGTAAAGTGCGCCATGGCCGTGTAGGAATGCCTGAAATGGGCACACACCTTTCTGGCCTGCTTCAGGACATCCTGTAAGCCTGGGTGCTTATGCACAAAGCGTTGTATAACCAGATTACACACATGTGCCATGCACGGCACATGTGTCAACTTGCCCAAATTCAATGCGCCAACAAATTTCTTCCGTTGTCACAAACCACTATGCCGATCTCCAGTTGGTGCGGAGTCAGCCACTGATCCACCTGTGCGTTCAGGGCGGACAGGAGTGCTGGTCCGGTGTGACTCTCTGCTTTCAGGGAAGTCAACACCAAGACGGCGTGACACTGCCGTATCCGGGATGTGGAATAGTACCTGTGGAGCTGGGGGGGGGGGGGCCGTTAATGTGGAGCAAGACATAGCAGCAGAAGAAGAGGACTCAGCCGAGGAGGTTATGGAAGAGGATGGAGTAGGAGGAGTAGAGGAGGTGGCAGCAGGCCTGCCTGCAAGTCATGGCGGTGTCACCAACTCCTCTGCAGAGCCACGTATTCCATGCTTGGCAGCCGTCACCAGGTTTACCCAATGCGCAGTGTAGGTGATATACCTTCCCTGACCATGCTTTGCAGACCAGGTATCCGTGGTCAGATGGACCCTTGCCCCAACACTGTGTGCCAGAGATGCCATCACTTCCTTTTGCACAATCGAGTACAGGTTGGGGATTGCCTTTTGTGCAAAGAAATTTCGTCCGGGTACCTTCCACTGCGGTGTCCCAATAGCTACAAATTTTTTGAACGCCTCAGACTCCACCAGCTTGTATGGTAAAAGCTGGCGGGCTAAGAGTTCAGACAAGCCAGCTGTCAGTTGCCGGGCAAGGGGGTGACTTTGTGACATTGGCTTCTTACGCTCAAACATGTCCTTGACAGACACCTGACTGTGGGCAGATGATCAGGGACTGCTCAGGGCGAGACACGGAGTGGCGGATGGTTGAGAGGGGCAAGCAGGGCAGCAGTGGTTGACGTGGCTCAGGATGCTGGACCAGGAGGAGGATGGCGGCTTTGACTTTGTGTGCTGCTTGTACTGATGTGTTGATCCCATAGGCGTTTGTGATGTGACATCATGTGCCTTCGCAAAGCAGTTGTACCTAGGTGGGTGTTGGACTTCCCACGACTCAGTTTCTTTTTGCAGAGGTTGCAAATGGCATCACTGTTGTCATAGGCAGACACACAAAAAAATTGCCACACTGCTGAGCTCTGCAATGACGGCATTCTGGTGGTGGCAAAAGCATGCGTTGACTGGCGTACTGTCTGGCTGACCCCGGGTGCCGATGCATGCTGTCTGACTGTGCCACTAGCTACTTTCGATGACCTCCCGCTGCTTCCAACTCGTCTCCTCCTCCTCTCTGTCTCCCCATCTGAACTTTCCTCCTGTCCTTCTTCTCTTATAGCGGGCACCCACGTGACATCCATGGACGCATCGTCATCATCAACCGCTTCTCTTGTATCTGACAACTCAACAAAGGAAGCAGCACCAGGTACAACATCATCATCATCATCAGACTGTACGTCCATTTGTGTAATGCTGCCTGACTGGGACATATCCCTGTTATCTTCATCCTCTGGCACTAATGTTTATGCATCACTAATTTCTTCCAACGGATGTGTAAATAACTCTGCTGACGGATCAAGCGAAGCGGCTGTGGTGCTAGTGTTGGTAGTGGCGGCAGGAGGGCGAGTGGTAACTGGAGAGGTGTCCAAAGCTAAGCTGGAGGAGGATGGTGCGTCTTGGTTCCGAGCGGAAGCTGTAGAAGATTGGGTGTCCTGTGTTAGCCAGTCAACCATGTCCTCAGAACTGTTCAAGTTCAGGGTACGTTGCCTCTGAAAACTGGGCATTATTCTAGGGCATAAGGGAATCACAGCACCACGACCACGACGGCCCCTGTGGGTGGCCTGCCTCTGCCTGTCATTTTTTTTACGATTAGTGGTACTATGCGTGCAAGCTACTGTGACACCAGATATGAGTGTCACTGCGCACTGGCAAAAGTTGGCAGACTAGATGCAATAGGCCTCACACACACGCCTTTAGGCAGGCAACTGATATTCAATCGATTACAGTAAAAAAAGGGTTGTTTTATTTCACTGCACACTACGGTTGCACTAGATTTGAGTGTCACTGTGCACTGGCAAAAGTTGGCAGACTAGATGCAATAGTCCTCACACACACACGCCTTTAGGCAGGCAACTGATATTCAATCGATTACAGTAAAAAAAGGGTTGTTTTATTTCACTGCACACTACGGTTGCATTAGATATGAGTGTCACTGTGCACTGCCAAAAGTTGGCAGAGTAGATGCAATAGGCCTCACACACACGCCTGTAGGCAGGCAACTGATATTCAATCGATTACAGTAAAAAAAGGGTTGTTTTATTTCACTGCACATACGGTTGCACTAGATATGAGTGTCACTGTGCACTGCCAAAAGTTGGCAGAGTAGATGCAATAGGCCTCACACACGCCTGTAGGCAGGCGTCTGATATTCAATCGATTACAGTAAAAAAAAAGGGTTTTTTTATTTCACTGCACACTACTGTGACACCAGATATGAGTGTCACTGTGCACTGGCAAAAGGTTGGCAGACTTGATGCAATAGGCCTCACACACACACGCTAGCAAGCAGGCATATGCATTTAGATTACACAGAAAAAAATAATAAAATAAAATAAAAAGGGCTTTTTGGATTGCTGTCCTTGCAGCAGATAGCAAAGGAGTCCTTCAGGTGTTTGGTAAAGCTAAATACACAGCCTGGCTATCTATTTCCCTATTAAATCAACAGCAGGTAGAATATATCTCCTCTCTCAACGAATGCAGCTACAGAATGATTCTAAAATGGAGGCTGTCATACATATGGAAGGCTCTGGAAGGGAGTTATGCTGCTGATTGGCTGGGATGTGTCTGCTGACTGTAAGGTGCAGGGTCAAAGTTTCCTCAATGATAAAGAATAGGGGGCGGACCGAAAAGCGCATATGTTCGCCGTTCGTTGCGAACGCGAACATGCGAAAAATGACGCGAATAGTTCTCCGTCTAACTGTTCGGGACATCACTAGTATTTATTGTATGTATTATATCGTATGTATTATATGTATTTCCTTTTCAGGTGTGTAATTTTTTTTTCTGTAGTGGGGGGTGGGGGTTGTAATGTGTTTTTTTATTTTCTGTAATGTTCCTTTTTTTTTGTGTGACTTTAGGCTTTTTTATTTTAGGCTTTTAGAGTGGTGGGGGTTATTAGGGGGTAGGTAAGTAGTGTAGGTGTTAATAGGTTAGTGTAGAGGCTGTTTAGTTGATATTTAATGTTTTATTGGGGGGGTATAGTACAGTGTAGTGTTTATACTTAGTGTCATGATGGTCCTTGAGGACCGTCATGGCAAGTATGAGGTTAATGTTGGCTTGTAACAGGCCCATAATGGTCATAATATACCCTTATGGGACTGACAGGGTTAAATAGAGGCTTATGAGGGTCTGTATGGACCTCCATGAGTGACAGGGTTAATTTGCAGTTTATGGGGGTCTGTATTGACTCCCATTAGTGAGCGGCTTAATTAAGGGCTTATGGGGGTCCATATTGACCCCCACGAGTGACATGGTTAATGAAGGGCTTAGGGGGGTCTGTATTGACCCTCATGAGTGACAGGGTTACTGAAGGGCTTATGGGGGTCTATATTGACTCCCATGAGTGAGGGGGTTAATTAAGTGGTTATGGGGGTCTATATTGACCCCCATGAGTGACAGGGTTAATTAGGGGTTTATGGGGGTCTGTATTGACCCCCATGAGTGAGGGGGTAAATTAAATGCTTATGGGGGTCTATAGTGACCCTCATGAGTGACAGGGTTAATAAAGGGCTTATGGGGGTCTGTATTGACCCCCATGAGTGAGGGGGTAAATTAAGTGCTTATGGGGGTCTATAGTGACCCTCATGAGTGACAGGGTTAATAAAGGGCTTTTGGGGGTCTGTATTGACCCCCATGAGTGACATGGTTAATGAAGGGCTTATGGGGGTCTGTATTGACCCCCATGAGTGACAGGGTTAATGAAGGGCTTATGGGGGTCTGTATTGACACCCATGGGTGACAGGGTTAATGAAGGGCTTATGGGGGTCTATATTGACCCCCTTGAGTGACAGGGTTAATGAAGGGCTTATGGGGGTCTGTATTGACCCCCATGAGTGACAGGGTTAATGAAGGGCTTATGGGGGTCTGTATTGACCCCCATGAGTGACAGGGTTAATGAAGGGCTTATGGGGGTCTATATTGACCCCCATGAGTGAGGGGGTTAATTAAGTGCTTATGGGGATCTGTATTGACCCCCATGGGTGACAGGGTATATTTGTTTTCTTTTATAACGGGTCCTTTAAGGACATTTATGGTCCGTAACGCGGGAATTTTGAATTTTCATTGCAGCGGGGGTCCCCGATAGCGTGCGATCGGGACCCCCACTGCGATGGTTAATGTGGGGTTAATGCAGGTCTCCAAGCTTATTTCGGATCCCGTGGGGTTAATGCAGGTTTCCAAGCTTATCTCGGATCCCTTCTTGGGTAAGTTGTATGCAACTGGGCTTGAGCCTCGTTTTCATTTTTTACGGCGGCCACATTTTCTCTCGCTTAGGGGATTTTCATGTGTCTGAACTTGGGAATTTGGACTTAATGGAGGTGTAACTTCACTTTCAGAGGTCCTGGGTGCCCCCCCTTGCTATGCGTAAGCTTTGTATGTATTTTTTGTGAGTTTTTGGTGTGTTTTGACTGTTTTTAGGTGCGCGTTATGGTCGTATTTTTCGTGCTTGTGGGTGTTTGTTCCGTTAAGGCTGTTCCAAGGTCGCACGTGTGTGTGTGCAGTCCTGGGCTTTGAGCCCCGTTTTCGTTTTTTTCGGCGGCCATTTTTTCTCTCGCTTAGGGGATTTTCGTGTGTCTGAACTCTGGAATTTAGACTTAAATGAAAGTGTAACTTCAATTTCAGAGGTCCTGGATGCCCCCCCTTGCTTTGGGTAAGCTTTTTATGTACTTTTTGTGAGTATTTGGTGTGTTTTGACTTATTTTAGGTGCGCGCGGTTCGGCCGTTATGATCGTATTTTTCGTGCGTGTGGGTGTTTGTTACGTTAAGGTTGGTTCCGAAGTCGTTTTTTTTTCTAAGTCGTGCGTGTGTGTTTTTAACCGTGTGTGAGGCGCCTTTGAGCCTCCACCTCCGCAAATGCGGCCCCTCGCTTTGCGAGGGTCCGCATTTGCGGACAAACACAGCCAACGTTGGAGCCTCCACCTTCTGCAAATGCGGCCCCACGCTGGTGGTTGCAGAAAGCAAACACATGGAATGGAGGTAAAAGTGATAGATCATTCCTGAAACTAGGGTCCAAGTTTAGTTGCCAGTAGGGTTGTATTTATTCAAATTCAAAATCAAGGGCAGGCAACAGTGAGGATATTTTTTGGTTACTGACCAGTTGCAGCCAGGAGGAAAAAATAATGTTTTAGTATGGCAGGGCCATACAGAGATGATCAATTAAGCAAATAGCCTCCTATAGAACTATATGTATTAGCCAATGACAGACAGACTGTGCCTCAGCCTCATGTAGCTGAATGAGTGAAAACAGAGCTGTTAATAAAATGATGTATAAATATGCATCTCAAGAGGGTGTTTGCATATTGGTGCTAGGAATTCCCAGTCCTCAGAGCTCAAACAACACTAATGGCAACCTGCAACACTACAGTCCCCACAGGAGAGAATCCTGAATAAAGGTCTGTCATCCCAATCCAAATGGTTTATTTAAATATTAAAACAGGGCGCCATATGCCTTTAAATAGTGCATGTCTCACTACAGAGATCAGAGTGTGACACCTGTTGGAGAGAGGTGCTAACCTAGGCGAGAGCTCTAAATGATAGTTTCATTAAACTACAGTGACAACTGCCTATAAGAGGAACTGAAGGGACCACTGTAGTTAGGCCAAATCTTCACATCCTTGTGAAGTATAAAACAAATTAATATTAGCAGGTATGTATGCAAGATAGGAACTTAAAAATAGGGTTAGAGAAAATGTCATATTTAGATGACTCCAGTATGAGGGGGAAAGTTATCCTATGAGGCCTTAATCTGCATTTATTTTTTTAACAGCATTAAATACAAATCATATTTGTGGTAATTGTTCCACCCACTCCTTCTAGGCTTGTAATGCTTTTACAAAGCAACAAAATGCCTAAGTAGCAGGGGTTATAGATAGGAGCCTTAAAAAGACCTCCGTGGCATCTAACAATTAACTGCTTAAAGGACCTGCATGGTATTTTTAGTTAACCCTTACTACCATGGGGGTCCTTAAAGAACCACCATGGTATCCTAAAATGAATCCCCTCTTACAGTGGTTGTCTATATAGCTCCCCATGGTATGTAACACTAACCTCCTATTATCATTAAACATAGCAAGAAGTATGAGAGGAGCACAAACCGTCCACGCCTACCTCTACATCATCAATAGACATATTGAAGAGAAGTTGGTTAACTGGTGAATCCTGAAAAACTCTGCATACAATTGTAGTCTAAATTTCTGAAGGACCCGAGGGCCACACCAGGTCTCCTGTGGATGGCAGGAGGGACCACTTGACCTGGCAGGGCCGGGTAGGTAGGAGTGGCTAGCTGGGAGGGGGTGTAGCCATTTATAGGGTGATTGGCATAATTTCTACCATTTGGCTCCCAGCTAGCCATGAGGTGAAGATAGAGCTGGTGATAGCTCCTTCTCATAGGTTCTGTGTTGTTGTCTTGGTCACCCAGCGGAGGGCCTACATATGGGGAGTGCTGGGGGCACTGATAGAGATGGATCCGCCAGTCTCCCAGCTTCTGCAGAATGGTCGCTCCCCCTGGGTGGGTGGACTCAGGTTTCAACGTGGTCCCGTCTGGCCTGAGGGCTGGGCGGCAGCTCCCGGGAGACCGGCTGTAGTGGTGTCTGGTGGGACACAGGAGCGGCGCACCAGCATTGTATGGGGCTCTCGGTGGGGGCAAGCGTTGGTTCCCCTTTCCTGTATACAAAACCTGGGAGGAGGAGGAAAAAGCCTTCCTGTCCCAAAAGCGGGGCGGCAGCTGCTGGTCGAGACAGGCTGGAGTGTTTCAGCTGGTCCTCAACAGTGGGGCACCAGCACGGTATGGGGCGCAGTCTTTTGTATAAAACATTCTCTCTGTAAGAAATAAAAGTAAATATTTGTTTCATTCTACCAGTCAGTTTGATATCCCTTAGTATTCACTGTTTCCCCCCTTTGTTTGGGGCTCCTAATTTTATATGTTCATGGTTCTCAGTAGGTTGGTTTTAGGGTAGTGTTCATCTGTTCTGGGCCCCTTAGATTCCATTGGTAGCCTTATCGTGCAGATGCTACGCTCTAGGTTTCATGCGTATTGGGGTGCTCTCTGCTAATATAAATATAGGGCTTATCAGTATCTAAAAATTGTTATTTATCAATTCCTCTGCATAACGCTCTTCTTGGTGTGACAGGGCACAAGTTAAGTTTAGCATACTGTTGCTTTTTATTATCTTAAATCTCCTTACCAATATGTCTTTTATTCTTACATTAATTGGGCTGGGTTAGTGTGTGTGTATGTATGTATGTATGTATATATATATATTTACATATATGTATATATATGTTTGTGGGTGTATATATATATATGTGTGTGTGTACGTGTGTATGCCATCATGGTTGTGTTTAGTATTCAATTGAAGTTCGGTATTTCCTTTCAATATGTTGGGAGGCTTGGTTATGGTATCGCTTGTAGCAGTATTTCCGAGTACGCTGGTGGTATTGGGTGCATCCCAGATTGGGGAGGACTCGTTGGTTGAGTGTTGTCTTATGTGGGATCTCTCTTTTAACCTCTTCTGTGCTATCACTCGTCATCAGTCAAGGGAGTGGTAGAAGCTATGGTGATGGAGTCCAGTACTACAGGGTACTCGGCTTCGGAGCTCATTCTGGAGTTACGCACTGCTTGGCGGTGGAAGATCAACGTAGCAGAAAAAATGTCCGTTCAGATGAAACTACGGTTTGGTGGGATATGTCTCTCGGTTATGCATCATCCCACTTGGAACTAAGATGACGGATAAGCTGGTTTCCGTACCGATACTGGATGCGCCTCAGATGGATGGACCAGTCTGTCTGCGCTGGGTTCGTGTGTAGATACGCGAGTGATGTATTGAAAAGGTTGGGAGTTCCCAGAAAACCAAGGCTCAGAAGGAGTGTCAGGTAGCAGCCGCGACCAGTCTGAAGCTGGTCGTGTTAATAGTTCCTAGCGAAGAGAGGAAGGAACTGGAAAGCAGGAAGAGGTGAACCGAAGGTATGGCAAGTGGTAGCCTTTTCCCAAGGGCTTGGGATACCACTGTTCGGGAAGGAGCTCTGTGTCAAGTGAAAATCCTTAGGGTCTATGCAGCCGTATCTCCTTCACGTGGGTTTGCCAGTAGCGAGAGAGTGGTTGGTATACAGACAAGGCATGGTGGCCTCAGGTGCCTGGTATTGGGATCCAAAGGGGATCATGTGACCATATGGCTGGTTTGGAGATCCCGTGTGAACATATGCCCGGTCATGGGATCCAAAGGTTGATCAAGTGACCATGTGGCGGGATACCAAGCTGATGGAAAGAGGTCTGTGACAAGTATGAAGCCTTAAGGTTCTGTACAGCCAACTCTTCCGGCCGGTAGGGAGAGGGTGGTTGGAAAACAGACAAGGTGGGTTGACCTCGGAGGACCGGTCCTGGGATTCATGGTGATCATGTGACCGTGTGAGGTGAAGGCCAAGATTGACCAAGAGATGAAAGGGAGGTAGTTTACAGTGCAACAGGCACACTGTTTGCTCCCCTTTGTGGTGAGGGTTTTCTTGGGCCAGAAAAGCATGCAGTTGGTATATCACTGTCACAGAGGAGGTTATGATAGTTGGGGAGCCTTGCGGTTCGGCGCAGCCATCTCTTTCCCACTGGTCGGATGGTAGCAAGAGGTTGGGTGGAAAATGGACGAGGTATGTCGACCGCAGGTGATCGATTGGGTGATCATAGGTAATCAGGCAACCATTTGACCGTGACAGCCCAGGACGGAGCAGATGAGCAAAGGGTGGAAGTTACAAGGTGAAAGGCACACTGATCTCTTACCCCTTCGTGGGATTTGGCTCTCTTGGTCCTTTCCTCCTTGGAGTAAGATTGGTTTCCCTATGATTATGATGCTACTGCGTTGGAGACGGCCAGCAGTGTTTGGGCATATTAGACATTGGAACTTGGTAACCACTCGCTTGGTGCAAAAGCAGCCACCGTAACAGCCCTACGGATTTTGGGGAGTATGGTTGGGAGAACCGGAAGGTTATATGCGTTGTTGTCAGTGGCTATTGGTAAATATGTCCAAGAGTTGTTCCGCGGTGGCTATCATGGTCCAGGGCCCGGGGGCCCCCGGGGAAGATGATAGTATAATCAGTTTGTTCCTGGAATGGATAGTGACATCAGTTGGAGGAGCAGGTAGTGAGTGGCACTGGCTGCTTCCTATCTTGGTATTGATCCAGGTGGTAGTTAAGATCCTAGTAACATGCACCCATTGCCGGATGGGTATCATGAGGTAAAAAGGTTCAGGCATGGTCGTAATTGCCTCAGATGTCAATTACATGAGTGATCTGGATCGGGATACCTTTAAGAAAGTAGTCGGATGTGAGTTCAGCTCAGCTCGGGCTCAACTTCATGAGTAGAAGTGTAGCTCAGAGTGCTGGTGTTTTAGGAGGGTATGCCGCTGGCCATGGCGTTTTTGGGGGGAGTCGAGACCGCAGAAGGTATTCTGTGGCCTCTCCGTGGCGGGTGGTGAGGGGAGTCGCCGGGACAGTGGTAAAATGGGTAAGATCCTACCCTACGGTGGTACGGATGTTACAACATGGTAGGCCCTGGACGAGGCTTCAGGGCGTACTATCTCTGGCTAGACTCCTCCCCTCACGTGGTCATGTTCATGTATTGGTGTTATGGTAATATATATATATATATATATATCTTTTTGTGTTTACCAATAAACACTGTGGCCAGTTTTCCTCCCAAGAAGTGGTCTGTGTCTAATCATTGTATATAATAGGTAATTATGTATAACCTTTATTCGCTCATACCAACTGGGCCTTGCTTAGGTCAAGTATTAAATCATTATGTATTTGAACAGTTTCCTTATAGTCACCTTCACCAATTTCAAATATACTACATTAACTGAATTTCTTTAGTTCATGCTTCTATTTGCTACTTCATTATAATATAGACTTATATACCATTATCTTCGTTTTACAATACCTATACCTCATATTATCTGTCACCTATTATCTTATTATAAATATATGTCTGAATACTATCCCTAACTAAATAACACTTCTAGGTGCTTCTCCACTACTGATTTGAGGCTTAACAACCTTTAATTCCTAACTTTCCTTCTTAAATTATAGTGCAGTTGCTGCTATCTACAGTACATCTGATGGGTTGAGGTGCTAGCAATGATATTTTTCTTTTACAAATTTAGCAGATAACCAAATGTGCTTCTACTCATCTCCAGATAAGTATGAATCTTTCAATACAAACTAGAACACTGGCATGGACAATACAAGGTAGTAAGAGGTGCAATAAAGGAAACCAGGAAGAGATAAAGGAAATTGGGTATATAAATAATTGCAGAAATACTAAGCCATCCTACCCAACAGTTTCCAAATTCCCCTCTTTAACTAGTTGCCTTAGCTACCGTCCATAACTAACACATACTACAATAAACAACAGTAAAGGTATGGCTCATTTGATGCCAAAGGCAAGGTCCACACATATAATCTCCATGGCAACGTTTTGTTGAATAATCATGCATACTTAAGTGGGTTAAAAATGCAATAGGTGGCAAACTTCCAGCATCATAGTAAGCTACCTATTAAACTTAGTACATACAGGGCAGGAATGTGCACTACATATCCCATTGTCTGCAAGGGACGCTAGCAAGTCAGAAATGTTAAACACATTGCCAAATAGATTTCAAGTGTATGAAAGTATCTTGAGAGTAAATATAGTGACTAACTACCCTAAAAACTCTTGTTTTTCCTAGAACAGGAACAATTGTTTTCTGTGCGTTCATGACTTTTGGATTGCTATACCATATAATTTAAGCAACACACCCAAAATACATTTACCCAGTATACAGTCGAGCATGTTTCAGGCTGGTGGGAACAATAGTATTTTCCTAAATTCATATTGAGCAAATAATTGTGTCACAGCCTTTTTGTTAGCCTATGTGTGTCTAAAACAGAGACTCCAAAACTGTTGTCCAGTGTCCACCATTAGTTTATGATCCTCTCTCAGGTGGTCCAAAAATAATTATACTGTATAAAAAATAATTATACTGAATCCATATAAAAAAAAAACTTGTACTAGTAATAGAACACGAATTTGTACATATTATACATACATATCTTGCTATAAGACAAGAGGTTAAACTGTGGTAGGAAACACTTATTTTTCACATTGAACTTGTATAACCAGTGCATTGGTAAAAATACTAATATTAATAAACAGCACACAGCACCAGCAATTTTTACGTCAATGCCAAATGTATAGTAACGGAATGCTGGCTGCTTCCTTCTGTTGGGCGTTTCATAACCTTGTAAATTGAATTATATATATATATATATATATAATATATATATACACACATACACACACACATTGAAAATATTTTTTTAGTTTTTGCATCTGAAAGAGAGCATTTGATGAACCACAAATGATGCTCTGGAAGCAGAAAGCAAATATTCAGATATGTAATTGATCTGGGGGCATGCCCCTGCAAGCCAATAAGCATTACAATATATATACTTGACTGAAAACTAAATCTACATATGTATATATATATGCTCTTTGCACTTCCTTTTAGTCTCAATGAAGTTTAAACAGGTCTTACTTTATGCTAGTTTATGTAAATCTTTTGTAATGTTTAAAGTATGCACTTTTAAATGCATGATATCCATTGTCTCTTTAAATACTGTATTGTATGTGAACATGGATTAGTTACTTGGATATGTTAATGTAATTTTTTTAGATAAAGCATGTAGTACAAAACAGACTGCTTGTAGTTAGTGATATCTGTAAGTGGATTAATATAAGTGCATAGATTTAGCAAGCCCAAAGGCAACTGAATTTTTGTATCAAATCCCATAATAGGAGTTATTACAAAAGCCCTTGAAAGGGAAGCATTTGAAAGCTTAGAAGCTGTGTTTGCGAGGGACATTCTTGCTGGGTCACTCTTAACTTTGTACAACAAATTGGATACGACATAAAGTCAAATTAACAAGATTTCAAGATCCCATCTAATAAAGAGACAGAAAAAATATTCTGATTTTATATATATATATATATATATATATATATATATATATATATATATATATATAATCCGTGCATTGCAGTATACAGTAGTTATGTTCTCTCAATCAAGTCATTTTTCACAAGCTTAAAATATTGCTTTGATTTGATCTATCTGTTTGAAATTTTGTTTTTTAAGAGGGATTTGACAATTTTCATAAACTTTGGTCCAACCAAGAGAAGTTGATTTATTAATTTAATTAATTTAAGAAGTTGATTTAATGTTGGGGTGAAGGCGTTTTTTTCCCAGCAGAATTTTTGCTCAGTTCCCCCCTTTAATGAAAATATTGGCTGAATGGATTTGAGAAAGAGAGCGAGAACCTGAGAGACTCATTTGTAAATGTTTAATCTTCAAAAGTTAACAATTCAACTAAGTGTACAAAAATGATAAATGCATTAAGTGATATCATAGAAGTCTAATGTGATGTCATTATTAATATCATGGATGATGTAAATTTGTATATTATATATGTGATTAGTGATGCCATAGATTATGTCATTATTAATATCATATGTGATGTAATGAATAATGTAATTTAAGGTCACAGATGATATTATCCATTATGTCATCAGAAACCCCTTTGCTGGGTAAGGGAGGAATATTAAGGTTGCATGCAGCCTATCATTTAATGCCGGTTTTGCCAATAAATATAGATAGATAGTTAGATTGATAGGATGTTTATTTTAGAGTTATCTGTCCGCACTTACAGAAGCATGGTCACACTGGGGAGGGGGAGGCTGTGGGGCTGTGGGATTGTGAGGTCACAACTCCCTGTGTCTGAGGATTCCTGCCTCTCCATGGAAACCACAAACAACAGACTTGTGCAGAGAACATGTCAGATATAGTACTGAGGATACAGCTCACAGACATAAACAGATCAACACTGTGCTATTGTTGCTCACAGCAAAGAAAACAAACATACCAGCAAAACAGAATTACGTTTCCTTTGTTACCAAAGCATTTATCTGAATTAGATCTAAGTTCAGAAACCCAATGAAGAGTTTTAAATAATAGAAGGGAGACGGCTCACAAGCAGAAGGATGGAGAGAGAGACTTCGGATATCCAACATAGCCTAACACTGAACCAACTGAGCAGAGGTCGTCCACACTACCTTAACAAGACCAGCTATCGGTACAGACCATCGCAGCCCATCGCTCCAGTAGAAAACATTAAAGAAATCCAGGTGTGTATGAAATCTGAAACCTCTGGTACAGGTGTAATGTTCACAGCACAGATTTCATTAAAGAGCTTATTGGATTAAACAGCTTCGACTTTATTAATGTTATAAAACTGTTGTCATCTTATTTTATTAATGTATTTCAGAAATGATTGTAAATGATTTGGTCAATGTTAAGAGAGACAGTTATACAAATATTAGTATAAAAAAGAGACTGTATAATTTACAATAATTTAATTAGTTGCTATGGTGCAACTTTATTTTTGTGTTAATTTTGTACCAAAGTTAAAGTGTATTTGCATCTGGAATATAAGAAGCATTGTATAATTCTTCCATTTGGTGACTTTGAGGGTGATTTATCAAATGGAGTTACAATTTTGTTTAATTCGACTTTCTTTAGAGCCTATAAAACACTGGATGGATATAAAGATAGAAAGAAAGGGTGTTGCTGGTTAGCTGATTCATAACAAACAGACAGAGCTTTATTTGGCCATAAAGGAGTTAATGAAGCCAATGTGTTGGAAATGTTTCTAACGTTAGTACAATATTTTCTTTTTCGATATTTATATCTGTTGAGGTCTAAAGCAACAATTGTGTGAGGAGGGGTATTTACTAAGCATCACAGTGGCTATAATGTGCATCACTGTATTCAATATGCTATATTTCATCACAGTCCCAGTGATAGCCAAGTAAACACCCCTCTTAATGTGTGTTTAAAAAGTTAATCTCTTAAAATTACAGGTAATTGAGATAAATGTAAGTAATGACTAGTACTAGTATTACTTACAATGGCTGAGTTAATTGTTTTTGTTGCTGAGATATATACATGTGTATTGTCCATCAGAGTAGTTAAAATGATTGTATCATCTGCGATTATTCCTTTCCATTTGGTACAGTATATAATCAACATGGCAGGAGCATATAGTTGGGTTGTCTGTTCAAAATTTACCTTATCATGAAAGGTACAATTTATTCTGTGTTGCTTTAATTGTTTACTAAATGCATGACCTACTTTCTATTGGACTTTTTGCTGGATACAAATAAAATTGACAATCAACGCTGGAAGCGATAATAGGAGATTAAGTACAATAGATATGATCTATTTGATGTTTGCTCTGTGATTAGGAAAAAATGATTTACTGGCATTTAAATACGTGATACGAGTCAAAATTCTTGAGATTTTGTTAAGAGCTGTTGAGAAATTCATCCATCCCATAATGATAAGAAAAGTAAGGGTAAATACTGCACACCTATAAAACAGAATGCCAGTCTTGATTCAATTTTATAGTGTTAAATATAAATTATTTTAAAAATGTTGTGCAGGTAGCATCATCTTTCTCCTGATTTGCTGATTTTGTGTCAGTTAGCAAATGCGTTACTACGTGCTCTTCAACAATGCTGATAAGTAGCACAATGACAACAATATAATGTTGCTACTATATTTACAGTGTGCTATACAAATCTGCTATATACTGTGTAATATTGAAGAAATTCGAACATGTGGTCGGAAATCAGGGGTGCATTTGGGTTTTATGCTGCTATAGACCCATTCAGATTGGTGTGCCCCCATGCCCCACTGTTCCCTTGCTATATAACAAATCATAAGTGTCTGTGTGTGTTTATGTAAATATAGACAGCCTTATTAAATTGCGATTCAGCAAATTTAAAAGGGCTCTAATTAAGCACATAGCATATTTTTTTTCAGAAGTTTTTAGTTAGTGAACTTCTATCCAAAAGCAAAATCTTCACTAACTAAAAACTTCTGTAAAAAAATATCCTATGTGCTTAAATAGAGCCCTTTTATATTTGCTGAATCAATTTAATAAGGCTGACAGTTTGTCAGGATCAGGTAAACTTAAAGACAGAAATATCACTGCACACATACATTTCTACTACTGCCCATTGAAAATGTACTGCCACATATCTTTTCTTCATGGATTTAGGTACAAACACACCACTGTCCTGAATACTATGGTAACAAATGGGTTATGATCATCTGGATTTAGGTGACCAAGACTTTAAACATCAACTACCATTGTATAAAAACAACTGGGGTTAGGAAACAATATAAGTATTTCACATGTAATTCTACATTTTTCATAAGATCTACTTTAGATATTAGATATAGGATAGGACATATTGGGAGCATACAGTTGGTTTCTCTGTTCATTTTTACCTTCTTTAACTGATACCAAAAGGTACATTACAATTTGTGATACTATAATTGATTTATAACTTATGAAAAAATGACTAAATCCCTAAACTTTTGCAAATATTTCAAACTGATCACAGTGGTAGCCAAAAAGCTAATGAAACTAGGGATTTGATTTGTATAGTGGGGATATCCATTTATCTGTACATAATCTGTGCACAGGATTATGACACGTTGGATGAAAACACAATTACAGCCATCATTTGTCAAGTAGGTGAATTACATTAATAATAGTCTTTACTTTTAAACTTCATTTGCTTATTTGGTCAACTGTTAAAGTCGAGGATAGTAATATGCCACAATGTTCTACAGGACCTAGAGATAATGAGATAGATTTGAATGGTAGCACTGGAAACCAGTTTTGCTGGGTAATATTTGGATTGTTGGATCATGCTGTAGTAACAGCCTTTTCTAAAATGCATTACAAGTGTTTGGTTACAAACAGTTCCACACTTTATTTAGAAGAAAGAAAATCTCCAAATTGAAAATCAGTTCTGAAATGTAGAATTTTAAGTCAAGCCAAGCTGATTTTAAATTCGGTATTCTATATTGACATTAAACATTGCTGATCTCCTTTTGCAGCTACCAAGTGGCATTGAATGCAGAGAATTGTGGCAACTGGAGGTGCCAATGTTTTCAGTAATGCTGATGGAGATAAAAAGTAGCGCATAAAGCTCATACAAAGCAATGGTATTGCCAAGTAAAACATTTTTGCATATAATATTAAATAAACTAAAGAGTATTTTCTAAATATATTTTTCCATTATCAAAATTATTTTTTTCAAAACAGCATATTGTATTTATGGAATTTAAATGTCCATTTATGATATCAATCTGTCTATGTATCTTTATTTCTGTGTTAGAAGTCTTCCAGAGGAATTGGTATGGTCAAACATAGTTAAACAGTATCAGTACACCTGGGACAGGCACGAGGTCATTTTGAGGGTTTATTAAGTCAATCTTTTAGGGAGATATAATGATAAGACTAGATTGGCCTTTTTGGTTCTTATCTGCCAACAAATCTGTTCATTAGGGATTATTTGACTAGGTGCATCTCATCTCATAGCTAACTTTGAACCTGGTGAAAAGTTAAAAAAAATCCTTATCTTGCAAATAATTTTTTAAACATTGATTATATGTTTTTCTCAGGAATCTCATCATTTTGTTTGGTGCAAAAACAAGAGACATATTATTTCAGCTCTTTAATTCTTCTCATTCCCTCCTTAAGTCAAATACAAAAAATCCACATTAAAAAGAAGACCTACCACGCCTTACACACTATTTAAACCTTCTGTTTTCATGTTGTTCAATAAAATGTTTATACAGTTCTGAACAGCTCTATTTGCTCCCTGCAGTTAACCTTTCATGTCACATTAAGAACAAGACCCAGGTCCACCTATTGGACATAATACACCAGGTCATGCATACTGTGATTCATATTTATAGTAATATAATATTTGAAAGTTCTATTGAATTCTAAACTATTTATTAAGACATTGAGCCCTATTCTATTAGAACCCAGTAAATTACTTCAAACAGTACATTTGGCTGCGGGTGCTTTTTTTTTCCGATACTTCTAGACAAATTTGATGATCTCTAACCTGCAACTTAAGTCTCTCAGTCTCCATACATAAACCATGCCTTCATAAGTAAGATTTCAGGGGGCGTTATTATATGAGCTTGCAATATTTAATGAAGCCCGCAATTTACGTCTTAGACACAGCCAAAGGAAAATGAGAACGTCATCATGTCAGTAAATAATAAAATATAGACGTAACCTGTAATTATAGGCTAAGTATTATTGAGTAATATTTGCCCATTGGGTTGGCAACTCTAACCAATGCATTAGAGCATCTGGATTAGTCCATGTGAGTTTCATGATATGTACTAACCCTTGAGAACAAGGATCGATATTACACATAAATAACAGTTAGAAATAATATTAGCATATTTGTGAGTTTGAGACAGTTCTACAATTAATTCTAATTACTTCCCATGCTTTCTAATGCTTTTACAGTACTACAGTATTGTGTGTTTAATTGCTGCTGCAGCTATCAGAACTGGCATTAAAATAGCTTGCGAGTCTTATTTACTACTCATAATATTTGTTTCAGAAATTTGATACTTTTTCTAGTTGTGGGTCTGACTTCATTTGCAAGCTAGACATAAACTTCTAATAGAATATGGATTTGGTTTAACTTTAAGTATGTTGCACTCGTAATGTTTGAGATGTCTAAAAATCAAAAGAGAGGTTAGCCCTAGTTTGCATCTTCTTTCACTTTGTAGAGATATACAAGACGAAAGCAGGAGCTATGGTCCTACAGTATGTAGTTTGCCTCCTTCAAAGTGTTTTTTCAGTTTCTTATCTTGCATTTGAATGCAACAAAAATACAAAGTACACAAAGTTCTTCCTTCCGTGTATGTACATCCATCTTTGTTATTGTTCAATGCTATCTGAATAAAGAGCTTTTTCATATGCTCATAGTGATTTTAGAATTTGAGAAGACAGACTTTGGCCTAGGAGCATGTCCTAACCATGTGATCATACGGGGACTGACATTCATTAACAACTAGCAACTTGACTGTCAAAAAATGACGGCAATAAAATTGTAAGGCTGTGAATGCTGTTTGGCACAAAATGTAAGGATTTTGGTCGTCTGAGCACCTTCGGCACTCATTGCAAGCCCCGCGCTGAGCACCTTTGGTGCTCATTGCGTACCTCTCCCCTGGTATACTTTTGCTCATCTGAGCACCCTCATTGTGAGCCCCATGCTGAACGCCTTCGGAGCTCATTGCAAGTCTCTCCCCTCATGTACTTTTGCTCCTCTGAGCACTCTCGGTGCTCATTGTGAGCCCTGCGCTGAACTCCTTTGGCGCTCATTGCGATCCTCTCCTCTGCTCTACTTTTGGTTTTCTGAGAATCCTGTGCACTGATTGTGAGCCCCGCTCTGAGCGCCTTTGTTGCTCATCGCGTGGCTCGCAATGAGTGCCTTCGGTGCTCATTGCGAGGCTCTCCGCTCGTGTAGTGTTGTAAAATGGCTGCGATTGTCTATGCGTTACGTGGGTGTGGAGCATTTTCCGTTGTCCCTAATAGTGTATTTTATACCTCGTACATGCCTGTGTAAAAGTCTTATGTGCTTGGTGGCGTTATGCGTGTTGAGGGGTGGTGTAGCCTCGTTTTCGTTTTTTTTCTCTCTTAGGCGATTTTTATGTGTGGAAACTCGGCAAATTGTGGTTAAATTGTCATGCAACCTGACTCCCAGACGTGGTGTTTGTTATGTATTTTTGTTAATTTTGGTGGTGTTATTGTTGTTTTTGTATGTGCGCGTTTTTTTGTGTAAAAGTCTTATGTGCTTGGTGGTGTTATGCGTGTTTAGGGGTTGTGTAGCCTCGTTTCGTTTTTTTCAGCCACATTTTTTTTCTCGCTTAACTTTGTATTTTTTTTACCTCTTATTTTTTTTTTCTAAGTGCCGCGGGTCGTATTTTTTATTTGTAAGTGCCGCTTTCCTTTTTGCAAGTGTTACGGCCCGTAATAATACTTCCTCAACCATCCTCATTGCTATGCTAATGACTTTCTTTCTTCCTTTGTTGTCCCTTCCTCCCATTCCCTTCTTAGGACTTTTCTTGAGGTGCACCTACCTTGTAGATCTTCCTGCCTCATTCTCTGCCAGACTACCTTCCTGCCTCAAAACCTAAAACTCACTAAAAGCGAGGGACGCAGTTGGGGCCACCATTTGCGGAGGTGGAGGTTCCCACGTCAGCTGCAATAAGCCAAAGTGAGGGGCCGCATTTGCGGAGGTGTACATAAACTGCAATGAGCCGAAGGTCCGCATTTGCGGAGATGGAGGCTCTACAACGCCTCAAACTCGGTAAAAAACAACCCAGAAAAGCGGGACTTAAAAAAAAAAAAAAGATCCGCTGGACTTAGTAAAAAATAAAAAAATACGACCCGCAGGACTTAGAAATTTTTTTTATTATGAGGTCGCGAAAATATGAAGTTAACTGTCGAAACACGTACATACAAAAACACCGGAAAATAAAAACATTACACACAACAAGGGGAACAGCCAGGACGTTTGCGAGTGAGGTTGCACGCAAATGAAAGTCGAATTTAGGGAGTTTCGCCACTTGAAAATCGGCTAAGCGAGAAAATATGGCGGCTTAAAAAAATAAAAACGAGGCTACACGACCCCAAAGCGCGCAAAACACCAAAAAGGACGTACAACTTTTAAAAACAAGAATTATGACCGGCGCAACTTAGAAAAAAAATTATACAAGGTTGCAAAAATACGACGATAGTGGCCGAACCGTGCACATCGAAAAACACGAAAAGCACAGCAACAAAAAAATACAACATGAAACAGACATCACTCACAGGACGGGGGGACAGCCAGGACGTCTGGGAGTGAGGTTGAAAGCCAATTTAAGTCACATTTAAGAAGTTTTGGCACTTGACAATCGGCTACGAGACAAAAAAAATGGCGGACAAAAAAATGAATATGAGTCTAAAGGAGACAGAGAAGCGAAAATCACCGCCAGGCACGTACGAGTATCACAGTAACGTAGGACATACAAAATATAACATTACAAAGGACAGAAAATGCTAGCGAGCCAAGTAACACATAGAAAAAAAATGCCATTTTACAACACTAACTTGCAAATAATAACATTAGGATTATAAAATGACACTTTACCGGCCTAAAGAAACGATTTGCCCTTGCGCATGCAACCCTTTTTCACTGCACACTTGCCACATTGCTGAAACTTTCTCCTCAGATGATCAACAGTACAACTGTACATTTACAGATGCAGGAAAATCCAAAGAGATTGTTAGCTCTTCAGAATATTGATTGCTGCATATTACATTTAAATAGGTAAAGTGTATTAATTTATTAAATCATATTACTTTAATTAATTCACTGTACTCATATTTTTTTATTTTTTTTTATCTGTACTTATATATCTGTCTTTGCGATGAGTGCCAAATGTGATTGTTGCAAAGCAGGTCACTTGAAGTACACGAGGGGATAGGCTCACAATGAGCGCCAAAGGTCCACAGAGGAACAAAAGCCTTACATTGTGTGGTAAACATCATTGCCATGTCTTAAAATTTTATTGCCGTCATTTTTGACGGGCAAGTCGCTAGTATCAATATAAATGCAAACAAAATTCATAAATACAGAAATCATAAACATTCTGGAAGTGAAGTAAATGCCAATCTTTCGTAAAAATTGTCAGTTTTTATCTTTCATGTTGTTCTTCCACTTTCTAACCACCAAACATTTGGCTAATGTAAATGTAGCAAATCGAGCATTTAACTGAATACTTTTAGTCTCTGGGGAGAATAGGGTACAGGATCACTTCTGGAGTTTTTACACATATGGAGCCTCATTCAACTCGATCAACTCAATCGGAGTGGGTCGTATGTCTGCGAGCCCACAGCCGTTGCAACTTATGGTGCTATTCAATTGGCCGGGCTTGCAAGCCTGTATGACTTTGAAATCCAACCTCCCGTTTTTATTGAAGTCCTACAGGCTTAAACCACGAGTTACGGCCTTGCGTCAGCGATCATGTTCAAGCCTGTAGGACTTCAATGAAAAACGGAGGTGGGATTTCAAAGTCATACGGGCTTGAATTATGAGTTACGATCGGACCCACATCCCAGCGAGTGTCCACAGTTGCGGAGGTGGAGGCTTTACAACGCCTCAAACTCAGTAAAATACAAACCAGAAAAGCGGGACTTAAAAAAAAAAAAAAAATATGACCCGCGGGACTTAGATATAATGCAATATTGATAAAGCCGTAAATATGATATTCTATTACATGCAAGTTCCATTAATTGTAATAACACATTGATTGCCGTGATCTATATATCAATATAAAGAATAAAAATAAACAGGAAATACATTATTTTTGTTGGCCGATTTGCGAGCTTGAGAATGCTGTTCTATTAATTTTAAGACCTAACATCACTTTCCCTTTTAATAAAAGTACAGTAGTGTGTGTATATGTGCATTTACAATGCTCCGGACATGTCATTAAGCCCTTTTCGAGACCTCCTTGGTATCAGTAACTTGTGTATCGACTTTTGCCATTTGCGGGCTTGACGGAGTGGTTAGCGAGGGGGAATTGAAGCATTTAAATAGTGATTTGTGATTTTAGCTTTCGCAACTCTTGCGGCCGTGAAAGATCAAAGGCTTGGAGGGCATTAACTTGTGATTTTACAAATCACAATGGAACACAATGAATCGCAGCTCGGAGCCCATAACTCAATCAGAGCCTGCAAAAAGACGCCAATTGAATAGCAAAGTAACTTGTGGGCTATATTTGCAAGCCTGGATCTCCCGAAAGCCTGAATTGAATGAGGCTCATGGTCTTTATAACTACTGAAATGTTTTTAATGTATAAATCCCAGAAATATTTTTGTGATTTAAGTCCATTTTGACTAATCTGATGGGTACCTGATGTCATCACTGTACTATTTTAAAGTAAAAGCATCAAACCAGTGAGTTTCCTGCCATTTTTGGCTCAGATCCTCTTCCCACCTTTTCATACTATCAGCCTTCTTGAACTCAAACTTCATTCATATTAGATTATAACATTTTTAAATGATCTGTTTCTTTTCACTCTGTTAACAGGTTTGTTCAAATTTTGTAAATGCTCTCATCTCATTTAATTTATGATCTGCAGCAACTATAGCCACATTTAAATAATTTGTAATCAATATTTATAAGATTTCCAGTAGGTATTACCTAAATTAATAAGGTCCTGGAGAATAATTTTTTTCATATAAATCTACAATAATTTTAATGTTCCACTAACTCAAATTTAATTTGCAGATTGTAGCATATTCCGGACAAATAATATTTACTGAAGTTGCCAAATTTTCTTGTTCATTCTAATAATTAAATAAAAGTCTATTAATGCCTTTTTAGTTTTATCTTGCAGGCATAACAGCTAATGAGGTGGAAGATTAATCCTTCTTTTGAAGCCAGACATGGCACCAGTTTATTAAACGTGATAGCATTACTTTGCCATGATAGTCTTTTATACTTGGGGAGGCTATGCCTCCCTCCTTTAGTATAATGCCTTTTGGTTATCTCTAATTTGATAAATGCTTTTTTCCCTCCGTAGATAAATGTATCCAGTAAACACTGACATTTATTCAATAGATGTTTAGGGACTGCAAATGGTATACAACAAAGAATATATATCATTTTTGTAATTATGGACATCTGAACTGCCACCATCCTACCCACCCAGGAAAGATCTCCTCCCACCCATATTTTCACAAATTTCATGGAAAATCTTATACCCAAATGGGTAAGACTATTATATGAAAACTACTTCTTCAACTCACTCTTTACCTTTCAGGTCAATCTATTCACATGACTTCTGTTTTTTGTAAGTTCAGTTTCTAATATGACAACTTACTATATGCATCTATAATTATTTGCAGATGTCACAGTTAATAACATGGATTAGTTAGTCAATACAATATTGTCAGTGAATAGCATTATTTTATTTGAAAACGTTCCTATGGAGATTTATTTAATATAATTTGAGCATCTGATCATCTCTGCCAATGGCTCTCTATTAAAGTAAAGAGGAGAGAGGGTAGCCTTGATGAGTACCATTTCTAATAACACATTTTTTTGTACATTTAAATCCTATCCCTGTAACATATGCAGAAGGTCTAACGTATAATGCTTAAATTGCTTTTGATCTAAATGTTTCAAAGCCATATTTTTTGTAAAGTGATATCTATAAAGTCCCAACCAACCATGTCAAAGACCTTTTTGGCATCTAGGATGGGCATAGGAATCATTTCATCACTTGCATAGGAAAGTTGATCAGTCTCCTGGTGTTATCTGAACCCTGCCTAATTGGACATAAAGCCTGTCTACGGATATCAATTTAATCATAAGAGGTTTTAGTCTCTAGGGGAAGATCTTAGAGTATAATTTGACATCAAAATGTAACAGAGAAGTTGGTCGTTAATTTACCAATATCTACACAACGGAACTTTATCATCATCAAAAAAATAATTTATACCTTGTATCTCTTGGAGAAATATGTACAATCCAAATTATTTGAATGGTAAATCCTATAGGCATCAAAAAGATTTTACTCATGTATTGATCTATATATAAGAGGTCCTATACTTCCTTATAGTTTGGTCATCTATCTTGACTTTTGCTGCCAATTTTATATCTAATTTTGGATCAAATTCATATTTTCACATATAATTAAGGCACCAGCCTTTATCTTAACAATATGCTTCAACATTCTGTTCAAAAATGTATTTTGCTTATAATTTGGAGTATATAAATTATATATTGTATATCTGACATTGTTTAGAGTACCTGTACATATAATTTTTCTTCCATTAACATAAAATTCCTTAAACTCTTCAACCATCATTAGCCTTTTATTGATTAAAGTTGTAAACCATCTACATTTGGACTTGAATGTTGAACTAATCATCATAGTAAAAAAGTTGTTAGTAAAGATGGATCTTGTAAAGCATGTTTCTTATAGACAGAATATATTAGTATTTGCATTAATAAACTGGTCCATTGTAATCTTCCTCTTATATGGAGAGTACACACCATGGACCTTTTGGCATACCAGTCAAATCAGCATTTAACGTGTAGAACATTGTATTAAGTTCATAAGTAATGACAACTCTAAAGCATGTTGGTCTTTTTTGGGGAATTTTTAGGGAGGTTTGCATTTCTGCTAATAACTTTTTTCATATTAGTGACTGTAAGCTTATCATCAGGTGGATCATAATTCAAAAAAGGATCCATTATTGCAGCCTCTGCAATATTTAACTGTGAAAGAGAAATTTCCATGTGCATGGGAAGATCTAAATGAGATTTGTTAGGGGTTATTTTCCTAGGTGAGTAATAACTTATTTATTCTCCATCATGTAAGTCTTTAAGAACCAAAGATTTGCTTGGATTTTTGCAAATAAATTAAATATTACCTTCAGCCTTAACATTCACAAACTGCATTTCTCTACCAAATAGTTAATGCTACATAAAGACACACAACCACCTCCATTTGCATTAGCTTACTGCCTAAATCACTTGTATCTGGCTTCACACACCACCCATACTTTCTAGATTGTTCCAGGTTGGGACCTCACCTTTGTTGCACCTAGTGTCTGCTCCCCCATTTGTATCATATTCACACTGTACTATATCTGAGGTTGTATTTCTACTTTCCTTAAAGCTTGTATACAGCTTTGCAATTCGCAATTGTACCTTCTGTAATTTATTTTACTTTTTAAATAGCACTACAAAATATGTTGGTGCTTTATAAAAAAAAGAGTATATAATAATAATAATAATAATAATAATAATAATAATAATAATAATAACAATAATAATAATAATAATAATGAGAGGTTCTGTGAGACCAATTCATTAGCATCAAATAGCAACGCCAGTGTAAATTTTAGCCTAATAAATTATTTTTAATAACATTGATTGACAAAGATACCTACTTTTTAAATTATAAAAAAATGTTACATTTCATTGTCCCGTTAAACTAAAAATCCTTTGCGGTTTCAGGTACTTTACAACTCATTGACAAAGAATTTTTCAGTTGGTCCTCTAAAAGGTAATTCCTACTATAACTAACTTGCTTTTCCTCCAAGAACAATGTAGCAATCAGTATATTTACACTGTATTTGTATCAAGAGACATATCTGATTTGCGGCCAAACTAATTTGGTAAAAATTCCCTATTGACATTTCAGTTTGCAAGGAAGATTATAATTCTAAAGATAGCATCAGTAGATTTAATTTTACACTTATCAATATAGAAAAAGAATAGTAAATATATGTTTAAGGATTAGCAATCATGTTAGCCATGAATCACTAAGCTTACAATAATACACAATAATACACAAATGAAAGTTTGTTTGCCTACCATGGAGCTCAGTGATGTGTCCATGTTTATGATATAACTAGGAACTTGCCCGTCAAAAATATGGGGTAGGAAAAAACATAAGGCTGGGAATGCTGTTTACCACACAATGTGAGGCTTTTGCTCCTCTGAGCACCTTCGGCGCTCAGCACGGAGCTCATTGCGAGCCTCTCTCCCTGTGTATTTCAACTTTCTTGCTTTGCAATGATCACCTTCTGCGCTCATTGCTAGCCTCTCCCGCTCGCCGTGCTTATCGCTAACCCCGCGATGATAGCCTTTGGCGCTCATCGCGTGGCTTGCAATGAGCGCCCATGTGTCTCTTTGCAGCATCTCCCTCCTGTCCCTTCCCTGTGTCTTTCTCCTATGTGTGTGTGGTGAATGTTTGTGTGGCGCATGATTTTATTTTTAAAGTCCTGCGTGCCTGGCGTTGTTCATGTAAGTGTGTTCAGTGTTGCGTATTTTTTTAAGTCCCTCGTGCCTGGTGTTATTTGTGTAAGAGTTACTGTCTTCAACGTCGTGTATTTTGTAAGTTCTGTGAGCCTGGTGTTGCTGAGCCTCGTTTTCATGCTGGTTCTAAGATTTTACGTTTTTCTCCTGCCATTTTTTTCCTTACTTATGCGATTTTCGAGTAAAACAAATATGGGTCTAATTCGCTTGCAACCTCACTCCCAGGCTTCCTGTGTCTCCCCCTGTGCTGTTCGTGAGTGTGTTATAATTTTTTGTACTTGATTTGGTTTTTTTGGGTGGGTTTTTAGAGTTACGAGCTTGAACAACTTCTCGCCTCGCTTGACGAGGCTCACAGTTGCATGTCCGGCTCGCTCTATCATATGGGTAGTATACACAAATTAATATTATGTGAATGTGTTTTTATTTTAGCAATTCATAGATTTCCTATATGGCAGTTAATTTGTGGAAAATTATATGGTGACAACATGGGAGTACAAAATCCATCTTTAAAAATTTACAAAGAAGCATATAAACATTAAGCCAAAGGTAGTCAACAGGACTCCTTCTGGATTGCTACCTTGTCGTGGTGAAGGGGAGCTATACCATGTAGGTTTACCCAAAATGGGCAGGTAATAGCAGAGAGGTCAGACAAATCACGATCCACTGGAGAAGGAACTAGCAACCCACCCTGGTATATTTGGCAATAAACCCTTATGGATAAGCACAACCAGACACAAGATGTGCCTGGCATTCTGTGGTCCAAAGGGTACAGAGAGTAGGACACAACTGAATGACTGAACAAACAGTCAATAGGGGGATCTAGGTTCAAATCAGGATGTCTGGCCCATATTTTACAGTCCTCTGGGCATTGTTGTTAAATGTTCTATGTGTTCCTCCTAAAGTTTCCAAATTCTTAAAGGGGCACTACTTTAGTAGAAATGTGCCTTCAGCATCATTCAGAATCTCATTAAAATATGTGGAAATAGTTTTTGAATTTTTGAAATGAAGCTTTCTTAGCAGAGTTAACTTATTTTGAAGAATTATTTTTTATATTGGCACTTCTAATGTTATAGGGGCGTGGTACTCTAGACATTCATGTCTTTTCTGCCTGTCTGTTCACTTAAGATGGATTAAGACAGTTACTGCGCCGACCTCAGCAAACCATTCAATGTACCACAATGCAATGCAGGATAGATAGATAGATAGATAGATAGATAGATAGATAGATAGATAGATAGATAACAATATTTGGATTAGTGTGAAAATATAATCTGCTATAAAAAAGAAAAAAAGAACTAACTTGTGGGTAAAAGTGGATACTTTTGAGTTTTGAAACTCTGCCGATAACTTTTTTATATTAGTGACTGTAATTTTATCATCATCAGGTGGAGCATAATTCAAACAATGATCCATTATTGCAGCCTCAGTAAAGGAAGAAACTTCATGGGCATGGAAAGATCAAAGTAAGAGTTGTTAGGGGGTTATCTGCCTGATGATATTTTAGGTTACCCTAACCCTAACCCTGAAAATGTACCTAACCCCAACTCTATGGTATTGGCACTGAAAATCGCCAGCACCATCTAGCGATTGGTGTGCAGCACTCCTGCTGCCACTGCTGGTGAATTTTTTGCAAATTTCAAGAGGGAAAGGACTGTAGTGCCTCTCCTTGTCATCTCTCTTCCCATTTTTAAATATGTGCTGTATTATACTTTTTGTTAAATAAAGTTTTGACAATTGTGTGTTTGAATAGCAAGGATGTTTAGTTGATTGTTCCAGGTGTCCACTCAAAGGTGAAATTTAATTATTAAAATAAACGTTAAACCTGGTAACAAGAGAAGTAATGGTGTGTACATATAGAAAGATGCAGCCAACAATTTGTAAATAAAAATTGGACATGAAGGAGGTGTGCAAAATGGGGTCTTAGAAGGAAAATGTGGTCAAAACATTTGAGACTATTTAGAAATGAGCTAATGTTTTCATTTAAAAATCTATGGTTTGTACAATATAGATCGGGCTTGTCCAGAGCCATTCTTTATGGCCAGAGCCGGTCCAGAGTTTCAGCATATTTCTGTGTGACTGATTGACATACATGTTCTCATAAAGATATCCTGAACATTTAGCATGGCATCAACTCTGCAAGACTGGAGTTGATATGTCTGATAGACTATTTGGACATATACACCCTTTTTGTAGGATAGTATTTAAAGACAGACATTAGGCTATATTCACTAACATGAGTCGGAGAGATCAGTTACACTAAACTTTAGTGCAGTGGTTGTAAACAGGTGGTCATAGGGTTGATGTGGGTTCCTGAGATCTTATCTGCAAACAGGGATAAGGAGAGCCTAAATCTTTAAACATACCATTAGTGAGTTATAGGTTAGTTAATATATATATTATTGAGGAACATTTCTGCAGTTAAAATTACCCTGTTCAAATTATTGCAAAACAAAATTAATATTTGGTGCAACACGTGCATTCTCACAGACATCTTCAGTCGGTCCACACAGATTGGAAGGTAACCAGCCAGGTTCCAGATCAAAAAGGTTGAGAGACCAGGCTTTAGCGATATCTCACCTCTTTACTGACAATCCAATAGCCTCTTGTGTATAAAGCCATCAGCATTTTTAGAGAGCAAAGAGAAGAGATTTTGGTCCTTTCGCTCTTCACCTTCGCAAAATCTGCCAGCTGCAATCTTGCCGCCTACCGATAGATGGCACTGCCGATTTTTGGATACTTCTACACATAGCATATAAGGCGCGCCGGCAGGAGAGGCCTTGAGCTATGAGAGGTGCCTATGAAGCCCTGGGGGGCCAAGTGCCCACGCCGAACATAGCGATGGCCTCGCTGTTTACTCAGCAAAGTCGAGTTGCACCACTTCAGAGGGGGGAATAGTTCTTTGCCTTAAATCAAACATGACGGCGCCCTGAAAATTAACAGCGCCCTCTGCCAGACGGCTGCTGTACCTGCAGCTGTCAGTGCTGCCAAAGAAATGCAAAGGCAAAGAGGGATAGATCTGAGATTTTATACAGAATATAAAAACTGACATTTGTTCTTAATTCATAATTCTACAACAAAGTTATTGCTAATTACTTTTAACTTGGTGTAGTAGCTATACTTTAATCATTTCTTAAATGTCATCAGGTAGAAAAACAGCTACAAGAATGCTAAATAAAAGCCAAGATAAAATAATCGGCTAGTTGTACAGCAAAGACAAAATTATGTTTTTAAGTGCAAACTGTTTCACCTCCTAAAAAAAAATCTGAGATTTTACTGAAAAAAAAAAAAACATGTGCACAATACCTCCCTGGTGCAAATGAGACCTATACCAGATGAGAGAGAATCATTGAAACATATTGCACTTTCCTGGGTTTTTTCCCCAAATTAACTAGGCTTCTATATTGCATCTCACGATATCTCCTGATTTACTTTGTACTACTTCCTATGGGAAATAAACAATCCTCATATTATATCTGCTCTTCTCACCTCAACTCAGGTGATAAATCCTTTAGTAACCTCCCTTCTGTGAAGTAATGCATTGCATTGTTGGTAAGATGCCTTTGATACACAAGAGCACCAGACTTGAACCAAACACATAAACAAAAACAAAAAAACACTCTAGGCTTAAAAATTAGAGAAAACAAAATGTAACATCAAGGTAAACCCAAACTGACTATTTTCATATTGTAATCAGTTGTTCTAATATTTCCACCAATCCTCCTGGATTTTAAGATATAAAAACTATTCCCAATATACTGTTATTGAATAAAATACTCTCTTATATTCTTATCTGTCTTTCACCAAGTAAAACAGTGCAGCTACATTGTTAATGAATGACAGAGTTGTGTTTGGATTAATTAATCCACTAAATTGAGCATATGAATCACTGAATAACGACGGTTGCTGGGGACATTCCTACAAGTGGGTTGTCTTTTAACAAGATCATACACTTTTTACCTTTTGTGGTTCTAGAGTTTCAGTTACCGTCCCTACAAATTGCTTTATTAGACTACAGAGTCAGGTTTCCCTGGGACAATGAGATGTTTATAGGTGAGCGATTATCTTTCCTTTCCATTATGGAGTAACAGAAAACAGCACAGCTAGGAAATGGATTGTGGCAAGGAAGATATTCACCTAGAAGTAAGTGACTTAAATTCTGTTTTTATTTGAAATAAAAAGAAGAATTATTGATGCTTTATCAAGAAAAGCCTTCTACTAAAAATGATTAGAGTAAAACACACTAATGATAACTAAAATTGTTTGGCTCTAAAGGTTGGGAGGCAATTTACAATTGTAAAATTTGCTAAATATAAAAGAAAACAAACTGTGCTTTCATGAAATTAACTGTTTTTCCCCCCTAGTAGTATTAGGTTGGAAAAAACGCTCTTGGTGGACAAATACTAAAGATTATTTAAAGGTGGTTTCTGCTAATTCTGTTTTGAAGCATGTGTGAATAATTTCAAATGATGGTGTCAGAGCTCAAAGTTTTATTCATATCATTGTGTACTTTTGGGTGCTTGTTCTCTCTAAGCAAATGAGATCTGTGGATTAAAATATACTTTCTGCAATTCCTGTTAGGTTCAATGAAGGTTTAACTTAATATTTTTTTCATTCAATAAATACAATTTCTAATGTTTAAAAACTGGCATGTTCAATGTCCCTTTAGGAAGTATAATGTTATTTCTCAGCTTTTTATTTTTTACCCCAAAATATATTAAATGATGTTTATTATTTACCTCTGATATTAATTATGTGGCTATGGAAAGGCAAAAAATTATTTAAAGTAAAGTAGATCCATGATAAGTATACGCCAGGCTAGTAGTAATCAAACATATCAACACCATGGTAGCTAGGAACAACAGATAAAGTACAACCTTGTTTGTATCTTCTTCAGTTTTCCTATAGCATTTTGATGGTTATTTTTGTATAGTGACTCTGCATTGAAATGGAAACATTAATTAACTTATCAAAACCTTATTGAGCACTTTTTATATTTTTTATATAGATAAACACATAGACATACAAATCACAATAAAAAAGGAAACACAAACCTACAATGCATCCTTAAAAAGACAAAATAGCCTAAATATATACATCTTAACCCATTAATTTAAGATTTATAAAGGTTTAAATCACAGTACAAGTTGTAGGTATAATAATTATTTAATAGCCTCTTATATGTAAAAAAAAAAAACCCTCACATTTAACCTACATATAATTTGTTCTTTTTTCCCTTTATAGAACATTAATCTAATATTTTTTATTTGTGTATAAATATAAAGTTAAGTAATATAGGATCTTTAGTTTTATGAGGTTGCCACATTGCTCTCAGTACTGTGAGCATTCCTGAAGGCTTCCCCACAGCACCACCTAGTGTCAGGAATGTGCTACTGTGCTAGTGTATTGGAGCATCAGTAGGCACAGTGTTTGCAATGTGGACAGTAAAAAAAAAGTGATGTCTAAAACCTAACCCTAATCCTAACCTCTAACCCTAAACCCAAACACCTCTCCCCTAGAGCAATCCATTGTAAAACTACATAAGGGCCACGTTGTACTTCATTGGGATCAACAGGTGGCGCTGCACTGCGTTGGCAGCCCGCAGGCTCAGCAACCTCAAAAAAGGAAAGTACCGTAATATATGAAGATATTAATAGGGATTTAAAAATCACTAATTTATTTTAAGATAATTTATTTAAATTGCACAAAGCAGTTTAAATATTTTTTTAAGTTTTTTTATGATGATTATGTTAACATTTTTAAGAAGATATATAAGTTATGTTTTAAAGAGGGAAATACAACACCATTTAGTTATATATTAATTAACTTTATAAAATGTATATATTCATTTTCTTAAAAAATGAATATTTTTAGTGTTAGTGAGCACTTTTTGTGCCTTCAGATTGGATTAATTATTAATAGTGCACAGAGGCAAGTTATAAGGTATCTATCTATCAATCTATCTATCTATCAAAGAAAGAAGTATTTGAATTAAAACGTCAAAGTTTTTTGTTTTGTTTTTTTAATAAGGGGGGGGGGGGGTGAAGACCGTATACAATGGAGTATATTAGGAGATGCAGATAGAAAGTGAGAGGAAGTGTGGGATAACAGGTGAGAGATGCATGTTGCAGAGGGCTAAGGGTAATGGGTGCTGTGTAACAGACATGTTATACAGCTCTCGTTGCACTCGGAAACATGATATGGTCTGCAGAAGAAGCAACCAAGGATGGCCTGCCCATCTCTAAATTATAAACTTTACATAGCTCTTGTTCTTGGAAAAAAACATGGTTGTAATCCAAAATCTGTTTGTGTTATAATACATTTTGTAAAAAAGGGAACATAGCTGCTTTTTTTTCTTTTTAGATTAGAAATTATAAGCAAGCAAACAAAAAGAAACATGTTTCATCAATATACTGCAGATAATTTGAAATTATTACAAGTATTTGCTAAAACGCTACAAATATGAGACAAGGTAAATGATCAAAACTCTCCTCACGTTGTGTGACAATTGTAATGCCTAGTGTATATATATATATATATATATATATATATATATATATATATATATATATATATATATATATATATATACTAGGCATTACAATTGTAAGGCTGGCAATGCTGTTTGCCACACAATGTGAGGCTTTTGGTCCTCTGAGCACCTTTGTTGCTCATTGCGAGCCTCTCCCCCCACCCCTGTGCACTTCAAGTTTCCTGCTTTGCACTGATCACCTTCAGTATTCATTACAAGCCCCACGCTGAGTGCCTTCGGAGATCATTGCAAGCCTCTCCTGCTTGCGGTGCTCATCATGAGCCCTGCGATAAGCAGCTTTCCTGTCGCCTGCGCTCATTGCAAGCCTTTCCCTCTTTGGCGCTCATCGCGTGGCTCGCACACAATAAGTGCCTACAAGTTTCCTCTCTCCTACTGTACAGGCCGTTCATTGCGTGGTTTGTAAACCTGCAAGTTTAGTGCTTGGGAATGCCATGTGTCTCTTTTCAGCATCTCCCCCCTGTGTCTTTCTCCTCTGTGTGTTTGCTGAATGTTTGCGTGGCGCATGGTGACTGCTGTTGGTCTTATTTTCAAGGCTCCGCATACCTGGCGTTGTTCGTGTAAGTGTTATTGTCTTCAGCGTCGTGTATTTTGTATGTTTTGCAAACCTGGCGTTGCTGAGCCTCGTTTTCATGCTGTTTCTGAAATTTTGCATTTTTTCCTCACTCGAGTAACGAAAAAAACCAAACATGAGTTTCATTCGCTTGCAACGTCATTCCCAGGCTTACTTTGTCTCCCCCTGTGCTGTGTGTGAGAGTGTTTTTTTTTTTTTTTTTTGTGGGTTTTTAGAGTTACGAGCTTAAACAGTGCTGCGGCGCTGGTGAGCTTTGATTCGCAAGGCTCGCATAAGTACTGCGCCGCTGGCTGCAATGGTGCAGCCTAAGTGCTGCGTGGCTGCTTTGCAAGGCTCGCATGTGTGACGGTGCCGCTGGCATGCAGCCTAAGTGCTGATTGGCTGCCTCGCCTCGCTTTGTGAGGCTTGCATGTGTGACGGCACCACTGGCTCGCTTCGCGAGGGACGCAACTGAACTACCAACATTGCAAACGTTAGAGATCCACAACTATATATGTGATATATATATATATATATATATATATATATATGTGATATATATATATATATATATATATATATATATATATATATATATATATATATATATATATATATATATATATATACAGTGTGGTAGATGCCGGATAAATGTAGTTTCTGGCTGCTTGAGAGTCACTATTATAAGAGGCCTAGATTAGCTGCACATAGGATGCTCTGCTAAGTATATGTGTCAGTGAGGGCTGTTCTAGCAGCAGAAGCTTTCACTCCTCACTTACACACAGGAGGATGCGGTGCTAAAACCGGGGAATGTAACAACTGGCTCAGTCACTCATACCTGTCTGCTTCCAGGTAACATTGAATTGAAACATACAGTGGATGCAATCTAGAATTTAATATTTTTCTGGTTGCTTGAATTCCGGTTAACTGATTGTGTGTGTGAACATATGTGTATATGTATATGTGTATATGTGTGTGTGTATATATATATATATATATATATATATATATATATATAAAACCTGCTTCCAGATCAGAATTTCACGAAAAACACACTGCATTCTGGGAAGCTGAGCTGGGACATGAAAATGTGCCAACAGATGCTTCACTCTTAAAGAAGGCATCGAGAGGAGGGGGAAGAGAAACAGAGGGAGGGGGGGGGAGACACAGGGAAATGAGAGGAGGGAGAGACACAGAGGAGGGAGAGAGACAAAGGGGAGTGAGGGGGGGGAGAGACAAAGGGAAGTGGGGGGGAGAGACACAGGGGAGTGAGAGGAGGGGGGGGAGCGACACAGGGGAGTGAGAAGAGGGGGGAGCGACACAGCGGAGTGAGAGGAGGTGGGGGAGAGACCCAGGGGAGTGAGAGGAGGGGGGGAGAGACACAAAGAAGGGAGATGAGGGGGGAAGAGACACAGGTGAGGGGGGAAACACACAGGGGTGGGAGAGGATCAGGGTAGACACACAGGGGTGGGGGGAGAGAAACAAGGCAGGGAGAGGAGGGGGGAAGAGACACAGGGGAATGTGAGGGGGGAGAGACACAGGGAAGCGAGGGGAGGAGAGACACAGGGGAGTGAGAGAAGGGGGGAGAGACACAGGGGAGTGAGAGGAGGAGGAGAGACACAGGGGAGTGAGAGGAGGGGGGGAGAGACACAGGGGAGTGAGAGGAGGGGGGGAGAGACACAGAGGAGGGGGGAGAGACACAGGTGAGTGATAGGAGGGGGGAGAGACACAGGTGAGTGATAGGAGGGGGGAGAGACACAGGTGAGTGATAGGAGGGGGGAGAGACACAGGTGAGTGATAGGAGGGGGGAGAGACACAGGTGAGTGAGAGGAGGGGAGGGGAGACACATGGGATTGAGAGGAGGGGGAGTGAGAGGAGGGGGGGAGAGACACAGGGGAGTGAGAGGAGGGGGGGAGAGACACAGGGGAGTGAGAGGAGGGGGGGAGAGACACAGGGGAGTGAGAGGAGGGGGGAGAGACACAGGTGAGTGATAGGAGGGGGGAGAGGCACAGGTGAGTGATAGGAGGGGGGAGAGACACAGGTGAGTGATAGGAGGGGGGAGAGACACAGGTGAGTGAGAGGAGGGGGGGAGACACAGGTGAGTGAGAGGAGGGGAGGGGAGACACATGGGATTGAGAGGAGGGGGAGAGACACATGGGAGTAAGAGGAGGGGGAGAGACACATGGGAGTGAGAGGAGGGGGGAGAGACACATGGGAGTGAGAGGAGGGGGGAGAGACACATGGGAGTGATAGGGGGAAGACACAGGGGAGTGAGAGGAGGGGGGAGAGACACATGGGAGTGAGAGGAGGGAGAAACACAAAGGAGTGAGGGGGAGAGAAACAGTGGAGTGAGAGGAGGGGGGAGAGACACAAGGGAGTAAGAGGAGCGGGAAGAGACACAGGGGAGGGGGGAGACACAGGGGAGTGAGAGGAGGGGGGGAGACACAGGGGAGGGAGAGGAGGGTGAAGAGACACAGGGGAGTGAGAGGAGCGGGGAGAGATACAGGGGAGTTAGAGGGGGAGAGACAAAAAGGAGTGAGAGGAGGGGGGAGGAGACACAGGGGAGGGGGAGACACAGGGGTAGGAGAGGAGGGCGGGAGACACATAGGGGTGGGAGAGGAGGAGGAGGTAGACACACAGGGGAAGGAGAGGAGGGGGAGAGAGACAGGGGAAGGAGAGGAGGGGGAGAGAGACAGGGGAGGGTGAGGAGGGGGAAGAGACACAGGGAGTGAGAGGAGAGGGAGAGACAAGAGGGAGTGAGAGGAGGGGGAGAGACACGAGGGAGTGAGAGGAGGGGGAGAGACACGAGGGAGTGAGAGGAGGGGGAGAGACACGAGGGAGTGAGAGGAGGGGGAGAGACACGAGGGAGTGAGAGGAGGGGGAGAGACACGAGGGAGTGAGAGGAGGGGGGAGAGACACGAGGGAGTGAGAGGAGGGGGAGAGACACAAGGGAGTGAGAGGAGGGGGAGAGACACGAGGGAGTGAGAGGAGGGGGAGAGACACGAGGGAGTGAGAGGAGGGGGAGAGACACGAGGGAGTGAGAGGAGGGGGAGAGACACGAGGGAGTGAGAGGAGGGGGAGAGACACGAGGGAGTGAGAGGAGGGGGAGAGACACGAGGGAGTGAGAGGAGGGGGGAAGAGACACGAGGGAGTGAGAGGAGGGGGGATGGGAGACACGAGGGAGTGAGAGGAGGGGGGAAGAGACACGAGGGAGTGAGAGGAGGGGGGGAAGAGACACGAGGGAGTGAGAGGAGGGGGGAAAGACACGAGGGAGTGAGAGGAGGGGGGAAGAGACACGAGGGAGTGAGAGGAGGGGGGAAGAGACACGAGGGAGTGAGAGGAGGGGGGGAAGAGACACGAGGGAGTGAGAGGAGGGGGGGAAGAGACACGAGGGAGTGAGAGGAGGGGGGAAGAGACACAGGGGAGGGGGAGACACAGGGGTAGGAGAGGAGGGGGGGGAGACACATAGGGGTGGGAGAGGAGGAGGTAGACACACAGGGGAAGGAGAGGAGGGGGAGAGAGACAGGGGAGGGTGAGGAGGGGGAGAGAGACAGGGGAGGGTGAGGAGGGGGAGAGACACAGGGGAGGGGGAGAGACACAGGGGAGGGGGGAGACACAGGGGTAGGAGAGGAGGGGGGAGACACATAGGGGTGGGAGAGGAGGAGGTAGACACACAGGGGAGTGAGAGGTGGGGGAGAGACACAGGGGAGTGAGAGGAGGGGGGAGAGACACAGGGGAGTGAGAGGAGGGGGGAGAGACACAGGGGAGTGAGAGGAGGGGAGAGACACAGGTGAGTGAGAGGAGGGGGAGAGACACAGGTGAGTGAGAGGAGGGGGAGAGACACAGGTGAGTGAGAGGAGGGGGGGAGACACAGGAGAGTGAGAGGAGTGGGGGAGACACAGGAGAGTGAGAGGAGTGGGGGAGACACAGGTGAGTGAGGGGAGGGGAGACACATGGGAGTGAGAGGAGGGGAGGGGAGACACATGGGAGTGAGAGGAGGGGGGGGAGACACATGGGAGTGAGAGGAGGGGGGGAGACACATGGGAGTGAGAGGAGGGGGGGAGACACATGGGAGTGAGAGGAGGGGGGGAGACACATGGGAGTGAGAGGAGGGGGAGAGACACATGGGAGTGAGAGGAGGGGGAGAGACACATGGGAGTGAGAGGAGGGGGGAGAGACACATGGGAGTAATAGAGGGGAAACACAGGGGAGTGAGAGGAGGGGGGGAGAGACACATCGGAGTGAGAGGAGGGAGAAACACAAAGGAGTGAGGGGGAGAGAAACAGGGGAGTGAGAGGAGGGGGGGAGAGACACAAGGGAGTGAGAGGAGCGGGAAGAGACACAGGGGAGGGGGGAGACACAGGGGAGTGAGAGGAGGGGGGAGAGACACAGGGGAGGGAGAGGAGGGTGAAGAGACACAGGGGAGTGAGAGGAGCGGGGAGAGATACAGGGGAGTTAGAGGGGGAGAGACAAAAAGGAGTGAAAGGAGGAGGAAGAGACACAGAGGAGGGTGGAGACACACAGGGGAGGGTGAGGAGGGGGAAGAGACACAGGGGAGGGAGAGGAGAGGAAGAGACACGAGGGAGTGAGAGGAGAGGGAGAGACACGAGGGAGTGAGAGGAGGGGGAGAGACACGAGGGAGTGAGAGGAGGGGGAGAGACACGAGGGAGTGAGAGGAGGGGGAGAGACACGAGGGAGTGAGAGGAGGGGGAGAGACACGAGGGAGTGAGAGGAGGGGGAGAGACACGAGGGAGTGAGAGGAGGGGGAGAGACACGAGGGAGTGAGAGGAGGGGGAGAGACACGAGGGAGTGAGAGGAGGGGGAGAGACACGAGGGAGTGAGAGGAGGGGGAGAGACACGAGGGAGTGAGAGGAGGGGGAGAGACACGAGGGAGTGAGAGGAGGGGGAGAGACACGAGGGAGTGAGAGGAGGGGGAGAGACACAAGGGAGTGAGAGGAGGGGGAGAGACACGAGGGAGTGAGAGGAGGGGGAGAGACACGAGGGAGTGAGAGGAGGGGGAGAGACACGAGGGAGTGAGAGGAGGGGGGAGAGACACGAGGGAGTGAGAGGAGGGGGAGAGACACGAGGGAGTGAGAGGAGGGGGAGAGACACGAGGGAGTGAGAGGAGGGGGAGAGACACGAGGGAGTGAGAGGAGGGGGAGAGACACGAGGGAGTGAGAGGAGGGGGTAGAGACACGAGGGAGTGAGAGGAGGGGTAGAGACACGAGGGAGTGAGAGGAGGGGTAGAGACACGAGGGAGTGAGAGGAGGGGGAGAGACACGAGGGAGTGAGAGGAGGGGTAGAGACACGAGGGAGTGAGAGGAGGGGTAGAGACACGAGGGAGTGAGAGGAGGGGTAGAGACACGAGGGAGTGAGAGGAGGGGTAGAGACACGAGGGAGTGAGAGGAGGGGTAGAGACACGAGGGAGTGAGAGGAGGGGTAAGACACGAGGGTGTGAGAGGAGGGGTAGAGACACGAGGGAGTGAGAGGAGGGTAGAGACACGAGGAGTGAGAGGAGGGGTAGAGACACGAGGGAGTGAGAGGAGGGGTAGAGACACGAGGGAGTGAGAGGAGGGGTAGAGACACGAGGGAGTGAGAGGAGGGTAGAGACACGAGGGAGTGAGAGGAGGGGTAGAGACACGAGGGAGTGAGAGGAGGGTAGAGACACGAGGGAGTGAGAGGAGGGGTAGAGACACGAGGAGTGAGAGGAGGGGGAGAGACACGAGGGAGTGAGAGGAGGGGAAGACACGAGGGAGTGAAGGAGGGGGAGGAGACACGAGGGAGTGAGAGGAGGGGGAGAGACACGTGGGAGTGAGGAGGAGGGGGAGAGAGGGAGTGAGGAGGTGGGGGAGGAGGCGGGTGAGAGGTGACACGAGTGGAGGAGGAGGGGAG